>CM074490.1:93631-109736 GCA_037389245.1 Oryzias sinensis
TTTATCGGTGTAGCTTTCCACAGAATCCGGTATCAGACCGTGGAACAAGTGAACAAAACAATGAAGCTCAGAGACGCGATCTCCGCCGGCCGTTTAATGCACTACATCTCCCATGATGCATTGGGTTGTGAGAGTGACAGCGCACAAGGCAGTGACGTGCGGTGAGGTTAATGGCTGGTGAGGCACTGACGTCATCAGTCAGATTTACAAACATATGAACCATACTGAGTAACTTATTCACCATTTGATTGACAACAGTTAACGTGTTTTGTTTAAAATATCATTTCAACATGTTTTTTTTCATATACAAACTGCAGCATAGAAAAAATCACAAACGTTATTATCGTCTTACCTTTACTTGTAAATAAAGTCCATACGCCGCTCCTTCTGAAGAAAATGACTTGCCGCTTGCTATCACTTCTTCTAGTATTTTTTAGCGTCATAATCTCAGGGCTCACTGGCGCCCCCTAACATGAGGCACGAGAACTTCTGGCCTCACCCGGCGGCTTTTTCGCCGGCGTTTAGCGCTCAGCACAAGAAACACGTCCCTCACATACAGTTATTTATAAAAACAAACACTGTACATCATATACATCTGCTAAATTATGCAAACTCAGCTCATATAGTACGAGTGATTGAACTGATATACAGAGAGACAGCAGTACCGTCTGACTACATAGGTATTGCGCAATCCAAGGTGAGGCTCAGCGGGCTGGTGCCTCATCGCACGTCAAATGCGGAAATTCAGCGATTTTGAAAAGAAAAAACACCCAAAAATGGTACAGTTAAATGGAAAATGACTGCAAAGCACAAATTACTGATTGAAAATAATAAGTGAATTTATTTTTTCTCTTTTCTTCCCATAATGACAGGTGAGGCACAGCCTCACCTGCCTCTCCTGACTGCACGTCACTGGCACAAGGAGATCTGTTGTTAAACGTCTTGAAACCAACGAACACACATCAAACAGTTTTCACATCTTCTAACTTAACTTTTATTACATCTTTTAGAAAAAACAGCTGCAGCTTCCAGCTTTTTCTGCCACAATTATCTCAAAAATGCATGTGAGATTGTGGGGGGGCTGTAGATTAATACAGACTATGAGTTTCTCCGTTTTTTTTTTTTTTATTTTTTTGATCCTGGTGTGCCGCGGGATTTTTTTTAAGGTTAAAGTGTGCCGTGGCTCAGAAAAGGTTGAAAAACACTGGTGTAGGCTAATAGATAAAAGTAGAAGTGTCTGCGTCCCTTTATTGATTGCTGCTCCCTACTGGACAGAAAAGGGGACCTGAAATCTAATTATTAAAAAAAAAATCAGGAAAAAATGGTGAAAAAAAATACACATTTATGTTGTCTTCATTAACTTGCAATAGTTTGAGCTCCTAGACTAGACTAGCATCCTTGAGACAGAAATTAGGAAATCTTCACATAAGAAGCAGTCAGAATAAAATACAACTCCTCTTCCTGTCCCCAATTTAAAGCAAACATGTTCTTTAGACAGAGAAAAAAAATCCTATCTGCACTTTTGTTTGCTTGTTTTGTAGTTCAGGTCAAGTTGAAGCTGTGAGGTGCATTTTTCACACTAACAAATAAATGTTAATCATTCAGGGAAAGAAGATGGAAGCCCAGAAAAATAAGTTTGATAACGTTAAAGCAGTTGCAGCTGAACGAGGGAAAATGTCCAAAAATGAACACGGTTGTAAGCAGAAAACATGCTAAACAACGTGGATGTCAGTGGAGGTGAGCCTGTAAGCTGGTGGAATCTGGAAAAACAAAAAAAAGACTAAAGTAAACTTTAGCAGCTGCATCCAGCAGGCAAAAGAGAAGTGGGAGGCGTGGGCAGCTTTACGATGTGGTGTCTTCAGTTGGTGAGGAAGAATTCATTTTTTGGTTGGTTAATGTTAAAGAAATAGGACGTTTATTTGAAAATCACTGCTTGAGGCAGTGGATAAAAGCTGGAATCCTTGTAATAGTTGGACTTCCTGAAGAGGAATTTGGAAAATCTAGTTTAAAACGGCCTGAGGCCACATTTGAAATAGAAAAATTTGTCTTGAAATATTTTTTGAAAATGAACGTTTCTCTTTGTTTTTAAAACTCCTTTTTACTGCTGAAACTGGAAAGTTGTTTTGTTAGTTTCACAGGCTTCAGGTCTGATCAGATGCTTTTTTTGTAAGTTGGTCACAGCAGAAGAGGGTTTTACTGAGAACCGAGAACTTGAAGTAGATCTATATGATGCTATTCTAGATGTTTGATGTAAAGTCAATCAACTGATTGTACAGCAGATTCTGTAAATGTATTCCAGTGTATACGGCTGATAGTGCTGGAGAAGAAACCTGATGCTGAATAAGTATTTTGTCAACTTTCAATTAGAGTTCAAGTCTCAAGCTGAAGGTTTCTGCACTCGAGTCTTTTCTCACTAACTGAAGTATTGATAGCAGACTTGTTTACGTCATATTTCAAAGGTTTCTTTTTTATGTTTTTGCCCCAGCTTTATGGACAGATGGGGGCCAATTTTGAACTTTTAAGATGTAGAAGAACTGATTTTTTTTTATTAAACGTCTGGATTGTTACAATGTTTTCAGAAAAAAGTTTTAAAAGACTTTATTGAGACTTCTGCTGTAAACAGACCACAGTACGACATCCACCGCCACATGCTGGATCTTCTGATGGCGTTCCACGGAAGGGTTGTAGATGATCAGAGGACGTTTGTCCTGCAGCGGCACCGTGGGACTGAGGAGACACTGTTAGGACGTCTGAAGGGTTCATGGTGGATAGTTTGGTCTTTGAAACACAACTTCTCTACTGCTCTTGTGCCAGCACTGTAGGAACGCTGGCAAGTTCCTACAGTGACTGTGGCGACAATACCAAGAAAAACAGAGATTTATTCTTGTTTTATTCATTCTCAAAACTTGCTTTTAAGCTTTACAAAGCTCACTGATACTTAGTCATTAAAGTATATCAAGACGTGCCGTTGGACTGGAAGTGAGCCAGGTCATCAGGTCATCCATCACACAAGACATACCAAAAACTCACATTTACACAACCGATTTACACTTGAATGCATCTGTTCTGAATGTTTTCACGCCAAGTGTTTAGGATTTAGAAGATGGGAAGACATCAACAGAACTGGAGCCCCTATCACCATTTCATTACTTGTAAGGGGCCTTGAACGCATCACATCAAACCTAATGACAGCTGAGCTTAAGGACTTGAACCAAAAGGCAATGTCAGCAGACACATTTGTGGGAAGCAAACAGCTACTGGATCATCTGACTGAAAGCTGTGGATCAAAGGTTCATGCGAGTGTTGCTTCCCAGAAGTCCAGAGGACGACATGAGGAGATGAACATTCAGTTTCATCTTCATCAAACAAAAATTTAAACAGTTTCAAAAGGGTTATTTTCCAACTTTATGTGTCCAGATTTACATGATCATCAAGAGGAAAATATCTACTAGACAGTTTGGAGATAAACTAGGATCTTCTCTTAATCCAACAGGAATATATTTGAATGGGTTTAACAGAGTCAAGCATTTTCCTGGCCCTGGCAGCTGCTGGACTTAGGGCACACCTGATTACAAGCCGTACCCACTCAATTTTACCCTTGTGCTATCCTAGGCACTTTAACATTGAGAGTTGGGTCATCTAGACCCACTAGACAGTGCTCTGAACCTTTTTTCTTCAATGATTTGTGATCTTCTCTGGTATCCATGGATTACATGAAATCTTACCACCTTCATCCACCTTTGTCATGGTAGGGAGAACACGTCAATGTAAGAGTGGGGTCATCTAATATAGCACAAGGGTTAAGGAGGAATAACCACTTTTTACATACACGCCGCATGTTATGGTAATTAAATTTGAACATGACTGATTGCCTTGGCCTGTATACTGAGAGACCACGGCAGTCTCAGTAAGGGAGGAGTACCCAGTAGCTTAGCCTATTTATTTGAACACCCCCACATCTGCCAAACAGCATGGCCCTCACTTCAGCTCACAGCTCCCTCAGTTATGGTGTGAAACTTCACACCCAGATTCCCCACTTCCCATCTTAGGGGTTTAAGGCGGGGCTTACCCCCGGTTCGCCACACTGTGTTGTAACGATTGCTTTTTAACTTGAAAGCTGCGTCATATTGTAGTTGTGGTCACGTGCACATTGGGTCTAATGGAAACACCCACGCTCATGGGGGTTTATGGAAACCCCATAAAGAAACACCCATGCTCAGCTGCATCCCACAATCTAAAGGATTGTGGGATGCGGCTGAGCATGGGTTTTTTCTTTTTGTTGCACCATGATTGAAGTGCCTAAGAGCTGGGGGGTATTCCAGAAAGCAGGTTATGTTAGCTCCCACGGTAAGTTTGTGGCTAAGGAAGTTGATAACCTCAGCTTTCAGTTCCAGAAATGGAGGTATGTTTCAGGGTAGGTCAAGTTGCCATGGCAACTCATGCTCTGAACATAACCTGGTCTGGAGCAGGTTTAGTTGAAGGTTAGTTTGTTTACAGAGAGGTGAAGCAGCATGGCGTGTCCATTTGAAGATGATTTAGTGGATGAAGAAGCTCAGATAATACTTTTTCCACCATGAGAGGGTGATAAGACCACATATGGA
This sequence comes from Oryzias sinensis, assembly GCA_037389245.1. Lineage (NCBI taxonomy): Eukaryota > Metazoa > Chordata > Actinopteri > Beloniformes > Adrianichthyidae > Oryzias > Oryzias sinensis. Next base: position 98,233 of record CM074490.1, read on the forward strand.
TGTTGAAAAGATAAACTATTTACTTTGATCTAACTTAATTATTTGCTTCAGTTAAGATAAATCATTTTTTTGTTAAGTCACCCTAAAAATAACACATAGTTTTCAGACAGTTATTTTACTGTAATTCCAATGAATTCAATTAAGTAGGTGTAACTAGTGCTGCTGTTAGATCCGCACCACAAAGGATTGTGGGATACCATTCCCTTTGCCTGTCTGGACGGATTTGGGTACAAGTGTGGGTTTTTGACCAAACGTGTTTAGTTGTTTAGCTGTTTTACTGTGTTTTGCCAAGTTATTTTGTCCTACTATGCTTACGTCTCTGCACCATGAGTGAGAGTGAAGGAGACAATGATGAGTTTATTTAGCACCCCTACTATTGACTACTGTAACGACAATGATGGAAAATTCTTTAATCAATTTATGCACTCCGCGCATTTTTTCCCCATTCTTTTTATTGTGATAAAAATGAGCATATCTACCGGCCTCAAACTTAGACATATGAGAGTTCACGAAATATCATTAATTAAGATTTTAAAAAATATTAATTGAATTGGAGTAATATGACATTTAGTTAAATAAATACGTAAATTTGAGTTGTATAAACAATTATTGAGTTTTACAGACGTAAGAAATTTGGTTGAATAAACTTAACTCAATTATTTGTCACCATATAAACCGTATAAAAGAAGGGCCCATTGATGGCAGAACTCGCTGTGAAACTCCCATTGCTGGGCAGAATGTCACTGGTCTGAATCATCCAACTCATTTGAAAGCCTAACCATTTATAAATATCTAGAGTCAAACTCTGCAGGGATAGACAGCTTGTTAAAATGTTTGTGCCGGATTGGATGGGATGAACCAAACTCAGCTTAGAATGCATTACATTTTTAGCAACTTCTGGCATGCAACGTCCATTGTGAAATACTGGAAGCCTGACAGAGCTACAAAAAGATGACTTAATCAGACCTCAAGAGAAACTCTGGTTTATGTTCCTGTCAGAAGACCTCAATATCCCATGAAGCTGTTAGTGTGAATTAGATATGTATTTACAGGGGCTTTTTCCTCGTCATTGTCGACTTTGCTTGGCCCATATGGGAGTAAACCAAAAATCTTCCGTTATGATCTGTTATAATAGCCTACGTGCACGATAGAACTTCCGGTTAACTTCCGTGTTTCGAGTGTGAGGCCGACAACTTCCGGTTGGTCGTGTTATTGTTGTGGGGAGTTTGGTGCGTTGCTACTTTTGAGTAAATATGAGCGGATTTCGGGTAAAAGAGAGGCGTTTGGTGTTTCAACGCGTGACAAAGACATCACAACACTGTTGTGTACCCCTGTGTGCGAATTCTTCAAAGTACAACAGTAGTATAAGCTTTCATAGCTTTCCAAAAGATATGTCGGTGAGAGCCGAATGGATAGTCAGAGTACGGCGGGAGGACTTCACCCCAAGCAAGACGAGTCGTGTTTGCAGCTCTTTTTTCCTGGAATGATTTTCAAATCCCGGCACCGAGGGCGAGCGTGTGGGAGCGGAGACCCAGACCAGATAGCCCCCCTCCTCCTGTCCATGAATTCAACTCAGAAGAAGAGATGGAACTGGATACCCTGGCACCAGATCATGATTATTGCATTACTCCAACAACAGCAATGGTCGCAGATCAGTTAGCTGAGGAAAACGATACACTTCGCCAGAAAGTTAAAGAGCTGGAACTACACATTGAGGCTCTCCAGCTGCGGAGTTGTTTTGGACTGAAGCGGTTTGCAGGATCGGACGAGGACATCCGATTTTATACCAGGTATGTCATAATTAAGGTTTTTTGAATTGCAGGAAGCTGATGTCTTTTACCATATTAACAGTGATGGACAGAAAATCATGTACAAAGTCATGCACTTAAGTGAAAGTAAAGACATGTAAAATGTTGCTCCACTAAAAGTCCATCTTACAAGAGGAAGAGTATTTTCCTTTAAGTGTACATCAAATATCAAAAGTAAAGTAATATATGACTGACACATAGTCAGATGCGTAGACACAACCTTTTATTGTCTTTATGTTAAACAAATGTAGTAAGTAGAGTAAAAATTAAGATAATTGATTATGTGTAACTAAATTAGCCTACCATGACTAACAACATTGTTATTTTTGTGTATTTTGTTTAAAAGATTCCATTCTTATGACCGCCTGATGGCATTCTGGAGGCTCATCGAACCAGCAACATTAAGGATGATCCGTGTGACAAGTGTGGCTAGAGAAGCATCAGCCTCTGTGGCAGAGAAGACAACAGCAAACAGATCAACTAAGTTGCTGCCCATAGATGAGTTATTTCTTTTCCTAAATTATCTGTCAACTGGATGCACACAGAGAGAGCTTGGGCACCGATTTAATATCCATCGGACAACAGCCAGCAGGATCATCACAACCTGGGCCAACTTTCTTTACTGTGTACTGGGAGCTATTTGTATCTGGATGACCCCTGAAGCAATCACAGCTAACCTACCTCCTGAGTTCAAGGAGTATGCAGACACTCAGGTCATTGTTGACTGCACAGAACTGCGGTGCCAAACTCCATCCTCACTTGTGTTACAGAGTGAGGTGTACTCGCACTACAAATCACACTGTACCTTCAAGGCCATGATTGGCATGGCACCACATGGTCCTCTGACATTTGTTTCTGCACTCTACGGGGGCTCTATTAGTGACCGTGAGCTCTTCAGATTGTCGGGCATTATACCTCTCCTGTCCCCTGACATGGCTGTGATGGTGGACAAGGGCTTTAGGGTGGAAAACCTTGTGCCAGGAAAACTTCACAGGCCTGCCTTCCGCTCCAACAACAATCAAATGGCAGCACAGGACGTCCTGGAGACCCAATCAATTGCACGGCTGCGAGTTCACGTTGAAAGGCTAATCAGGCGGGTTAAGGAGAACAAACTTTTTGACACTGTTATCCCTTTGTCTATTTCAGGGAGCATTAACCAGCTTTTCACTGTAGCTTGCATCTTGTCCAACTACCAAAATGGACCTCTGGTCAAAGACTGGAGAGAACATTAGAGCCAGGTAGAAATGTGACTGTTTGTTTCATGGCTGGCTGCTCCTCTTCCTCATTTACCTTTTTTTTATTGATTCACATCACAATTTAGTTTTGCCTTACATTTACTGACATTTTTAATCAATAAATCATTTAATTGAAATCTATATTACCTTGGTCTCCTTTTGTGTTCTTTAATTTCCCCTCAAGTCGGCCTGACTTACTGAATATTATTTTAAAGGGACAGTTCACCCAAAAATGAAAATTAGTTCATAAGTTTCACACTCATGTTGTTACAAAGCTGTAAAAATTTCTTTGTTCAGTTAAACACAAAGGTAGATATTTAAAAAAATGTTTGTAACCAAACCGTTTGTGGACCCCATTCACTTCCATGGTAGGAATAAAATTAAACTATGGAAGAGATTGGAGTCCACAAATGTTTTGGTTACAAACATTTCTCATAATATCTTCCTTTGTGTTCATCAGAACCAAGAAATTTTATACAGGTTTATAACACGAGGGTGTGTATGATTACAGAATTTTAATCGTGTGAACTATCCCTTTAAAATCTAGCAATACATTGGTGTGTGTTCACCTTTGCTGTGTACACTTTAAGTAAAGTGGTAAATCTTAAAAGTATTACAACTCTGTTTAGCACACATTTTCTAATAAGTTACGCGACAAATTTAAATAACTTGAAACAACTCACATTATAATGAGATATCAACAAGAACAAGACAGTTCTACTGAGAATTCATTTATTTTTATTACAGCAAATATTTACGTAGGTATGTGTAGAAAAAGAAGAAGTCTGCTCTCTCTCTTATTTTTTGCATCACATCACTGTCCCGGTATATTCTTTGAATCAGGGTGTCTTCCTCCGCAAACACCACAAAATCGCACCACTCCACCCCTGTTAGGAGCAGCTGACCCTGCACCTGCCAGTAGTAGCCATGACCCTGCTTCAATTCCAGGTTGCCGTCTTTCATTTTCAGATGAGGATAATCCACATAGCTTTTAACATTTGGACATTTTATTTCCACAAGGCCGAATTCAGTACTTTCTGTAGGGTCAAAGACAACCCCATCTGGGGATGTACCTAGCCATGGAGTGTCGGGGTGTATAATGAAGCCACAAGGGTAGTAGTTCACCCTCTTAAGCTTGCAGTACTCTTCAATAGCATCAGCTTCCATTTCGAGACCCCTCTTCATTGCTGCAGTCTGACGAACCCCTTTGAGCAGCCGGTCTGCCATCTTATCTAAGGTGCATGGTTTAGCATGGCATATTTCTCCAAAATGTGAGGACGTGAGTCTGGGTTTTCTTAGTCTATGCCAGTCTGCTGATGTACTTTGACCCCTAGTTGCATATTCTATTTTGTTTGCCATCTCCCAGGTAACCTCAAGTGACTTGAAGTGCAGCTGTTGATGCTCAGTGAAAACAAACATACTGCATGATGTCTCCAGTCTGCATCCAGCCAATGGCAAATCTGGGCGTGGTGGAGCATCAATGTGAGCAAAAGGGCCACTTCTTGCCTTGGGTTGTTGGTATGACAGGGGACTGCCTGCTTGTACCAAACCGAGTGCAGAGTCCACTAGCGGGACCTCACAGGTGATACCCATTGTACAGATGGTTGGTGCAGAAACAGGGGTGAACTCTTTGTAGGTCTCTGACACACTGAGAGTGGACAGGTCCAGCACCTCTCCACTGATGGCTTTGTACAATGTGGACCTATTTGAAACAAATTGAGAAACACAAATAAAGATTAGATATTTTAAAGAATGTCGGTAACTATACAGTTGAAAGTCGCCATTGACTTCCATAGTATTTTTTCTAACTATAGCCTATAAAATTCCCACAAAAACCTCAAACCAACAAAATGTTTATTATTTAATTATATGTTGGTATATTTTTGTACACCTACAAAAAGTACACCTGTTTTGACCTGATGTTTATTGAAATGGACTAAAAAATTACAATTAAAGCCAAACATTTTATTTTTATTTGGTCTCAATTATAGAAGCCTTGTGAGCTGGAAAATGTACTTTAAGATTTTTCAGAAACTTTAAACAATTCAGTCTGAAGGGATTAATTCAGGGCTGTCAAAAGAATAATCACATCCAAAATAAAAGTTTGTGTTTACATAACATGTGTGTGTACGGTGTGTAACTTGTGTATATATAAACACACAGAATCATGTATATATATTAAAAGAAAAGGTTATATTTAAATATAAAATATTTATATTTATATATACGGTAATATAAATTATCTAAATGTATATACAGTATATAAATGCAAATATTTCTTAAATTTATACATGAATGTATGTGTATTTATATATACATAATATTTACACACCGTACACACACATATGCTATAGTGATAGTTCACCCATGTTGTCATGTTGTTACAAATCTATATAGATCTCTTTGTTCTGGTAAACATGAAAGAAGAAATTATGAGAAATGTCTGTAACCGAACCGTTTGTGGACCCCATTTACTACCATACTATTCTTTTTTTCTACTATGGAAGTGAATGGGGTCCACAAACGGTTTGGTTACAAACATTTCTCAAAATATCTTCCTTGGTGTGTGTTTCATCAGGATAAAGAGATTCATACAGGTTTGTAATAACATGAGAGTAAGTAAATGATGACAGAATTTTCATTTTTGGCTGAACTATCCCTTTATGTAAACACAAACGTTTGGATGCGATTAATCTTCATTAATCTTTTGAAAGGCCTAGGTCAATTAATAGATTACTAACTACTAGTCAAATTCTCACTTTACTCCCTCGATCATGGTCCTCTGCTTTGGTTTGGCAGACATCACAGCCATCTTCTCGACGGGACCTGGTTTAACACCCTGTGAATATAGACAATAAGCAGTGATGAGAGTATGTGATGTGTGTGTAGATGTAGTATTGAAATTATTGTTACATAATTCCAAGTCTTGCCAGGGTTCTTGGCTTGTGCCACTGTTGTTCACTCTCCGTACAGCTCAGCACTGGAGGAACAACTGGAATGTCAAGCTGAGAATAATGTGCAGACTGGAAAAGTAGAGCCACACAATGGTTACAGAGCACTGATCCAGCTACACATGTACAGCTGTGATGGGCCAGCTCAACAGGGATGGAGTCCTTCAGTCCCACCTGTAACAAGATGTTAAAAGAAATATTTTTTTTAAAAAGTGACATAACTTATTTGTGATATATTAATATGGGCTACTCAAGTAAGCTACTATTTATTTTTGTACACTGTTAAAATAGCTAGTAAAATCTTAACTTTTTTCTTTTAAACACTGTTAGTAAAGGGATTAATAATCTTTTTCTTTTAATGTGGTCAGTGGAGCAGTCTATTTGATTTGCAGGTACACTCAGAATCCCCACTTAACAAGTACCAAGATTGCAGGATAATTACTTAAACTTAGCAGGTTTATATTACTATATCCTTCCTATGTGTTTCACCTTTACCCTGGGATGTTCAGTATACCTGGAAAAACAAACTATACTACACCACTGATTGCTGTTAGTGAAAACATAACATAGTAACGTAGGACTAAGCGTACACTGTCCGTTTACAACATGAATGGGGAACATGGTCAACCAAATGAACGTGGTTAACCTAGAGCAAAAAAAAGAAAAAAAAAGAAGAACATGATTACCCCAGGAACATGGGTAACGCAAAGAACCAAAAGAACATGATGATTAGCCCAGGGACATGGGTAACCATCTTAAGTCGCTACACTTATCCCACTCTTAAAATGTGAGGTGGTTTAGATCTGTCCATTGACGGATGACATAACGCTCTCACACACAAAACATGTTGAGTTGACTGAACTACTACTGAACTACCTGTCACTGGATCTTTCTTGGACACTGAGAGGAAATACAAATCGCAAATAAAAAATACACACAACCAGTTGATAATCAGATAGACGTAATGTATTTAATAACAATAAGTGTGTTGAATATTGACACGATTAAATAAGAGTTAAAATACTTAGCTGCTAGCTAGTCAATGTGTAACGTAACAGCTGAGGTATTGCTCACCTTCAAAGTTGTGGATGTAACTTGAAATGTACAATCGAAATCCTTTTTCACGCTTGCAACCGGGTGCAGGTGAACACTGGTCGACAATCCTGTAGATGTCGTTCACGTCGATTTTCGGGAGACCTTGTAGACAACGGGTGAAATATGCCATCTTTCGCAATCAAAATCTGCCGTGTCGCTGCTATAGAAGTCGCAAACCGGAAATGGTCGGCCTCACACTCAAGGCGGCGGAAGTAGAACTCCTTAGTTATGTGCACGGAGCCTATTAAGACATTCTGACCTCATTGGAATTATTTGGACTCAACTGGATGATAGAAGCGTAGACAGCTGCAATTGTAAACTAGCATTCCAAAATAAGAAAACAAATTAAATTTAAAATGGCATATACTTGTGTTTTTCTGCCATGCGTAAAGTCCCACTCCGATGATCATTAAGTCAAAAGGTACATAGTGTCTGCAGAGCGGAAGGAGTTCATCAGAAATTCCCGTCTGAGTTGTGGGCGGGACCACTGGCATGGAGCAACTATGCTCCTTCTTCCCCTCCCAATTCCTGAGAGCTCTCTGTTTACACGCTCTCCCACTAGGTTACAACTCCTCAGATGTATGAAGGTAAATATGTTCCAAAAAGAACGCACTTGTAGATTTGATCTGAGAACTTGTGACATAGAATGTGAGAACTTGCAGACCAAAAATCTGTATCTGTGTGTAAAAATCTTCTGCTGTGAACTGACAAATTCCCATTTGCATGTGTTAATTTAGAGTTACAACTTCAAATCTGTGGTTATAACTGCTCAAATGTGCTTGTGCGTGTGCTCGAATCTGCTGGCGCAAATCACAGGTGCCCTACAACTGCACTCTGATATCGGACACATTCCTAGCGAGAAACTCGTGTCAACACTGTTCTGTGTCCGAAAATGGAACTGTTCTCAGATCAAATCTACAAGTGTGTTCTTTTTGGTACATATTTACCTTCATACAGATCCCCAACCTTACATTAGAGGTGTAACTAAACTGGCCAGCATTAGTGGAGGTATACAGAGTGATGTGCGGTCAGGTGAGGCAAGTGAGGTAGAGCCTCACCTGTCATAATCGTGATAAAATAGAAAAAGGTAAATTAAGTAAATAGTTTTTTCCACTGATCTGTGTTAGATATACATTTTCAGTCAACTCAACATGTTTTCCACAGTTTCTGAGGTTAAAATTGCCGAATTTGAGTGTTGCGCGATCACAGACGGAGCTGAATCTCTGAGTGAGGCTCGGGAGCGCTGTGCCTCATGTCTGACGGCAGGACTCAATGTTAACAGAGACGTGCGGTGGAAGCACTGCTGTAGGCCAGCAGAAAGGGCTTCAGGTGAGGCATGCATTACCAGCAGGGGGCAGACATGAGCTGACAGCTGCTTTGTAGCTACACTGGTGCCGTAGAAAAAGACTAAGAACGTCTGACTTGATTGAGAGGAGGAACTCATAAAATAAAGGAAAATAAGGAAGGCTTTTCTAACAGATCATAGAGAATTTTGTGTAGAAGGATCGACACATGGACTCAAAAAGTAAGGCCAAACACGTTTGCTTTTTTTTAAATAACATGGGAGTAAGTGGATAAAGAAGTAAGAAAAATCTTTTTTTTATGATCATTTTCCCAGACAATATTTGATAAATACCATTGGAAAAATACCAGAAATAGTTACGGAGGGTCAAATGTGTGCTGAACACATCTGTACACTTTAATTTGTTTACAGTACATATGAATAATTTACACACAAGAAGTGTGTTCTATCCATCTATAAAAGAAATATTTTCTGTACTAGGACAAATATGATTTGGTGTGTATTTTATAAGCTGTTAGCTGCCGTTGGATGAATGGTGAAATATTCAGTTCTTTCATTGTAAATCTGACTCCAGAGGAGTTGGTGCCTCACCAGTCATCAACCTCACCGTACGTCACTGTGATGCAGAGTCAGATATACATGGATCTATTTGTCTGCAAATGGATGTATCAGAATGCAGCAGAGCTTGTGGCATCCATCTTAAGGCCCAAAGCTTTTAGTTCCATTCACACACTAGTGTGCGTCAAGCATAGTGCCAACCTTTAACCACCAGGAGCCACGTGGGGTTCGATGTCTTGCCCAAGGACACTTTGACACACGGGCTGGCAAGGCCGATCGAACCTGCGGGGTCAGATCAGAGGTTGACCGTTCTACTGCTGCACCACGGTCGGCCACACATCTTGTATGTTTCAATTTGCTCAGATGTTATTGTCTTTGTAAATGTTTTGTTTTTTGATGAGGCTCAGTTCTGACTTTTTCAGTGCATCTCTGCAGCTACAAAGTAACAGAAATTCAAGTTTTTGTTTTTATAAAGAAGTGATGAAACTCGTCAGTGCATGAATCAACCGTGAGTCTCCTTTTTATTCTTCAAGGACTTCAGTGTTCTGAAAATAGCTGCATTTCAGACATAAATAAACTCAAAACTTGAACATGTCCTGCTTTGTTATGTGACCCTGAAGGTACATTGTGCTTTGCTGTTTTTGTTAAAGATCACTACATCTGTTAACTAAATGGTTGGTGGTTTGATTCCCAGACTTGTTCAGCATGCTCTCATTAGAGTGAGTGTTCCACCATGATCTTTGTCATTGCTCATTCTGAATTACTCTGACCTCTGGGGTTTTTGTTGTTGTTTTTTTTGAGTGATAATGATTAATGACAGCTGCCTGTCCGAGACACGAGTCCTGAAGCCACAACAGCCACTCACTGAAGAGATTGTGCTACAGCTGTGCTAAGGCTTCATAGCCTTCATTATTTGTGACAAACGTAGCAACAGCGATCGTTCTGAGCACGGCCCAAAGATAGAGTTTTATTTTTTTATGTTATTCTTCTCTACTTACCATCTATGCTCTTTTACATCATCAGTTTGTTTCAATGTTTTCTGTGTTGGTAGAATTAATAAAAAATAAACAGCAGAAAGACATCCCTGTAAAACAGGAGGTAAGTGAATTCAATCATGCTACGCTGATGCTCAAGCTTTCTTTTATCATGGAGGGGATGGAAAGAGTTTGCTAAAAACGTTCCGGAGATAAAGAGAGGATCAGATGGGGCGATGAGTCTGAAGCTGGAATCTGAAGGTGTGATGGTGAATGTTGTTAGTGGTTAGGCCCCCCAGGTAAGATGTTAAGGAGTGATGTTGGGCGTTCAGGACAGCAATGCAGAGGAACACATGACGGCCAACTGTGAGCCTTAGTCGCATGCACCCATATGGCGGAGTTGACCCGTACCAGCGCTGCAGGTTTTTGGATTGTTTGGGTCCATAGAGGGCCATAAGGAAGTGCGGCTGCAGTTGTGTCTTGCAGTTCCCCTGTGGCTTGTATGTCATAAAAAAAGGAAGATACCACTGTTGTGCACGTGGTACCTGTACTTTGAAGTTGTATGCTTTCATGACGTACAGGTAATGCTGTCATACACCACTGGCCACATACTGACCGCGCATGAATGCTGCACACAGGGGGATGTGAAGGATACACGCAAGTACCCATAGGATGTCCACAAAAACTACAATAATCCGTACTGCCGTTGCATCACATTGGTTTAAATTTGTTTTTCCTTAAGTGAAATTTTTCATTTTGTTTTTTCTTCTTTAATGAATTTTCGCTCACATGACGGCGTACAGCCCAGGAGTGGATGAATATTTTATAGATAACAAATCTAGATTTTATATTTAGGAAAACATCTACAGTAGATACAATTAGGATGTTTCTCTGTGGTCTTCCATGCTGTGGCTGATTTCTAATGTTGGTTTCTGGCCTCTCCCTGACAGATGGCTTCTTTCATCCCTCCGGAGTCTTTTCACTTATAGCCCAAGACTGAGAAAAAATGTGGGGTTGTTATAAAAAAGAAAGTAACACATGAGAAAAATAGCTAAATGAATTTTCTGCCCTTTCAGAGATGACAAATGGTTTTTGTGCATTCTCTTTCTACATTTTTAACCATGTCAAATCTGTCAGCGCGAGAAGAGACGACCAGGAACCCGGGCATCATTTCACACTTGTGTTTGTGTTTTTACAGAGAACATTTGGGAAGCCTCTTCATTTGCTCCAGGCGGTTTTTGAAAATAATTTCTCCTTCTTCCTTCCAACCTTCCAACATTCCTGGTGCTCGGGGTGAATTAGACGTTCAATCTTCTCTTTTTCCGGATTTAGAAAGAAGCTAAAAGTCATCTGTTGGAGCAGTAGCCAGGCAGCAGGCGGCATCATTTGTCTTGGTGCTCCGCAAAGAAGTCCACAGGAGGTGATTTCCAGAACATGCGCCCCATCTGGATGGGTGTCAGGTGCATGAATGGCCACAGTTACTGCTTCTCCACCTGCCCTGCCTTGTTTTCCTCTGATTTCCTTTTCCCGTCGTGCCTCATCTCTCAGAGCTGCCGCTGAACACATTTAGGTCCTCCGGG
>CM074490.1:110236-126949 GCA_037389245.1 Oryzias sinensis
GCAATTTTAAACTTAATTTCCTTTGTACATGTCCTCCATAATTAGAAAAAATGCTACAACACAAACACCATTTTCATCAGAGTGCTTTGGAAAACAGAAATGATCCACAAAGCAAAGTGTCTGTAACATTTGTGGTAATGGTCAGAGATCAATATGACGTTTGTTCTACACTTCTAACAGACAACAACCGCGTTTCCATGGGCAAAAGTAATCGGAAGGAACGCCTGATCGGAAAGAAAATGCGTCATGTAAATGCGCCGTTCGGAATACTCTGCCCCGGTCAGACTCATTCGGATCAGAATTTCTTTACGATGGAGATAGGTGGGTTATACCGATCGTTTATCCGATCGTGGAGCATGTAAACGGTCATTCCGATCGTGTGTCACTACTGCTCTGGGTTACGTCACGCATAGACGGTGTTTCTCTGAGAGAAAGCTCTGGAGCGCATACGGGACCGACCAGCTGCTCTGCGGACGCCCCGTGAAAAGCGCCGCTCCGCTCTCGCCCCGCTGGCTCTCTGCCTCTCTCTCACCCCTCGTGGGGGTGATTCGGAGGAGGAGCGCTTCGTGCCCCCTTACACTCACTCGGTCCACTGGCAGTGTTGCCAGATTGGGCATTTTTCCGCCCAATTGGGCAGTTTTGGTTCTAAACTTGCGGCTAAAAATGGCTTTGGGCGGGAATGCATAATTTGGGCAGTTTTAGGGTCTGTTCGGCGGGTTTTTCCCCCTCATGAATATATAATAGCGGACTGCGTTAGGTGGCTGGCTATTTTAGTCTTATGTTCTGAAGCTCCGTGAACGCACCAGGTAGAGACGCTTAATGGGTTCCGTCATCTAACCTCTTGTTGGGGGTTTGCCGCCCCGCCCCTCCTCTTAGAAGTTGCGTTCTTTAAAGCTGACACCGCGGTCGCGTGTGGGCGGAGCTACGAGCTAACTTTATGGTCTGATCGCTGCATGTCTGTGTGTATCGACGCATGGTAGACACAGAGAATGTGGAGAGATCAGGTTTATTATTTTGAAGAGTTCTACTTGGTAATCATGTTTCCATGTTTGAGTTCATAAAATCATCCCAGGGAAAGTGTCTGCTTCAACTCCCGCAGGGAAAGCTGCGTCTGAATCGAGTAAGCCCTGGCTGCAACCTGCAGAATTGGTCAACATAGTGGAATGCTGGAATGCTGAGGAATGTGAACATGCTTTGGAATGTTAAGCCCGCCCACATTGAGCCCGTGCATTTGATTCACCTTCATCAGTGCAGTTGTGATTGCAGGAAAGGGGAAGAATCAGTGGAGCACATTTTGTGTCATTGTGAATTGTATGAGGAAGAAAGAGAACAGAGGGAGGAAAATTAGAATAGTGCAATGTTTTTTTTCACTCAAAAAAATGATTCAAGCCCCTCTTTCATGTAACACAATAAAATTCTGTTTGTTTTATTTAAAAATATTTATTTTAAAAGAATGTATCTACATTTAATTGACCTAACACAAAATTTATAAATAGTTTCCCCTATAACTCCAGTAATCCAAAATAATTGAGTTCAAGTAAGGGGCATGCTGTTGAATGCTGTTTTCCTGTTTCTCTTTATTTATTATTTTTGCCGTCTCACGGCTACAATTTTTCACCTATATTAACCAACTATTAAAAATGTTCAACTCCTTTGTCTAATGCCTGGTATGACTATTAGTCCTTCAAATCCTTCGACTTTTCAAAAGTGAAAACTTTCGTTCGTTTTTTCCCACGTAAAAAACGAAACTGTGGCATGAAATCGTTTCAACTCGGCTTCTCCCAATAAGACGATACATGACGAGCCTCATTTATGGAAATGATGAATCTATTTTATTATACCGGCGGCCTCTGACACAACAGGAGTGTTAGCTTAGTGGGTTAGTTAGCGGGTTTAACATACAGTGGTTTTGGGTTTGAATCTGGCCTTGCACTATTGTTGCATGATTTTTTTTCCTTTGCCTTTCTTGATAAAATTGAGTTTGAATAAGTCAATTATATTTCGTTACATGGAAGAATTTTCTTTGAGGTGGGGTTACTCATATTTATTGGATGGAAATCCTGCCCACAATTAAATTGAGTTCATCCAATGAGTTATTTTTTTGAGTCTGTGAGGCCAGACAGAATTTATTAACTCCCTAATACATGCACATGGAAACTTGTAAAAGGCATAAGAAGACAGCAATCACTGTATAAATTCTCTAATTCAATTAATTTTTATTTTTTTATTTAGCGCAATAAAAAACAATGAAAAATGGATCATGAATACGAAGAATGCATTAGGAAAATACTAAACTTTAACAAAACAGACTAAACTAAACTGATAATCCTGTTCTTAGACCCCCCCTTCAGACCCCCCCATCAACGGTGAGGAAAAATTCCTTAAAAACCGGTAGATGGCAATATTGCACATGGAAACTTGTAAAACCAAAGAAGAAGACAGGCTAAATGTGGGCGGGGTTAACATTCCACAGCGTGTTCACATTCCTCAGCGTTCCAGCATTCCACTATGTTTTGCAGTTCTTCAGGCTGCAGCCAGGGGTAGTTGTCTGAATCTAACGCCCGTGTTTCCATCTCTCTGACAGACTTTGAAGCCAAAGCCCCTCCCCCGCCTCTCTACCTGCTTTTCCTCTCCCCCTTTTCACCTGTTCATATCCTCTTTAGCTCAGAGTTGTTTTCCCCCGCGCTCCTCCAGTGTGTCCAACACAGTGAGCGCTAAATACGGTCATCATAGCAGCAGGTTGACACGGTAGTAGTCGGGGCGCTTTGGCGCAAGCGCAGCACAAGGATGGAAGAGGTTATACATAGGTTATAGCGGGTTAAGAAAATGAATGGAAGAAGGCTGGTCCGCTGAAGACATATTCAGTACTGTACTCCTTTTATTAATAGTCTGAGCTATCTTTGATTTTGAGAAATGTTTTATTCTGAAAAAGGGGAAAAAATCTACAAAAGCTGTGTATTGTTGTTTCTCCCAATCATAGATAGATAGATATGATTGTGCTTTTAGACTGGACAGGTAGCTGTGAAAAAGCCAGTCGAGTAATATCCCCTTTCTACATCTGTGATTTGTGAATGTGTAATTCATTTGACTTGATCTTATTTTTTGCCTCCCCATGTGCCCATGTGCACGGGTGAATTTCAACCCGACCATTGACCCGATCAAGATAATCTGCCCATGTAACCGCGGCTATTGAGACTTTTTTGAGTTCATTAACAACAGAAGGAAAATCACTAAGAACGTTTGAGCTGAAAACAGGAAGGAAACTTAGAGATTATTGGCAGTAAAACATGGATCAGGAGCTGAAAAGTGAAGATGGTCAATCGGACTGCTGCTCCATCCAGAACTTCATCCCAGTTTTTTGCAGCAAACCAGCCGAGTCCAGGCTCCACATGTTCGCAGCAGTGACCCTGAGTTGCTTCACAGATTCTCCACACCCCCTCCTCAACCAGGGCAGGAGGATTTCCAGATAAAACCAAACTTCTCCAATCCAGTACTGATTAACAATCCAATCCATCACTTGACAAAGAGTAGCTGGGTCGGCTCTAGGCAAAAGGAGTAAGCCCTGGCTGCAGCCTGCAGAATTGGTCATCATAGTGGAATGCTTTGATTGCAGAGGAATGTGAACACGCTGTGGAATGTAAACCCCGCCCATGCTGAGCCCGTCTGCTGTGGAATGTTAACCCCGCCCACGCTGAGCCCGTGCATTTGATTCACCTTTGTCACAGCAGTTTGATTGCAGGAAAAGGGAAGAATCAGTGGAGCACATTTTGTGACATTGTGAATTGTATGAGGAAGAAAGAGAACAGAAGGGAGGAAAATTTGAATGCTGCAATGTTTTTTATGTATCACTCAAAAAAATGATTCAAGCCCCTCTTTCATGTAACTCAATAAAATACTGTTTGTTTTATTTAAAAATATTTATTTTAAAATATTGTATCTACATTTAATTGACCTAACACAAAATGTATAAATAGTTTCCCCTATAACTCCAGTAATCCAAAATAATTGAGTTCAAGTAAGGGGCATGCTGTTGAATGCTGTTTTCCTGTTTCTCTTTATTCTTTTTGCCGTCTCACGGCTACAATTTTTCACCTATTTTAACCATTGAACTATTAAAATGTTCAACTCCTTCGTCTAATGTAATGCCTGGTATGACTATTAGTCCTTCAAATCCTTCGACTTTTCAAAAGTGAAAACTTTAGTTCGTTTTTTCCACGTAAAAAACGAAACTGTGGCATGAAATCGTTTCAACTCGGCTTCTCCCAATAAGACGATACACGAAGAGCCTCATTTATAGAAATATGGAATCTATTTATTAATACCGGCGGCCTTGCTTCATCACCGGGTGATAGCTCAGTGGCTTAGATAGCGGGTTAACAACTCAGAGGTTCTGAGTTCGAATCTAGCACTAGATTGCTGTTGCATGTTTTTTTTTTCCTTTGCTTTTCTTGATAAAATTTAGTTCAACTAACTCAATTATATTTCATTACATGGAAGAATTTTCTTTGATGTGGGGTTACTCATATTTTTTGGATGTAAATCCTGACAAAACAATTAAATTGAGTTCATCCAATGAGTTATTTTTTTGAGTCTGTGAGGCCAGACAGAATTTATTAACTCCCTAATGCATGCACATGGAAACTTGTAAAAGGCATAAGAAGGCAGGAATCATGGTAGAAATTCCCTAATTCAATTAAATATTTTATTTTATTTTAGCACATACAATGAAAAAGGGATCATGAATACAAAGAATGCATTAGGATAATACTAAACTTTAACAAAAAAGACTAAGCTAAACTGACATTCCTGCCCTTAGACCCCCCCTTCACAGTAAGGAAAAACTCCTTAAAAACCCGTAGGTGGCAATATTGCACATGGAAACTTGTAAAACCACCAAAGAAGAAGACGGCCTCAGCATGGGCGGGGCTAACATTCCACAGCGTGTTCACATTCCTCTGCAATCAAAGCATTCCACTATGATGACCCATTCTGCAGGCTGCAGCCAGGGGTACTTGGGCAAAAGGGATTCCGGCTTTACTGAAGCAATGCCATTTGATGACTGCAGCCCAGCAGAGAAGACATGGAAAACATCCTCACTTCATGATTTACTGAAGTACAAGTCCACCCAAGGTGCAGTGAGAATACTCCCTGTTTCAAGATGTAACTGAGTATTTGTACCCCATCACATGTAACACATCAGGATGTATTTCACTAAATCAAACTGTAAGTAAATTAGTTTTATCTGTGCAGCATGTATAAAGGCCTGCTAATTAAGAAAAAAACAGAATTTCAACAGATGATATCAAAAACTAGAGTGAATTAGAAAAACTACAGAAAAGATATTGTTAAAAACTGTTTTTTCATGATACGGGTTCTAACAAAAGAAGAATGCCAGGTTTAGGAGAGTGTGAAACATGGCAGAGGCTCGTTCATGGTCTGGGCTAGGCTAAGCTGCTCTAGAGTGTCTTTTTTTCACGTGGCAGTTGCAGAATCCACTTTGTTTCAAGAGACTGAACCACTAGGGGGTTCAAGAAGCACTGAGGTGAACAGAGTCTGTTTTTGTGTCTGTTGCTGAGAAGCAGATTCACCGGGAGATTCGTATCAATTCAGAGGAAACTGAGGCCTCATCCCACTTAAAAGGGGAAAGCTGTTATCCTCTTGAAGGCTCTTTTAGACTTTTCTACTGTGAGTCTAAATACCCTGCATTCACAGAGGGGCTATTCTCTGACTGTACATCTGCCAATAACTGATCTGATGTTCCAGGAAGTGATTTACATGAGGAAGAATCCCACAAAGGTTGGAGAGGAATGCAACCACAGAAGACGCAACAGCTGGGGAACAATCATGGTTGGTTTGTGTTAGGAAAAGAACTTCAGCGGAACTTTGTTTTTTATTCTGTCTTACAAAAAGAAAGAAAGAATGAATCTCATAAGATGCTGCTCATAAATGTTTGGGATTCCCGTCTGCATCATTCTGAGGGATGTTGGAAATCATAATACAACCTTTATACCAGCCAAGCTGACAGTGGTGCTGATGGTGCTGCTGATGGTGAGAATGATGGTGCTGCTGATGGTGCTGCAGGTGGTCCTGATGATGGTGCTGTGAAAACCAGGTTTAGCAGGAAATGGTCTCAAATCCTCAGTCCTCTTTTCATCAATTTCAAGGAGGACAAATTATGGCAATTATGGTACTTTTCATCAGATATTTGTTCCCACTTCTGTAACACCAAGGAGCTAAGATGACAGTGTTTTTTCAAATTTTGAGCTCATTCAGAAACTTCTTATCTGATTCAAGCACAGAAGGTTTAAGATGCAGGAGGGAGAGAAGATAAACAGCATCAATAAACTGAAATAACCCAATGATGTACAGAAAATAGCATTAAATACATCAAAAAGCTAAAAAAAAAGTTACATGTTGTTTTTAAAACTAAGATCCAGCAAATTTAAAAAACAAAAATACAAACAAAATCGTTTAAGTTAGACAGAGTTTTAAACTCCAATTTTAACTCTGCACCTTCAACATCTTTGACATGATGTCAAGATCATTGAAACCTGATTCTTTCTCTCTTTTTCACCTGGTCAATCAATCACTCTGTGTAGCCTGACCAGACCAAATACTCAGACAATGCAGCCAAAGGCCAAACTTGGTCATTGATTTCATGTCTCAAACCGCTGAAGCGATGATGCACGTAGAAAAGTAGTCCAGGACAACAGAGCCAAAAAATGTTCCAGTTTCTTCAGGAAAAAATCCAAAGGAAGAAAAAAAAAAGATTTTGAGGTAGTTCACCAAGCAAAAAAATGGAGAGGCTGCCTCTGACTCTGCAGGTTGATAGATATACTTATTAAAAGTTAAAGGTAAAACAGCTTTGATTGTCAAATTCTGCATTGTAGCAGAAAGGGGAAATGTGACATTTCACTTCAGAACATTCATGTGTTACAGCAAACCAGTATTTTTGTTTTAATTCCTTTTCCGGATTTGTTGTTGAATCTCTAGCAAAAGTGAAAAGAAATGTGTGAACTTTAGGAAACCAACATGTGAATGGATTTGACATTCATTCTAGTCCAAGAATCTGGAAAACTGTTCAGTAGCAGGATTTTCTGTCTGAGTCTCACTGCTGGAAGTTTGGATGAAGATGATCTGGATCCACTTTAGGACAGAGAATCTGATTGTTCATATGTACTAATATAGATAAATGCCTTTGAGAATAAATCATGATTGTAAATAGAACTGTTGATGGGTCTTTGTAGAAAAATATTTTAATTGATTATTGTACTAAAGGACTTGATAAATGCAGAAATTGCACCTCCTTTCTCCTTTTCTTCTTCTCTTCTACCAATTTCAGTGTGTACATCTTCATCCTCAGTTGCAATCTTCCCCTTGAACAGTCTTCCTCTGCATTGTTCTTTTTTCAATGACTTTTTCAAATATAAATTATTTTTTTTGCTGCATGTTTCACTTCTACCATTGCATTGGGTTTTCTCTGGAACTATCAATCACAATGATGTTCAGAAAGCTGTAGGAAGCATTTATTGTTTTTCTTGTCCCGTTGCAAACTAACAAACCTCCAGCTCGCACAGAAATATGCCCCACTGACTGTGACTGAGGCAAGTGTCCCCTGAATGTGTTTGTTTAGGGAAGCGACAGAATTATGCTCACTAGTGAGCATGGATGCACACTGGTTTTTCGCAGAGACTTCTGGGAAATTTGTAGGGCACTGGATTTGGGAATGGTAGATTGTTGATTTGTAGACAGCACTACAAAATGGCAAACGCCCTATATAGTGCACTATATAGGTGTTAGGGTGGTAATTTGGAGTCAGGGGGAGTTTGTCTTCCTTTGTCCCATTCTCCCCTGATCCTTTGTACCTGTGTCTCGTCAGTCCTGTGAGTATATATGTCTAGTCCCTACCCTCCCCTCATGCTGGTCCGTGCTGTCTGCTTCCCTGACTGCCTGTTTACCCCGTTGGTTGTTTTTTTTTTTAAATTCCCTGCTCGGCAGCGCCTTCTCTTACCCAAATAAACCCCTTGTTTTTGGAAGTGCCTGCCTCCCATCTCTACTTTGGGGTCCTTCACCGACCCCCGACATAACAGTCATCTGTCAATTTTCATGCAAGCACTCTGCTCAGTGCTCCAGCACGGTTTGGAGAAGTCCTCTCAGCAGCACCTGCAGCTCTGTGATCGTAAAGTCATAGCAGTTGCGATGACTCGTTAACTCTGCAATTACTGTAATTGTCAGATTTGTTAGGGTAAAACGTGTCGAGTGACTCACTGAGAAACGAGGATTATCAGAGGAGATGGAAAGAAAGTGACAGAGCAGAAAAAAGAGGAGACAAAGGAAAGAGGGTGGCCTCTTAGATTAGACTTTCTCTAATTGGAAAGCGCTCCACCGGGTGTTGGCCTCCTTATGCACCTCATCCACGGATGGAGGGCGGGGCAGAGCGGTGACTGAGCACATCATCAGGATGATGTCTCTCACTACGAGCGCTGTTTCTCCTGTGATTGTAACTTTTTCAACTTTAGGATTATGGCTGTCACGGTTGACATGACAACAACTGGATTCATATCATAATCTGTGGTCGCTGACGCAATTCATAGTCAACAGTCGTTTCACTGACCTAACATCAATCCAGGACATTGTTAGCAGAATTGTTGGATCGTAGGAAAAAAATCAATTTATCGATTAAGTTGATGAGTTGTTAAACCTCCTTTTATTCAATTGACATCCGAATAAAATTGAAAGAAGTTCATCTGTGGAATTCCTGGACATAATAACAAAAATAAAATCCATTACTACAGCCATGAATGCCTGTAGTAATGGATTTTATACAGGCATGAATGCACTCATAAACATCATCTCCACATTTGTTCACTCCTCACTCCAGCTGATTGAATAGGATCTACGAAGGGGTGAACGGGAGTTCACGGCCTGCAGAATGGACACCGTAGCTCTGCTGGAGTTGGATCTCAGTCAAAAGTGTGAGCGTGTGTCCTGTGTTGTCGGTTGTGACATGTACAAATCCTGTGTGGTTTAAGTGTCACTGTGCTTGTAAATCCGGGATTGAGTTTCTGCTGTCACATTTCCAGACCAGCAGGTGATGCTGCAGCAGAGAACGGACGTGATGATGGAGGCTCTGGTGGATTCTGACATGCTCTCTGTTTTGGGTGAAGTACGATTATTCTAAACCTTCTCCAGACCTTCTTCCCAGCAGCGCCACTGGATTGAGAGAGTGAAACAACTTCTCAACTTCTCTATGGTCACGCAAATAAGTACTAGTAACTATAGTACTAATAACTATTGTAGTATTTCTAATATTATAACTATTGATTGGATTTATCTGCGCCTGTCCAGGTGTTTATAATGTGTCCATTATTCATTTATTCTTGGTGATGGTAAATGGCGTATACTTATATAGCGCTTTTCTACCTACAAGGCCCAAAGCGCTTTACAGTCACAGTCCCATTCACCCATTCACACACACAGTCACACACACATTCACACACACGTTCACACACACGTTCACACACACGTTCACACGCTGGTGGCGGCTCCGCTGCTGAATACAGGCGCCCGCCTACCACAAGAGGCATGGTGGGGTTCAATGTCTTGCCCAAGGACGCATCGACTCATGGGCGTGCAAGGCGGGAATCGAACCTGGGACAGACTACTGACTGAGGCACACCAGTGGAGCCACACTGGAGGCAGAGGGGGTGAAGTGTCTTGCCCAAGGACACAACAACAGTTGGCTGGAGGGATCAGGGATGTGGTGGATGTGATTGCGGTTGTTCTTTATCTGCTGCGTGGGTGTTTTTTTTTTGTTTTTTTTTTGGGGGGCGGGTCCTGACTGCCGCTACTGCGACGGCGGGGGTCTTCAGCTGGGTTATTTGCTACAGCAGGGTTGGCGGTTCAATCCCCACTCTCCCCAGCCAGCTGTCGCCCCCCGAGCGTGGTTAGTCTGCAGCTCACCGCTCCCCCAAGGGATGGGTCAAAATGCGGAGAAGAATTTCCCCATTGTGGGATAAATAAAGTATCATTTATTATCATTATTATTAATGGTGTGGGGATGACTGGGCAATCTCCCTCCTCCTTTTTACATTACACCATCCACTTCAGAGAAACAAACCCTCACTCCAGGACAGGTGTTATCTCACCTTTGTACAAATATTTTGTGTGATTAAATGAAATGTTTCACATGTTGGTCTGAATGCATAAGTGTGCGTGTGTACATCAGTTGTGTTGTGTACATGGTGACATGTTTTGTATGTGGGCATTTTTGGAGCCGACAGGTATGTTTGTGGCATTTGGGTGTGTATGTGTGGACAGGCCCCGCCCCCTTTTGGATTTATATTTGTGTAAGAAACTGACGGGGTTACGAACTAATATAATACAGTTTCTTCACATTTGAAGAAATTGGATTGTCTAGAAAGGACTGTAATATATTAGTTCGTAACCCCGTCAGTTTCTTACTCAATATTACTTATAAACCTGGCAGTAATAATTGTAAACTTCCAGCAACTTGTTGCCTTATGCTGCTTCATGGTTCTACCCTTCCCCCTCCTCTTTAACCCCCCCCTCAGACATGGGAGGCGGAGCAAGTCCATGTAACACCTTATACATCAAACAAGCAAATTTAAAAATTTTAAAATTCTCAAAGCTTGACAACTTGTACTTTTTCAAGATATTACAGACATGGAGTGACATTGGTTTTCTATCTAAGACCTTAAGTGATTTTTTATGAAGTGATTCTTTGTTTTTCTCTCGTCTTTACACCCATCAAGGACCAACATGTAATACAGTATTCAATATGTGATAGAATCATTGAATGCAAAAACATTCTAGCAGCTCCAAGTGTTATGAATGGTCGTATTTGTTTAAAATTATTCAAATTGAATTTTACTGTATTCAATATTTTTTTTAATGTGGCTCTTGAAACTTAAAGTTGAATCAAGAGTCACACCAAGATACTTAAATTTAGATACACTTTCTAGTTCCTGTCCTTCCAAAAATATACCTGAATGCTTGATGTCCAATGGTTGCTTAGTGAACATCGTACAGTTTTAGTTGTATTTAACAGTAAGCAAGATTTAGAAAGCCATTCATTTACAGGAACCAGAGCTGAGGTAAGAACAGAGGCTGCGTCTTGAATATTTTTTGCGCTAGTGAAGATGACAGCATCATCAGCATACATTTGAAATTCAACATTACCACACAACTGAAGCAAATAGTTAAGTTAGATTAAAGTAAATAGTTTATTTTTCCAACATCCATATGTGGTCTTATCACCCTCTCACGGTGGAAAAAGTATTATCTGAGCTTCTTCATCCACTAAATCATCTTCAAATGGACACACCATGCTGCTTCAGAAGGTTACTACTTACTGTGGTGACTAGCAGAACCTGCTTCCTGGAATACCCCCCTGGTATTGATTATAACTGATGTTGTTTTCACTCTTCCAATTAACTGAGATTGTGCTTTTAGCTGTCCAAAGGGCAGTAAAGATGACAGGTTTCTCAGCATTTGGTTTAAGGAGATGGAAACAGAGGGATGATTCAGACTCTGACTGTGTCTCAGCCAGGATTTTTGAAAAATCAATTAACGGGGCGATCTGACATCCTCTCCTTAATTAAACCATAATCAGACATGATTTAATGAGTCATGTATAATTGTTTTCATTTTCTGTTGACGCTGGACTTGGAGGTTTTTCTGATTTGCACCTGTGATGGCTGTAAACATGTTTTTGTTTTGGGTGAAATCACTATCACATATGCATAAAAAAGAAAAACTAATCAAACAGTCTTTATACTTTAATATTTTTCTGGGTTTTTTTTTTATTGTAGGAACATCTTGAGACACATTTGTGGATCAATAACGATTTTGAAAGCAAACAAACACAGAACTGGAACTCCCAGTGTGTCTTTGCTGAATCACAGACTGAATCACAATCTGCCGTGCTTTTTGCCACAGTGGACACAGTCAGACAGATTTTTGGGGACCGAGGGAGATGGAGGAGTGGGCTGTGGCAGACGGAGTGTGTTTGGCCCAAAGACCCCGCCTCCCGCGAGGCCAGACCTCCCTCCATGACTCCAAGAAGTCACGTTTCGCATTTACCGGGCCGTCTTTGTATCAGAGAAATATTAGCAGGAGCTGACATTTGGCAACAGGAGCTAAGAGATGCTGTTATTGGAAAGGCCATTGCTGAATGTGTTGAAATGGAATGTGAGTGGGAAAGGAGGTGGAGAAACTCCAACCGAGGTGCTAAAGGGTGAATGTGAGTGTTGCCGTCTCTTTTAGGTGTTGTCTGTGTCACCTGATGAGAGGAGGTTGTCACCTCCCTGGAATCGAGTGGGGCAGCACCTCATCAGAGAACAAGTCCCCTTCTAAGTATGACTGGGCGTGTGAGCGTGCTCTCATTAATCTGAGGCGAACCCGTGAAACTGAGAGTTGGCACACCAACAGCGGCTGGAAGCTGAGCAGGCTAATGAGGCAGCCAGCACCGCTGCTCGTTTGACAGCAGAGGACAGATCCTCTGTTCAGATAACACGGCTCAATCCAGGCTGCCGGCTCCTGTGCCAGTGTGTGAGCGAACGCACACATATGGACACCTCCCTGGCTGCAGGCCTGTTTGTAAGGGTGCAATGTGTCTGCAGACCCTGTTTGTTACAGCTCATGTGTCACCGAGCGAACAGGAGACTGCCCCATATGCTGCTCATGTCTGTGCAAACCGCTATTCATCTTCCTGCTCATCCAACAAAATCACTCTGGGTTCTGCTCCCATTTCATCTGTTAAGCAGCCGTTCATGGCATCTCTGGTTAGTTTGGTTGGAAAAAAAAATAAAGAGAAAAACAAAGGACTGATTTTTTTTACCTCCACCGGCTAAAATAAAGTCTACATGACTGCAGACTGGACTGTCAATCTCTCACTTATAAATATAATAACCACATACCTAAAGTCCTTCCGCTTGGTGATGCTGCCCTCATTCCTAAATGAAATGAGGGCAGCATCACCTCAGCTGTGAACTGGAGTTTACAGCTGAGGAAAAGTCATGACCCAGTTCAGTCCCAATCGATCCATTAAGGCCAAAACATCTTGACTGTGTTAAATACCAAACTAAACAAGTGACCAAGAACTTAAATGTTTGAGTTTTCAGTGGAATGACTCCACCACTGCATGGAGAAGTTGGATGAAACGTCGTTCTGACCCTTCCTTGTTCAGCTATAAATCCCACAAAGCTAAAGGTCATGACTTGATGAAGCCGAAGAGCTCAACAGCTGCTGACAGCAGAGGCTAACAGTAGAGGCTCCTCAAGTCCATAAAAGTTTTTAAACCTTCTTTGTGAGGAAGGGCAGATCTGGCTTTGTCCAAAAGAGGGTCTAGTGTCTCATATCCCCAGAACCCCCCCCCCTTCTTATTCTGCACTTTGAGTACAATTCTATGACTTATCCTCATCTAAAAACTGCATTTGAACTGGACGTACAAACTGCCAAGGTCTTTGAAGGATCCTTCCAGACTAAAGAGCTGGTCCTGTGTTTCACAGCTGAATCCCTCTGGTCCCCCTAGATCTGAAGGTCGGCTTTAGAAGTTAGTAACATCATGACATACTTAGTGGCGACGTTCATGATGCATATTATTGTCATTTAAAGCTTCCTAATTGACATTTAATAAATCAAATCAAATCAAATCAAATCAAATCAAATCAAATCAAATGAAGTTGTTGAGTGCAGCCACGCTGTCAGCACAACCAGGTTTTGTTGAGTGGGTAGCACTCAGGAGTTCTGTCCTCACATGCGTTGTCTGAATTTGGTTCTGTCTCGATCAAATGAATGAAAATGAAAAAATCTAATCAAATCAATCTTTAAATACAAGATAAAGTTTAATTTCATGAAAGCAGTGGTTGGGTTTTCCTCCTTTCTTTGTACTTTCTGAATATGATGTAAGAATTCCTGATTGTCAATGAAAGTCTTACCATTGTGGTGTAGTGGTTAGCACTTTTGTGCTACAGTGAAAATCCTCCAGTTCAAATCCCAGCTGTGACCTTTCTGAGTGGAGTTTGCATGTTGTCCTCCCCCATGTGTGGGTTTTTCTCCAGATGTATGCTTCTTACTCTTGATGATTCTACATCATCCATAGATGTGAAGGCTTGATTGTCGTTGCGTGGCCCTGCGAAGGTCTGGCAATCAGTAGCTGGTAAGTGACCTCTATGGAAATAGGCAGAAATAGAAGAAGGATGGAGTTTCTCCTTTGTTCAGTTGATGGAAAAGTCATTTGTGTTCTATTTTTATCTTGTCAATTTTATTTGAGAGACATCTTGAGATGATTGTTCCAGTGAAAAGGGAATTCTCAAAAACTCAAGTAGGAAGTTTTGTGATGACCAAGATTGCTGATTTTCCATCTTTATAAATCTATTGGCGTGAAGTAAAATACACTTAAGGCAATGTAATTGTCGCTCTGAAAGTGCAAAATAATGTTGGATTTGATGCATATCAGGGTCAGTCCAGAGTTGGAGGACATTTTACCTACAACCCATCATGTTTCTAATAATGTTCCAAATACTAAAACATGTAGTTTCTGGCTAAATGTACTAATCTTGACACCAAATCTACAAAATGGGATCTTTTCCACAAAAGTGGAAAAGATGCATGAACATTGTTTTAAAAATACCAGACAGGTCTGGATTACCAACTAAAATTATTATTATTATAATCTTATAGTCCAGCTTTCGTATGTTCATAAAAAATCTTAATTAGAACAATTAACGTGTGTCACACAACATGCACACAACTCTGTTAGCATAACCTTTTTAGCATGGCAGAAGAAGAATCTAGCAGAGAAACACCTGATCTTGACATCACTGAACAGTTCTCTCTGTTTTTCACATTTTTACAACACAGTTAGTCTAGACTGAATGTCTCACTCTACCCCATCCTGAAGTTAACCAGAAAGTTGACAGAAAAAAGTGAGAAATGCCATTTTATTTGTAAATCTTTGTGTTTTTATCTGTTATGTTTTCTTGGTTCTGGTCTCCTGTTCTAAATGAAGGCACAACTGGTGCTGATATAATACATATTATTCTAATTTTCATTCATCCAGTAAAAAGACAAACATATAGCAACCAGTCATACTTAATATATCAAATAGTCGGTTCTCTGGGTTTCATCTGTGAATTGTTGATCTTGGTCCATGAATCGAATCGTCATCCAAGTAACGATCCACAGCCCTCATGTGGAGCCCCAACCCCTGTTAGCATGCAATGGTGTGAACATTACATGTGTAACCCGATGCACTCTGCGTCTGTGGAAGCTCACATTCACAGAATTCCTTCTGCAGTCACATTGAGCCGCTTCATTTCACCAGAATTGTCCAAACTGCTCTGCACCACCTTCTCTCTGAACTTCTGGTGAACTCTTGAATTTCTTGAAATTCTCAGAAAAGACATTAAAGACAAATCCTCCGCTGTCCTGATACAGACCCGTCCAGGAGGAGACTTTCCAACACACTCCTGATCCCTGGGAGACGTAAAACTTTGGGTCACTCCACACAAAAAACCTCACTTACCGAAGCTTCTAATGTGTATAATTGATGTTATGGATTCCTACTAAATTATTTCTGCTGGGAGAAACAGACTGGATAAAGTATTAAATCATGCCGGGTTTTCACATCCCTGATCATGAATGCACACAACCTGATTGAGAGGGAGGGGCTCATCGCTTCATGGCTCAACAGACATCGGGGGGTGGGGGTGGATCTGAGTCTTTTATCTAATTACTTCAACTGAACAAAATGCAGAATGAATGCACAAATGGGCACACGATTTTGAAATGTGAGAGTCAGAAAATAGAAAATTTGTCCCAACAGCAGTTAGCGTACAACAACACGGTACAGGACTGCTGGAACCACTGCTGTATTTACTTACTTATTTATGACGTGTACTTTTACTTCCATTCTTTATTTTTTACTACTATTTTTATACTTACTCTACTCTTGCTATTTGTTTTTTCTAACTGTTATACTTTTTGTTTGGCTGCTGTAAAAACTCAATTTCCCTCCAGGATCAATAAAGACCTATTTTAGAATAGGATCTGAAAAACGCAATGTTTAAGCCATGGACATAACTTTCTGAGATATTCATAGAAATGTTTGAAAAGCTACAGTTCTGTTAGGTAAAGTCATTATCAAAGGCAAAACAACAACTTTATTGTCACAATAAAATCAAAATAACGATAATTTTTTATCACTACTTTTTTATAGTGTTGTAATCATCAGGTAAAGCAGCGTGAATGAGGACCTGCACCTCCACAGCCAAAGTCACGGTTCTTATCTGCAAATGTGAAGAGCGAGTTACTCCCCCAGGGCGGAAGACATCAAGGATGGGAGTGGTCAGTTCACAAGGTTACTACAAAAATCTGAAAATCAAAAAAAAAGTACAGCAAATTTGGTACATATTGCCTTAAATGGTAATATAAACTCAGACGGAACTACCCTATCAGGCATTGGAAATATTGTGGATTTTCACTACTGATAAAAAATCTGCGCTTAAAAAAGGTAATGAAGGACCAATTCAGGTGAAGGACGGCGAGTGAGACTGTGTGAAAGTTTGGCAGTGATGGTGACTTAAGACAAGCCCACATTGACAAAGACAGAAAACTGAGGTAGAACACACAGGAAGTGATCTCATGACTGCCCTTCATACAAATTAGTTCATAAGAGCGGGACTGGGT
>CM074490.1:127449-148892 GCA_037389245.1 Oryzias sinensis
ACCCAGTCCCGCTCTTATGAACTAATTTGTATGAAGGGCAGTCATGACATCACTTCCTGTGTGTTCTACCTCAGTTTTCTGTCTTTGTCAATGTGGGCTTGTCTTAAGTCACCATCACTGCCAAACTTTCACACAGTCTCACTCACCGTCCGTCACCTGAATTGGTCCTTCATTACCTTTTTTAGGCGCAGATTTTTTATCACTAGTGAAAATCCACAATATTTCCAATGCCTGATAGGGTAGTTCCGTCTGAGTTTATATTACCATTTAAGGCAATATGTACCAAATTTTCTGTACTTTTTTTTTGATTTTCAGATTTTTGTAGTAACCTTGTGAACTGACCACTCCCATCCTTGATGTCTTCCGCCCTGGGGGAGTAACTCGCTCTTCACATTTGCAGATAAGAACCGTGACTTTGGCTGTGGAGGTGCAGGTCCTCATTCACGCTGCTTTACCTGATGATTACAACACTATAAAAAAGTAGTGTTAAAAAAATTATCGTTAGTTTGATTTTATTGTGACAATAAAGTTGTTGTTTTGCCTTTTTTACAGCAGCCAAACAAAAAGTATAACAGTTAAAAAAAATAGCAAGAGTAGAGTAAGTATGAAAATAGTAGTAAAAAATAAAGAATGGAAGTAAAAGTACACATCATAAATAAGTAAGTAAATACAGCAGTGGTTCCAGCAGTCCTGTACCGTGTTGTGGTACGCTAACTGCTGGTGGGACAAATTTTCTATTTTCTGACTCTCACATTTCAAAATCGTGTGCCCATTTGTGCATTCATTCTGCATTTTGTTCAGTTGAAGTAATTAGATAAAAGACTCAGATCCACCCCCACCCCCCGATGTCTGTTGAGCCATGAAGCGATGAGCCCCTCCCTCTCAATCAGGTTGTGTGCATTCATGATCAGGGATGTGAAAACCCGGCATGATTTAATACTTTATCCAGTCTGTTTCTCCCAGCAGAAATAATTTAGAAGGAATCCATAACATCAATTATACACATTAGAAACTTCAGTAAGTGAGGTTTTTTGTGTGGAGTGACCCAAAGTTTTACGTCTCCCAGGGATCAGGAGTGTGTTGGAAAGTGTCCTCCTGGACGGGTCTGTATCAGGACAGCGGAGGATTTGTCTTTAATGTCTTTTCTGAGAATTTCAAGACATTCAAGAGTTCACCGGATGTTCAGAGAGAAAGCGGTGCAGAGCAGTTTGGACAATTCTGGTGAAATGAAGCGGCTCAATGTGACTGCAGAAGGAATTCTGTGAACGTGAGCTTCCACAGACGCAGAGTGCATCGGGTTACACATGTAATGTTCACACCATTGCATGCTAACAGGGGTTGGGGCTCCACGTGAGGGCTGTGGATCGTTACTTGGATGACGATTCGATTCATGGACCAAGATCAACAATTCACAGATGAAACCCAGAGAACCGACTATTTGATATATTAAGTATGACTGGTTGCTATATGTTTGTCTTTGTACTGGATGAATGAAAATTAGAATAATATGTATTATATCAGCACCAGTTGTGCCTTCATTTAGAACAGAAGACCAGAACCAAGAAAACATAACAGATAAAAACACAAAGATTTACAAATAAAATGGCATTTCTCACTTTTTTCTGTCAACTTTCTGGTTAACTTCAGGATGGGGTAGAGTGAGACATTCAGTCTAGACTAACTGTGTTGTAAAAATGTGAAAAACAGAGAGAACTGTTCAGTGATGTCAAGATCAGGTGTTTCTCTGCTAGATTCTTCTTCTGCCATGCTAAAAAGGTTATGCTAACAGAGTTGTGTGCATGTTGTGGGACTCACGTTAATTGTTCTAATTAAGATTTTGTATGAACATACGAAAGCTGGACTATAAGATTATAATAATAATTATTTTAGTGGGTAATCCAGACCTGTCTGGTATTTTTAAAACAATGTTCATGCATTTTTTCCACTTAGATTTTGTAGATTTGGTCTCAAGATTAGTACATTTAGCCAGAAACTACATGTTTTAGTATTTGGAACATTATAAGAAACATGATGGGTTGTAGGTAAAATGTCCTCCAACTCTGGACTGACCCTGATATGCATCAAATCCAACATTATTTTGCAATTTCAGAGCGACAATGACATTGCCTTAAGTGTATTTTACTTCACGCCAATAGATTTATAAAGATGGAAAATCAGCAATCTTGGTCATCACAAAACGTCCTACTTGAGTTTTTGAGAATTCCCTTTTCACAGGAACAATCATCTCAAGATGTCTCTCAAATAAAATTGACAAGATAAAAATAGAACACAAATGACTTTTCCATCAACTGAACAATCCATCATCCATCTTCTATTTCTGCATATTTCCATAGAAGTCACTTACCAGCTACTGATAGGCAAAGGTAGCAGAAAACCCTGGACAGGTTGCCAGACCTTCGCAGGGCCACGCAACGACAATCAAGCCTTCACATCTAAGGATGATGTAGAATCATCAACCCACACATGGGGGAGGACAACATGCAAACTCCACTCAGAAAGGTCACAGCTGGGATTTGAACTGGAGGATTTTCACTGTAGCACAAAAGTGCTAACCACTACACCACAATGGTAAGACTTTCATTGACAATCAGGAATTCTTACATCATATTCAGAAAGTACAAAGAAAGGAGGAAAACCCAACCACTGCTTTTATGAAATTAAACTTTATCTTGTATTTAAAGATTGATTTGATTAGATTTTTTTCATTTGATCAAGACAGAACCAAATTCAGGCAACGCATGTGAGGACAGAACTCCTGAGTGCTACCCACTCAACAGAACCTGGTTGTGCTGACAGCGTGGCTGCACTCAACAACTTCATTTGATTTGATTTGATTTGATTTGATTTATTAAATGTCAATTAGGAAGCTTTAAATGACAATAATATGTGTCATGAACGTCGCCACTAAGTATGTCATGATGTTACTAACTTCTAAAGCAGACCTTCAGATCTAGGGGGACCAGAGGGATTCAGCTGTGAAACACAGGACCAGCTCTTTAGTCTGGAAGGATCCTTCAAAGACCTTGGCAGTTTGTACGTCCAGTTCAAATGCAGTTTTTAGATGAGGATAAGTCATAGAATTGTACTCAAAGTGCAGAATAAGAAGGGGGGGGGTTCTGGGGATATGAGACACTAGACCCTCTTTTGGACAAAGCCAGATCTGCCCTTCCTCACAAAGAAGGTTTACGAACTTTTATGGACTTGAGGAGCCTCTACTGTTAGCCTCTGCTGTCAGCAGCTGTTGAGCTCTTCGGCTTCATCAAGTCATGACCTTAAGCTTTGTGGGATTTATAGCTGAACGAGGAAGG
Source organism: Oryzias sinensis (assembly GCA_037389245.1). Classification (NCBI taxonomy): domain Eukaryota; kingdom Metazoa; phylum Chordata; class Actinopteri; order Beloniformes; family Adrianichthyidae; genus Oryzias; species Oryzias sinensis. The sequence goes on from CM074490.1 coordinate 130,779, forward strand.
GTCAGAACGACGTTTCATCCAACTTCTCCATGCAGTGGTGGAGTCATTCCACTGAAAACTCAAACATTTAAGTTCTTGGTCATTGGTATTTAACACAGTCAAGATGTTTTGGCCTTAATGGATCGATTGGGACTGAACTGGGTCATGACTTTTCCTCAGCTGTAAACTCCAGTTCACAGCTGAGGTGATGCTGCCCTCATTTCATTTAGGAATGAGGGCAGCATCACCAAGCGGAAGGACTTTAGGTATGTGGTTATTATATTTATAAGTGAGAGATTGACAGTCCAGTCTGCAGTCATGTAGACTTTATATTAGCCGGTGGAGGTAAAAAAAATCAGTCCTTTGTTTTTCTCTTTATTCATTTTCCAACCAAACTAACCAGAGATGCCATGAACGGCTGCTTAACAGATGAAATGTGAGCAGAAACCAGAGTGATTTTGTTGGATGAGCATGAAGATGAATAGCGGTTTGCACAGACAGGAGCAGCATATGGGGCAGTCTCCTGTTCGCTCGGTGACACATGAGCTGTAACAAACAGGGTCTGCAGACACATTGCACCCTTACAAACAGGCCTGCAGCCAGGGACGTGTCCATATGTGTGCGTTCGCTCACACACTGGCACAGGAGCCGGCAGCCTGGATTGAGCCGTGTTATCTGAACAGAGGATCTGTCCTCTGTGCTGTCAAACGAGCAGCGGTGCTGGCTGCCTCATTAGCCTGCTCAGCTTCCAGCCGCTGTTGGTGTGCCAACTCTCAGTTTCACGGGTTCGCCTCAGATTAATGAGCGCACGCTCACACGCCCAGTCATACTTAGAAGGGGACTTGTTCTCTGATGAGGTGCTGCCCCACTCGATTTCAGGGAGGTGACAACCTCCTCTCACCAGGTGACACAGACAACACCTTAAAGAGACGGCAACACTCACATTCACCCTTTAGCACCTCGGTTGGAGTTTCTCCACCTCCTTTCCCACTCACATTCCATTTCAACACATTCAGTAATGGCCTTTCCAATAACAGCATCTCTTAGCTCCTTCTGTTGCCAAATGTCAGCTCCTGCTAATATTTCTCTGATACAAAGACGGCCCGGTAAATGCGAAACGTGACTTCTTGGAGTCATGGAGGGAGGTCTGGCCTCGCGGGAGGCGGGGTCTTTGGGCCAAACACACTCCGTCTGCCACAGCCCACTCCTCCATCTCCCTCGGTCCCCAAAAATCTGTCTGACTGTGTCCACTGTGGCAAAAAGCACGGCAGATTGTGATTCAGTCTGCTCACATGAAGCATCAGTCTCTCTGCAAAGACACACTGGGAGTTCCAGTTCTGTGTTTGTTTGCTTTCAAAATCGTTATTGATGCACAAATGTGTCTCAAGATGTTCCTACAGTAAAAAAATATATATAAATATTAAAGTATAAAGACTGTTTGATTAGTTTTCTTTTTTATGCATATATGATGGTGATTTCACCCAAAACAAAAACATGTTTACAGCCATCACAGGTGCAAATCAGAAAAAGCTCCAAGTCCAGCGTCAACAGAAATTGAAAACAATTATACATGACTCATTAAATCATGTCTGATTCTGGTTTAATTAAGGAGAGGATGTCAGATCGCCCCGTTAATGGATTTTTCAAAAATCCTGGCTGAGACACAGTCAGAGTCTGAATCCTCCCTCTGTTTCCATCTCCTTAAACCAAATGCTGAGAAACCCGTCATCTTTACTGCCCTTTGGACAGCTAAAAACACAATCTCAGTTAATTGGAAGAGTGAAAACAACATCAGTTATAATCAATACCAGGGGGGTATTCCAGGAAGCAGGTTATGCTAGTTACCACAGTAAGTTTGAGGCTAAGGAAGTGGATAACCTCAGCTTTAGGTTCCAAAAACAGAGGTATGTTTCAGGGTATGTCAAGTTGCCATAGCAACTCATGCTTTGAACATAACCTGGTCTGCTAGAATGTTTTTGCATTCAATGATTCTATCACATATTGAATACTGTATTACATGTTGGTCCTTGACGGGTGTAAAGACGAGAGAAAACAAAGAATCACTTCATAAAAAATCACTTAAGGTCTTAGATAGAAAACCAATGTCATTCCATGTCTGTAATATCTTGAAAAAGTACAAGTTGTCAAGCTTTGAGAATTTAAGAAATTTTAAACTTGCTTGTTTGATGTACAAGGTGTTACATGGACTTGCTCCGCCTCCCCTGTCTGACTTTTTTTTTTAAAAGGGCTCACGGGGGGGGGGGGGTTAAAGAGGAGGGGGGAGGGTAGAACCATGAAGCAGCATAAGGCAATATAAGTAATATAAATCCAAAAGGGGGCGGGGCCTATCCACACCCAAATGCCACAAACATACCTGTTGGCTCCAAAAATGCCCACATACAAAACATGTCACCATGTTCACACGCACACTTATGCATTCAGACCAACATGTGAAACATTTCATTTAATCACACAAAATATTTGTGCAAAGGTGAGATAACACCTGTGCTGGAGTGAGTGTTTGTTTCTCTGAAGTGGATGGTGGAATATAAAAAGGAGGAGGGACATTGCCCATTCATCCCCACACCATTAATAATAATGATAATAAATGATACTTTATTTATCCCACAATGGGGAAATTCTTCTCCGCATTTTGACCCATCCCCCTGGGGGAGCGGAGAGTAGCAGGCTAACCACGCTCGGGGGGCGACAGCTGGCTGGGGAGAGTGGGGATTGAACCACCAACCCTGCTGTAGCAAATAACCCAGCTGAAGCTGAAGACCCCCGCCGTAGCAGTAGCGGCAGGGCCGCCCCCCCCCCGAAAAAAAAAAAAAACACCCACGCAGCAGATAAAGAACAACCGCAATCACATCCACCACATCCCTGCTCTCTCCAGCCAACTGTTGTTGTGTCCTTGGGCAAGACACTTCACCCCCTCTGCCTCCAGTGTGGCTCCGCTGGTGTGCCTCAGTCAGTAGTCTGCCCCAGGTTCGATTCCCGCCTTGCACGCCCATGAGTCGATGCGTCCTTGGGCAAGACATTCAACCCCACCATGCCTCTTGTGGTAGGCGGGCGCCTGTATTCATGTGAATTCACGTGTGAACGTGTGTGTGAATGTGTGTGTGACTGGGTGAATGGGACTGTGACTGTAAAGCGCTTTGGGCCTTGTAGGTAGAAAAGCGCTATATAAGTCCACGCCATTTACCATCACCAAGAATAAATGAATAATGGACACATTATAAGCACCTGGACAGGCGCAGATGAATCTAATCCAATGTTATTATTAGAAATACTACAATAGTTATTAGTACTATAGTTACTAGTACTTATTTGCGTGACCATAGAGAAGTTGAGAAGTTGTTTCACTCTCTCAAGCCGGTGGCGCTGCTGGGAAGAAGGTCTGGAGAAGGTTTAGAATAATCGTACTTCACCCAAAACAGAGAGCATGTCAGAATCCACCAGAGCCTCCATCATCACGTCCGTTCTCTGCTGCAGCATCACCTGCTGGTCTGGAAATGTGACAGCAGAAACTCAATCCCGGATTTACAAGCACAGTGACACTTAAACCACACAGGATTTGTACATGTCACAACCGACAACACACGACACTCACGCTCACACTTTTGACTGAGATCCAACTCAGAGCAGAGCTATGGTGTCCATTCTGCAGGCCGTGAACTCCCGTTCACCCCTTCGTGGATCCAATTCAATCAGCTGGAGTGAGGAGTGAACAAATGTGGAGATGATGTTTATGTGTGCATTCATGCCTGTATAAAATCCATAACTACAGGCATTCATGGCTGTACTTATGGATTTTATTTTTGTTATTATGTCCAACCGTGACGTTCTTGAAGCAGCTAAGACCACATTCCCCACTTTTTAGGACTTGTGGAAATTTGACGAGGAAACGCAGGAATTCCACAGATGAACTTATTTCAATTTTATTCAAATGTTAATTGAATAAAAGGAGGTTTAACAACTCATCAACTTAATCGATAAATTGATTTTTTTCCTACGATCCAACAATTCTTCTAACGATGTCCTGGATTGATGTTAGGTCAGTGAAACGACTGTTGACTATGAATTGCATCAGCGACCACAGATTATGATATGAATCCAGTTGTTGTCATGTCAACCGTGACAGCCATAATCCTAAAGGTGAAAAAGTTACAATCACAGGAGATTGTAGTAGTGAGAGACATCATGAGTCTGCTTCAGCGTCTCCTGATGATGTGCTCAGTCACCGCTCTGCCCCGCCCTCCATCTGTGGATGAGGTGCATAAGGAGGCCAACACCCGGTGGAGCGCTTTCCAATTAGAGAAAGTCTAAACTAAGAGGCCACCCTCTTTCCTTTGTCTCCTCTTTTTTCTGCTCTGTCACTTTCTTTCCATCTCCTCTGATAATCCTCGTCTCTCAGTGAGTCACTCGACACGTTTTACCCTAAAAAATCTGACAATTACAGTAATTGCAGAGTAAACGAGTCGTCGCAAATGCTATGACTTTACGATCACAGAGCTGCAGGTGCTGCTGAGAGGACTTCTCCAAACTGTGCTGGAGCACTGAGCAGAGTGCTTGCATGAAAATTGACAGATGACTGTTATGTCGGGGGTTGGTGAAGGACCCCAAAGTAGAGATGGGAGGCAGGCGCTTCCAAAAACAAGGGGTTTATTTGGGTTAGACAAGGCGAGCTGGACAAGCCGAGCAGGGAATAAAAAAAAAACAACCAACGGGGTAAACAGGCAGACAGGGAAGCAGACAGCACGGACCAGCATGAGAGGAGGGTAGGGACTAGACATATATACTCACAGGACTGACGAGACACATGTACAAAGGATCAGGGGAGAATGGGACAAAGGAAGGCAAACTCACCCTGACTCCAAATTACCACCCTAACACCTATATAGTGCACTATATAGGGCGTTTGCCATTTTGTAGTGCTGTCTACAAATCAACAATCTACCATTCCAAAATCCAGTGCCCTACAAATTTCCCAGAAGTCTCTGCGAAAAACCAGTGTGCATCCATGCTCACTAGTGAGCATAATTCTGTCGCTTCCCTAAACAAACACATTCAGGGGACATTTGCCTCAGTCACAGTCAGTGGGGCATATTTCTGTGCGAGCTGGAGGTTTGTTAGTTTGCAACGGGACAAGAAAAACATTAAATGCTTCCTACAGCTTTCTGAACATCATTGTGATTGATAGTTCCAGAGAAAACCCAATGCAATGGTAGAAGTGAAACATGCAGCAAAAAAAATAATTTATATTTGAAAAAGTCATTGAAAAAAGAACAATGCAGAGGAAGACTGTTCAAGGGGAAGATTGCAACTGAGGATGAAGATGTACACACTGAAATTGGTAGAAGAGAAGAAGAAAAGGAGAAAGGAGGTGCAATTTCTGCATTTATCAAGTCCTTTAGTACAATAATCAATTAAAATATTTTTCTACAAAGACCCATCAACAGTTCTATTTACAATCAAGATTTATTCTCAAAGGCATTTATCTATATTAGTACATATTGAACAATCGGATTCTCTGTCCTAAAGTGGATCCACATCATCTTCATCCAAACTTCCAGCAGTGAGACTCAGACAGAAAATCCTGCTACTGAACAGTTTTCCAGATTCTTGGACTAGAATGAAGGTCAAATCCATTCACATGTTGGTTTCCTAAGGTTCACACATTTCTTTTCACTTTTGCTAAAGATTCAACGACAAATCCGGAAAAGGAATTTAATCAAAAATACTGGTTTGCTGTAACAAATGAATGTTCTGAAGTGAAACGTCACATTTCCCCTTTCTGCTACAATGCAGAATTTGACAATCAAAGCTGTTTTACCTTTAACTTTTAATAAGTATATCTATCAACCTGCAGAGTCAGAGGCAGCCTCTCCATTTTTTTGCTTGGTGAATTAGCTCAAAATCTTTTTTTTTTCTTCCTTTGGATTTTTTCCTGAAGAAACTGGAACATTTTTTGGCTCTGTTGTCCTGGGCTACTTTTCTACGTGCATCATCGCTTCAGCGGTTTGAGACATGAAATCAATGACCAAGTTTGGCCTTTGGCTGCATTGTCTGAGTATTTGGTCTGGTCAGGCTACACAGAGTGATTGATTGACCAGGTGAAAAAGAAGGAAAGAATCAGGTTTCAATGATCTTGACATCATGTCAAAGATGTTGAAGGTGCAGAGTTAAAATTGGAGTTTAAAACTCTAACTTAAACGATTTTGTTTGTATTTTTGTTTTTTAAATTTGCTGGATCTTAGTTTTAAAAACAACATGTAACTTTATTTTAGCTTTTTTGATGTATTTAATGCTATTTTCTATACATCATTGGGTTATTTCAGTTTATTGATGCTGTGCAGACATACTTTTATCTTCTCTCCCTCCTGCATCTTAAACCTTCTGTGCTTGAATCAGATAAGAAGTTTCTGAATGAGCTCAAAATTTGAAAAAACACTGTCATCTTAGCTCCTTGGTGTTACAGAAGTGGGAACAAATATCTGATGAAAAGTACCATAATTGCCATAATTTGTCCTCCTTGAAATTGATGAAAAGAGGACTGAGGATTTGAGACCATTTCCTGCTAAACCTGGTTCTCACAGCACCATCATCAGGACCACCTGCAGCACCATCAGCAGCACCATCATTCTCACCATCAGCAGCACCATCAGCACCACTGTCAGCTTGGCTGGTATAAAGGTTGTATTACGATTTCCAGCATCCCTCAGAATGATGCAGAGACGGGAATCCCAAACATTTATGAGCAGCATCTTATCAGATTCATTCTTTCTTTTTGTAAGACAGAATAAAAAACAAAGTTCCGCTGAAGTTCTTTTCCTAACACAAACCAACCATGATTGTTCCTCAGCTGTTGCGTCTTCTGTGGTTGCATTCCTCTCCAACCTTTGTGGGATTCTTCCTCATGTAAATCACTTCCTGGAACATAGGATCAGTTATTGGCAGATGTACAGTCAGAGAATAGCCCCTCTGCCCTCTGTGAATGTAGGGTATTTAGACTCACAGTAGAAAAGTCTAAAAGAGCCTTCAAGAGGATACCAGCTTTCCCCTTTTAAGTGGGAGGCCTCAGTTTCCTCTGAATTGATACGAATCTCCCGGTGAATCTGCTTCTCAGCAACAGACACAAAAACAGACTCTGTCACAAACTGTCTTCATTCACCTCAGTGCTTCTTGAACCCCCTAGTGGTTCAGTCTCTTGAAACAAAGTGGATTCTGCAACTGCCACGTGAAAAAAAGACACTCTAGAGCAGCCTAGCCTAGCCCAGACCATGAACGAGCCTCTGCCATGTTTCACACTCTCCTAAACCTGGCATTCTTCCTTTGTTAGAACCCGTATCATGAAAAAACAAGTTTTGCTGAAAAAAACTGGGATGAGGTTCTGGATGGAGCAGCAGTCTTGTGAGAAACTTTATTTCGGTTATGTTAAACAAGCAAACTTAAAAACATCAACATAAACATTGACACTGATCAATGTCAACATAAACATTGAAAATAATAATAATAATAATAGTAATAATAATAAATAAATAAACATAACATAAACATTGAACAAAATTAACCGAAAAAGGTGTTGGGTGAAGCCAAGGCTTATTTCCCCAACCCTGAATACAAATATCACATCTACCTACAAACTGTTAGAACCTTAAATCAGAAAAGAAAAAAGAAGATGAAAAAACAAAAACAAAAAACAAAACAAACACTTCTCAAAATGACCTCACAACCACCAAAGTCTCTCAGTCCAGAAGGTATTTTTGAATCATTTTAACTTTATACATTTTCTTAAAGTGTAGCATGGATTTTGCATTTTTCAGTTCGTCTGATAATAAATTCCACATGTTGACCCCCTGAACAAAAACACTATTTCTTAATGCGTTAGTTCTGACCACTTTCTTTTTAAACATATCTTTACCTCGAAAATCATAATTATCAACTTTTATTTCGAACAAACTCAGTATTTTGGCAGGTACACATTGTTTTTTAACTTAAAACATAAAAAATCCAGTACTAAGATCAACTAAATCATAAAATTTTAATGCCCTTAATTTAGGAAATATTTGTTTTGTGGATTGATTGTATGAAGAGTGGTTTACAATTCTAATTGCTTTTTTTTGCAGAATAAAAATAGGTTTTGTATTTGACTTATAACTATGCCCCCAGATTTCTAAACAATAGGTCAAATAAGGAATCATGAAGGAACAATATAGAATATACAATGTAGCTCTGTTTAAAAAGTATTTGACTTTATGTAAGATGGCTAATGATTTGGACAATTTAGAGAGAATATAAGTTATGTGTGGTTTCCATGATAATGTATGATTCAAGATTACTCCCAGAAATTTTATTTCATTTACTCTTTCAAGAACAACATCCTCAATTTTTAACTCAGAGATGTTTTCCCGTTTTCTATAGCCAAATATAATGTACTTGGTTTTATTTTGATTTAAAGACAGTTTGTTTGAATCGAACCATTGTTTGATTATGGATAATTCTTTTGTTATGTCTGAAAGAAGCTTTTCCAGGTTATCTCCAGATAAATACAAAGTAGTGTCGTCAGCATATAAAACACAATTTAACAAATCAGAAACTTTACAAAGGTCGTTTATGTATAAAATAAATAATATAGGACCCAATAGGGACCCCTGGGGTACTCCACATGTAACAGGACACATATCAGATTTTTCGTTATTGAAATAAACATACTGACATCTGTTAGTAAGATAACTTTCTAACCAGGAATATGCTATTCCTCTAAAACCATATTTCTGTAACCTACTAAGTAACATAGTGTGATTTAATGTATCAAATGCTTTTTGAAGATCAACAAAAACGCCTACAGTAAATTTCTTCTTCTCTATCGAGGAAGAAATATGATCAACTAGATGCATTATCGCCATTGAAGTAGATCTACCAGCCCTAAAACCATATTGATCCTCATGCAATAAATTAAACTTTCCAATAAAATTGTTCATTCTTTTAACAAAAAGTTTTTCTAATATCTTGGAGAATTGGGATAATAATGAAATTGGTCTGTAATTTGTAAATATATGGCGATCTCCATTTTTAAAAATGGGAATAATTTTTGCTATTTTCATGTTATTTGGAAAAATGCCCTCCTTAAAAGACATGTTAAATATATGAGTTAGTGGTTCAACAATGAACTCAATTGTGTTTTTAATTAACGACATATCAATGTCATTCCAATCTTTGGATCTTCTATTTTGAAATGTTCTTACAATTTCTAGTATTTCATTTGAACTAACCTCAGACAGAAACATTGAGAACTTGTTTGATTGGATACTAAATTCTTTCAACTTCTTTATTGGCTCTTTTATTTCCATTGCAAGTTTATTTCCAACATTAGCAAAGTATTCATTTAATTCATTTGCAATAAGCATTGGGTTTCTGATCTGAATATCATTTTTTTTTAAATAACTTGGATACTCTTGTTTCTTATTGTTTTTTTTGGTTAATTTGTTTATTATTTTCCAAGTCTCTTGTGTGTGTAATTTATGTTGCTCAATTAACTTATGATAATACTGTTTTTTAGAATTTCTTATTATATTCACCAATTTATTTTTATAATTTTTATATGTATTTTCTGCTTCTTTACTTTTTTCTTTTACAAACTGTCTGTATAGTGCATTTTTCTTTTTACAAGCCTTTTCAATACCTTTGGTTATCCAAGGCTTTTCGTTATTTTTTTTATGACTAATTTTAATTTTTGGACAGTTTAAATGACGATTTATCGTATTTCGGGCAGATACTCGCGCAGTGTTTTATACAGGTAAATACTCTAGGGCAGTTCAGTTAATTACTTTCCTGCTCAGCGTCTATTTAAGCCAGAGTCTTGATTGTTCATTCTTTCTTACCTTCAGCTCATTCTTAGCGGTCTCAGTGCCCTTGAGTCTCCGTCTCTTTAATCTTGCGTATTCCCCGTTCTTCGGATGGATGCTCCCCATTTTTTATGATGTGGGGTTTTTACGTTTACTTAGCGTCTGCTTGCTTGCAGTGATCCGCAGGCGTGCAGCGCCAGCGTTCGTTTCGCCCATGATGGCGTGCATCTGCAGGGTGTCGCGTTCGCGATGTTGAGATGTCGTGGCTGATCAGGAGCAGTCGAATCTTCTCGTCTGCCGTGGTCAGCCGACTTTCTGCGGTGAGCAGCAATCAGTCCTTTCCCTTGTAGTTTTCTATGGCTGCGTCTCACTTCCTGTTTACTTCGGTGACGTCACGCCCCTAAGAACCCTGGGTGTAGCAGATTTGTTTCCGGGTCCTTCATGATGCACTTCTGATTCGCCACTACTTAACTGCGTAGTTCGTCGTCGATTTGTTTTCAGGGGTTGTGGGGTCTTTTCTGTGGTTGTGAGAGGAGTTGGCAGTCTCGTTTGGACAGGTTTCTCATGCTGGCCTGAATTTATCGTGGCTTTTTAGCATTGTTTTCATTGCTGTTTTTGTTCTTTGGGGAGCTAGTGTGAATCTTGACTGTTTTTTGGTGATGCTGGCTTTATAATTATGGCGGTTCTTCTGTTTATTTTCTTCTTTGTCGTAACTGCTGGTTAGTCAGAATGTGAATCAGTGTCTCTTGGACCCGTCTCTGCTCTGAACATTTTCCCTATGATTGGTCTCTCTTATAGCGTCTATGGCTCATTTTATTCACTCGGCGATCCTGAATTGGGCGTTGCCCCGCATGTTCATATCTGGTTCTGCTCCCGCCTGTTTTCCGCTATGTGTACCCCAGTGAATCATGCCTGATTCAGGGACTTTAAATAAACGCATTGGTAGTGTGTCAGTCTCGTCGTGACCTCGTTTTCTCGCTGGACAGTTAATTTGTTATTCTCTCTCCTAGTTTGGTTGGATGTTTGTGGGGCTATGTGATGGATTATTCGGGCATGCGTTTTCAAAGCGCCTGAGGGTGGCCCTAGGAAAGTGTTCAGGTTGGCCGTGTCTTGATCTGGACCTGCTAAGCGCCCGCAGTTAATCTTCTGAGCATCCAGTGGCCTGGATTACATCGCCTTCAGGAATTAGTATATATTTTCTTCAGCTCCCCATGCTGTCTCCACAGAAATTCCCTCTGAGCCTTGATATAGGCTGCGGGTGACTGTCATGATGGTCTCACTGTTCTGCCTCTATACCTCTCAGTGGCATCTCTTCAGCCTTCGGTGTGGCTGTGTCGGTTTACCTTTCACTGTCATTCTTCCCTCTCTATGCCTGGAGGGTTTTGTGATACCTGTTGTGTCTTTAGGCTCCATCCTTGTTCTCCTAGTCTCGCCTTCTGGTTTTGAGAAAAGATTTAGAAGAGTGGTTTGTGTTTGTCCGGCGCCAGAGATCTGGCTCTGATGGTTCTTAAGGGAGTCGTCAGTTATTCATCCTTGGAGATTATAGCCAAAGGCTAAACAATATTGAATAATGTGTGTGTGTCATCGGTTGGCTTGGTTAATGTTTAAATAACATGAGCAACTTCTACCTGACCGTGAAATATATCACTTGCGCTCTCAAGCTTAGTTCAGAGTTAAATCTTGTGTCCACAAGTCGATCTTCTGTCTGCCTTTCTAAGCAGATGGCACTCGATAGATGCATGTCCCATTTAAGAGGCTTGTTATATCGCCTCTAAATGCTTAAAGGTCCAGTCTGCTTAAATATAATATCAAAACCATGATCCTCACTTGGCTCTCAAGTTCTCTTTTACAGTATCCAGTGGCCCTTGGCTAAATAAATTGAGAACCATTAATATCATATACAGAGCATCAAATCCAGCCGAGCTGTAATCCTCTGCTACGCGGGATGTTGACCTTCCTCGTCTACAATCTCCTTGGCTACTCTTCCCATCTACTACTCCTACTCCTCGATGGCCTCCTGAAGGTCAGAAAAAGTCCCTCTGAAACTGTCAGGTTACTTTTGTCATCATTGGAATATATAAAAAATTGGTGGTGAATTTACGTGCAGATCTTATATTTTCACTATTATTTCACTTTTTTGAATTTAGCAATTATGGTGGTTTCTGGGTGCGATAAATCCACAATGGGTCTTTACCTTGACTATCTACTAAATTTCATTTTCTCAGATTTGTTTTTTAAAAGCACTGTTATTTAATTTATCTCAATCATTTTGAAACTGATCAGTTTCTGGGTTATTATATATTCTTGTCAAGACTAATACTGCTTTGTTTTTTATCTATGCGCGCCATCCTGAGCCTCGCGAACCTCTCGCCCCGATCCAGCTTCTCGTTTCCCGAAATGATATACTACATACATTCCTTGATCTGGTGCTGCCGCGATGACTGCTCGGCATTACCTATTGCTGCACTGAAAGTGACAGGCGTTGGACTTGCCTCCTCTTTCTGCATTCAATGACACTTCTGGCTGAATTAATTAATCAATATCCTTCGCAGCATGAATGTAAATTCTTTGATTGTAGATGTTAAAAAGAAGATTATAGCCAGGTGGAAGCCTAAAATTTAGGATGTTCACAAGTGTATTATAGTATCTTGATGGGGCTCAAAACTTTGGTTTCCCAAAGCTCAATTCATGAATTAAACTTGACATATGGGCGCTGAGGTTGTTCTTGATACTTAGATGGAAATCTTGAATAAATGGATGTTCTGGAGCTCGTATTATGAGTATGCCAAATGGGAAACATTATAGCAGTTAGCCTGGATACGTAGTCTATGGATTGGATTAAGCTAGATTAAATAATTATACCAAATGAAATAACATTTATAGCTGTTAAGCTCGTTCTTAGTATTGATGGAAACTCACGAATAATGGATGTATGGCATGTTTAGCATGCTTTTTGGGCTTTAGTTGGATGTTAGGTAGTGTCTTCATCTGAGTTGTTCTTGGCGGTTCAAATTATAGTTCCTTACAGCGTTTGCGGATGTGGATTTATGTTCTTAAAATTAGGTGTGGAAGTGATTCTTATGTTGGCTCCTGCTTTTGTTTTTGTTTAATTTCCTTTGTTGGCTCTCTCTCTCTCTCTTTTTGCAGATAGTATGTTCCCCTATTGTAGTTCCTGACGGGGAAGCGGCCAATAGCAGTCAAAGAGTGCAGGTCACACATAGCAGTTCACTGAAATAGTGTGTCGCTTGGCGCTTCTTCGAGCAGGCGGCTTAAGGTCAAAGGTGCCAGGTCACATAGCAGTTCCACTAGATGGTGTGTCGCCAGGCGCTGGCTGCTGCGAGCGAAGGCGGCCGCGTTCAAGAGTGCGGGTCACTGGCAGTTCCGCAGATAGTGTGTCGCCGAGGCGTAACCTTTCGAATGAGGCGGCCTTAGCGGTCAAGTGCGGGTCACACATAGCAGATCCACCAGTGGTGTGTCGCCGGTAGCCTAATACTTTCGAATGGCTGACCCTCTGATCCAGGTCTTGGTCACCGCAGATCCATTAGATGAGTGTGTCCCCTTGGCGCTATTACTCGATAAAATAAAGTAGCGGTCAAGGTGCCGGGTCACACATGAATCCCGCAGATAGTGTGTCCCCTTGGTAGCTGTACTCGAATGAGGCGACCTCGGTCAAAGGTGCGGGTCACACCAGCAGATCCATTGAATAGTGTGTCCCCTTGACAACTGTGTTTCGAATGGAAGAAATAAAAAGAAGAGGCGACTAGCAGTCAAGGTGCGGGTCACCATAGCAGATCCATTAGATAGTATATCGCTCGTGGCGATGAACTTCGGATAAAGAAATGGAAAAAAAGAGGCGGCCCAAAGCGGTCAATGGTGCGGAATCACATAGCAGTCATACTGGAAGTAAATAAAATGGAATGCTGCAACACACCTCATTTGTACACACTGATTTTACGTTCATTTTCTCTTCTTCTGGATGATTTTAGTGTTGGGGGTGTATCATACGGGTTGTTTAGCGGTTTTAAATTATATAGTTCTGCTGGCGTTTGCGGAAGTGAGCTTCGTTCTGGTCAGGTATAAGTAATGATTTTATGTTGGCTCCCCATTTCTTCCTCTCTTTCAGAGTATGTTCTCAAGTGGTCTCCCGCGAGCGGAAGCGACCCTACGGTCAATAGTGCGAAGATCACAGATCCACTAGATAACATGTCCTTGGCGCTGTACTCGGCAGGCGGCCCAAGCAGTCCAATGGTGCGGGTCACATAGCAGTCATGAAATGAAATGAAAATGGAATGCTGCGAAACACCCAATTTTTATTACACACTGATTATACATTCATTTCTCTTCTTCTGGATGATTTTTAGTGTTGGGGGTTTTATTACCCGGATTTTATGGAAATTTTATGATTTATGGAAGTTTTATGGAATTGAGCGGGCCTTATACCCAAGCGAAAATAATGTGAATGCCAACTTAAAGAATATGGAAAGAATGTCAAATAAATATTTCTTACTGCAAGAGTTGTCTGACTGAAATGACGATTTATCGTATTTGCGAACGGGCATCTTTCAGCCTGATATTTTAGTAAAATACTCACAAAGTAGGTTCAGTGAATTATAACTCACCTGCTCAGCGTCCTATTTAAGCCAGGTGCAGTTGTTCATTCTTTCTTACCTTCAGCGCTCATTCTTAACCCCACCCTCCTCCCGGCTTCCACTGTGGGCTCTCCGTAAAGAGATTTTGTTGCCAGTTTTATAAATTTTATGGAATTTTATGGAAGTTTTTATGGAATTGAGCGGAGCCTTATACCAAACGAAAATATGTGAATGCCAACTTAAAGAATGTGGAAAGAATGTCAAATAAATATATCTTACTGCAAGAGTTGTCTGACTGAAATTATAAAGCTCTGTGTATCGATGCAGAAAGGCATCATAAGCTTCATTCACATTGGTAGAAGCATATATTTCATTCCATGTTTGATTACATAGAGCCCTCCTAAATGAATCAATGTTATCAGAACTGCAACACCTTATCCATTTTCCCTGGGTCTGTGTATACATTTTATTTGAAGACACATTTTTCAACACTGCAAACACAGGCAAGTGATCAGTAATATCACAAAACAAAAGGCCTCCCAAAATTTCTTTATCAGTTCTATTTGTGAATATGTTATCTAGCAACGTTGCTGATTCTGTGGTTATACGTGTAGGCTTATTAATTATTGGGCATAAACAGTTGCCATACATTGAGTTGATAAACTCTCTTGTTTGATTTAAACCAGTTGGATTGATTAAATCTATGTTAAAGTCACCACATACTATTTTTATTTTATTTGTGCCCATAGTATTTAAAACGTCAGACATTTTTTCATTGAAGTTGGCCATATTTGTTCCCGGTGGTCTATACACACAACTAATCCATATCTTTTTTGAAAGACCATCTTCTATTTCTACTGTGATACATTCCAGAACATTATCAATAGTGTAAGATAATTCGTCGACAATTTTGCTATTTATTGTTTGTTCAATGTATAAAGCCACTCCTCCACCTTTTCTTTTATTTCTATTGGTAGTATAAAGCTCGTACCCCTCAAGGTTGACTTCCACCATCTTGTTATCAACACGCCAAGTTTCTGATACAGCAATCACATTAAATCTTTTTAAAGATTTAAGAAACAATTCTATAGAAGAAAAATTCTTATATAAACTTCTGCTGTTGAAGTGAATAACTGATAGGCCTTCTTGAATGTCCACATTGCTGTTAAACTGTTCCACTGTATAATAATTACAACTCATTTCAAGATCATTATAATAGTTTGAGACCGGGTCAATGTCATTTTCAAAGTCATGCTTGGTGTTTTCGGACTGATCTTGGATGTATGAATCAGACTGATTTTCTGTACACAGCAATAAGTGATCCTTTGTAGTTGAGTTAACTTTGCAACTTGTTTTATTTTTCATTGTATTGTCTGTCATAATTATCAGGCATCCAGTCCAGTTTGAACAGTCCCAAACCCGTTCCCAGCATACCTTCTTATGTCAGTCATTTGAGGCGGTCCAGTTCTTTCATGTTTCTTATCATCACTGAGCGTGTAGATTCCACCCCGTTGGGTCTGATGTAAATTTTCCCATTCCTGGTCCAAGTTGCTTGAATTTTGTTTTGCTTCTTTAGCAGTCGAGCACATCTTGCTATTTCTGCATTTTTTTTGTAATACTTTCGTTTATGTAAACTCCAGAGCCTTTTAATTTTTTTGATTGTCTCAGTAGCTCAATTTTTTGCTTTACAGAGATTACCTGCACAACAACAGATGGTTTCATTTTAGGATTTTTGTTTGGAATCGTGTAGCAGCTGGAGATGTTTTGCTTTTCCAGAGTGATATTCTTGGTGTTCAGAAATTGCAGGAGTTGTTGTTCCAGTGACTTTAATTCCTCTGTAGGAGCGTCCTCACCTTCATCCACTCCAGATGCTACTTTGGCATAACTGCGATGTTTAGTTTCAAATCCTGTGATGATAACATCTTTGTTTTTTGCTAGTTGTTCCAGATCATCAATCCTTGCTCCAGGAGTTCAATCTTGTGGTCTTTTTGAATAATTATTTCTTTCAGTTGCCTGATATCCTCAGGGAGATCCATGAGACTTTTCTGCTGAGTCACAACTTTACTTATCTCAGAACTCATAAAGGATAGTGATTTTTTAATTTCCTCCATCTCTTCTGACAATTTTTTGGTTGCCATTGTTTCTACAGTCCAAACTACTCACACGTGTCCAAGTTCGTAGGTAGATTTGGTGAGGCTGCTTTGTCTTGATGGTTCAGGTGTTCTTCAGGCTGAACAGGCCTGTGAATTGATTCCCCAATATTCCACCGAATATCCAGCTTTAACTCGGAATATTCTTCAGATATTTTAAGAGTTTGTAGATTAGGCACTTGAAGGCTGTAGATCAGTGTAATTCCATTGGATCATGTAGATTTTAGTAGGATTGTAGAAGGCCATTTAGCAGCAGCAAGCAGCAGCAGCAGCCATCTTGACTTTTGAATCATCCAGATGATCAGGTATTTGGTCCGATGGACCGATGGACCATCTTCACTTTTCAGCTCCTGATCCATGTTTTACTGCCAATAATCTCTCAGTTTCCTTCCTGTTTTCTACACTCAAAAAACATTCACTTTGAATGAACATAAAAAAATTATGGAAAGGATTTCCACATGATTAGATTGCGTTACTTGAACAAAAATGAATCATATTGGTCCTACTTAATGTATTTAGGTTGGGTCAACGTAATGTATTTAGGTTCAAACTAATAAATTTAAGTTTATTCAATTTAAATACAGCAGTTGCACCCAACTTTAAATTAATATTTTTGCTCACTCTAAAAAGAAAAAAAGTTGATCCAACTTAATTGAATCACTTCAATCGGTCACACCTAAGTAAATTAAGTTTATTCAACTTAAATTTGTATGACTACCCAACTCTTTTTATATTGATTTAACTTAAATTTCCAATTTTTTCTTTAATTTTAGTTATACATCTGTAATTGATACGTTATTCCAAAGTTACAACCAATGGGTCTTTCTATTTTCACATCAAAGACATGAATTTCCCAGCAAAGTCCCACATTACAAAAGGAGCTCAAATACCGCGAACTCTGTTAAGTATTGGAACATTAACAATTTGCCACACAAGGGGGTCATCCTCTACCAAACTCTAACTCATGGTGCAAAGAAAATAACATAACAGTTTAAATCATTAGTTAAAACAGAGTAAAACACCTAGACAATAAAACCCATGGACAAAAACTCACACTTAGACCCCAATCTGCCCAGATAGACAAAGAAAATGGTATCCCACAATTCCTTGCGATTACTAATGTATCCAATTTAATGGTATCATGTTGGATCAACATGATTGAAATTAGTAACTTTAAAATTGATTATTTTTATGTACAATTGACATGATTCATTCACGTAAGATTTACAAACATAAAATTTTCTGGTTGAAATGACAAGTTACTTTTTCGTAAACTTAATTGGCTGGTAATTTCCTTTTTTTGAGTGTACTCAAACGTTCTTAGTGATTTTCCTTCTGTTGTTAATGAACTCAAAAAAGTCTCAATGTCTGTTAGAAGTGTAGAGCAAACGTCATATTGATCTCTGACCATTACCACAAATGTTACAGACACTTTGCTTTGTGGATCATTTCTGTTTTCCAAAGCACTCTGATGAAAATGGTGTTTGTGTTGCAGCATTTCTTCTAATTATGGAGGACATGTACAAAGGAAATTAAGTTTAAAATTGC
>CM074490.1:149392-180746 GCA_037389245.1 Oryzias sinensis
GAGGCTGTGATGAAGATGAGGCTGTGATGAAGATGAGGCTGTGATGAAGATGAGCCTGTGATGAAGATGAGGCTGTGATGAAGAGTCTATGATGATGATGAGGCTGTGATGATGAAGAGGCTGTGATGATGATGAGGTTGTGATGATGATGAGGCTGTGATGAAGAGGCTGTGATGATGATGAGGCTGTGATGAAGATGAGGCTGTGATGTTGAGGCTGTGATGATGAAGAGGGTGTGATGAAGAGGCTGTGATGATGAGGCTGTGAAGATGAAGCTGTGATGATGAAGAGGCTGTGATGATGATGAGGCTGTGATGAAGATGAGGCTATGATGATGATGAGGCTGTGATGAAGATGAGGCTGTGATGATGAAGAGGTTGTGATGATGAAGAGGTTGTGATGATGATGAGGCTGTGATGAAGATGAGGCTGTGATGAAGAGTCTATGATGATGATGAGGCTGTGATGATGAAGAGTCTATGATGATGATGAGGCTGTGATGATGATGAGGCTGTGATGAAGATGAGGCTGTGATGAAGAGGCTGTGATGAAGAGGTTTTGATGATGAAGAGGTTGTGATGATTAAGAGGTTGTGATGATGATGAGGCTGTGATGAAGAGGCTGTGATGATGATGAGGCTGTGATGATGAAGAGGCTGTGATGAAGATGAGGCTGTGATGAAGATGAGGCTGTGATGAAGAGTCTCAGGCGTGGTGCTGGTTTCTGCCACAGCACCACAGCAGCAGCAGATGTTACAGAGAACAGAACCGGTTCTTTGTGTTGATCCGCCTCAGTCCGTATCTGATAAACGTTTGAAGAAGTTTCTCTGGATGTTAAACGCTGCTCAGCTTCCTGGTAGACTTGAGCAAGACTCCTGAACACAAATACATGTGTGTGGGCAGTACGGTGGTGTAGTGGTTAGCACTCTCACCTTGCAGCGAGAAGGTCCAAATCCCAGCTGTTTCTTCTCTGTGGAGTTTGCAGGTTCTCCTGGTTCCAGGGGGGTTCTCTCCAGCTTCCAGTCCACAAACCCTCTTCAGAGGTTTCAAACTGTCTGTTAGCTGTGAGTGTGTGTGGTTGTGTGTCTCTATGTTGCCATGGAGAGGTGACGTGTCCAGGATAAATCCACCTTCGCTCCATCCGCCTCCTGACCCAAAACAAGAGAGGTTTAAAAAGTGAATGAATGAAGCTCAGCTGTGAGAGTAAATCAAACCCAGATGATGAACTGATATGAAAAGATAAACACAAGCTTGAATTTAACTGATTTTTCTTGGTTTGTTTGTTTTTTTCCTACTTGGATTCACTGTATCCCCTTTTTAAAAATGCACATTTCTCGTCCCTCAACGGTCTTTTTCTCAGAGTCTTCCTGCTCCCTTGAAGCCGGTCCAGCTGCATCGGGTAGATCTGCACCTGCAGGAGGAAAATGAGACCGCTCCGAGCATCAAGAGTCTTTGTTCTGCTGAGCCTGGTGGTCCTGACTGCAGCCAGACCGAGAGCAGGTAAATCTGCCAAAACAAGCAAAGGAGAAACCATTCTGCTGCTTTTTACGAGTGCAGTTCTTAAACTGATGCTGCAGACGGCTTCAGGTGCATCCTGGTGTGGAACTGCACTGAGCTGCTGGTTTTGTCTCATTTTCATGGGAAGAAAAAGGCTAAAAAGCCTTCCTGGCGTGACTGAGCCTGTTGGGGCGGTCTGCGTGGTTTTTAGCTGAAACTCAGTCATGACCTCCGGCTTCACTCATGACTGCAGTGCTGGCAGAAAGAAAAGGGATCCAACCAGCGTCACACCGAAAATTGAGGTTTAGGAATGAAGAGATGACGATGAGGAGAGAAAACTGTTTAAGCAGGAAAATGCTGGTGTCTGGGAAACCCTTTGATCATCATCAAGTCTTCAGCTCAGGCGGACATGGTCTTCACAGGGTTCATACATCCAGTAGTCTGGGGAAAAGCTTTTCTTCTTATCTCGGGTTTGTGGCCAGCAGGACATTCATGCTGAGAAGCCAGAATCTAAAAATGGATCCACCAGTTTGCCTGCCGTTTTCTGAACTTTGGATTGACCTGCAGGTCCCGACCAGAAGTGTAAGCCCGGCCCGCTGGATCTGATCTTCCTCATCGACAGCTCTCGCAGCGTTCGGCCTCACGAGTTCGAGACCATGAGGAAGTTCATGATCGACATCCTCCACAGCTTGGAGATCGGACTGGACAGCACCAGAGTGGGAGTGGTTCAGTATTCCAGCCAGGTAGGCGGGAGCGTGGACCCTTTATCTGTTGTTAGTGGTGGTCTGCTGAATCCTCAGACTGGACTCAGCCAAACCCTTTTGGCCCGCAGGTCCGCAGCGAGTTCTCCCTGAAGACCCACGGTGACCTGGAGAGCGTGGTGGCGGGCATCCGGCAGATCGTCCCCCTGGCTCAGGGCACCATGACTGGACTTGCCATCAGATACATGATGAACGAAGCGTTCACGGCGGAGCAGGGGGACCGGCCAAAGGTAGGACGTCCAGACCGGGTCCTGGGCTCAGACAAAGTTCTGCCGACAGCCTGGTCTCTTTCCACTGGTGACATGTTATTCTGGAGGGAATGACTTTTTTACAAAATGACCCAACTTTACTGAGAATGGAGAGAAGAACTGACCGAATATTTTGGTTCTGAAGTAAGACTTCCTCTGACAGAACTGTTCAAGGATCAGAACATAAACCCGATTGTTTCTCTGTAATAAATGGAACCTGCAGGATTTCAATCAGGATATTTTAGACTTCCTGTTCGCTTTGTCAGCTTTGTGCTGTGGAGGGTGGTGCAGTGGTTAACACCTGCTGCCTCACAGCATGAAGGTTCTGGTTCAAATCCCAGCTGGGTTCTTTCTGCGTGGAGTTTGCATGTTCATAACTACGATGGATGCTGATTGGCTGCTAAAGAAGATGAAAGGAAATGTGATAAGGAGAGGGTGGGTCAGAAGAAAGGTCAAGTTTATCCCACGCTTTAGCCTTCCATCTTCTTCAGACAGAGTTTTTCTTCTCTGGCGGTATGACGGCTCTCGATGAAATTGGTTTTTCCAGATCTGAATTTCTCCGCTTTCCTCCTTCAGGTCCCAAATGTGGTTGCACGGACGGATCGGCGCCTCAGGACCGCGTGGGCCGAGGTGGCAGCAGAAGCCAGAGAGAGGCATTGAGATCTGCTGGGAGGGCTAGAGTGACATGACATCACTGAGGCTATGGCCTCCCTGCCCTTTGAAGATCACGTCTTCCTGGAGGAGAGCTTTGACCTCATTCACCAGTTTGGACTTCAGTTCCAGGACGCGTTTTGTGGTGAGGCGAGAAGCCGGATCTGTTTTGGAAAACATGGCAGGAAAAAGTCATGATAAGTGGATCTGTGCAGATGAAACACCAGAACTGAAACCCACAAGAGAGCCTCAAAGTTCAGACAAAAGCTTTTCCTCTGGATTTGACATCAACCGTTTCCACTCAAAAACACTTGATCCCAAACGGAGGAGTTTTATTTGAGGTAGTTGGAGTTCATGTAAAGTCAGAACCCCAGAGTCCCTGAAGCCGTCCGTTCATGCTGTTTGGGTCAGACGGAACAAATGTGTAAAAAATCCTGCAGAAAAAGGAGACTCCTCTCCCTTTCATAAGGCCGTCTCCTGAGTCGGATAAATCTTGTGATGTTCTGGAAACGCCTTCGTTCCTGTTCAAACGCTTAACCTCGGCGGCGTGCTGACTGACGGTGTCGCTTGTGCTGTGCAGGTCTGGATCTGTGTAAGGAGATGGACCACGGCTGCGAGCACGTCTGCGAGAACTCGCCGGGCTCCTTCCACTGCCTCTGCAGCGAGGGCTACACTCTGAACGAAGACGGGAAGACCTGCACAGGTGAGCCTGCATCAACAGGTCACCTCACACCTGGTCATCTCACACCTGGTCACCTCACACCTGGTCACCTCACACCTGGTCACCTCACACCAGGTCACCTCACACCTGGTCACCTCACACCTGGTCACCTCACACCTGGTCATCTCACACCTGGTCACCTCACACCTGGTCATCTCACACCTGGTCACCTCACACCTGGTCATCTCACACCTGGTCACCTCACACCAGGTCACCTCACACCTGGTCACCTCACACCTGGTCACCTCACACCTGTGTCATGGAGGCCAGGCAGCGGGCAGAGCAACTGATGAACAGAACTGTAGTCCACAGGTTTTTTTTTTCAAATCAGATCCAACTTTATTTACAAACACTTCCATTGACAGTACAGTTCTCTGTAGATTTAAAACATAATAATAAATGAGATTTATCTCTGCTTTTCCAGATGCTCAAAGCTCTTACTCTGTGTTCATTATATAGTCATAGTGGGTGGTAACCTTTGACCCACAGCTGCCCTGGGGCAGACTGAGAGAGGCCTTGCTGCCCCTCTGACCATCACCTGGACATTCATGCACATTCACACATCTGTGGAGCCGCACTGGAGGCAGAGACGGTGACGCGTCTTGCCCAAGAACACAACAACAGCTTGCTGGGGGGAGCGGGGATTGAACTGCTTACCTTTTGACCAACCGCCTGAGCCAATGATGAGTTGTGTGTTTACTGTCAGAAAATGTGTTGTTGTGTTTTTCTCAGCCATCGATCTGTGCGCTGAAGGCAAACACGACTGCGAGCAAGTCTGCATCAGCTCCCCTGGAAACTTCAGCTGCGACTGCAAAGAAGGATACCGGCTGCAGGACGACGGGAGGACCTGCTCCAGTACACACGCACACACACACACACAAACACACACACACACACACACACACACACACCCACACACACACACACATATATACAGACACACACACACTCGCACACACAGTCACATATACACACACACATGGCCACATGCACACACATGCACACACACCTGCAGCTGTTTTCATGGGTTTGTGTTGTTGTGAGTCCTGACCTCTCCTCCCGCTCGTCTCCTCCACAGTGGTGGAATTCTGCTCCTTTGGGAACGACAGCTGTGACCATCACTGTGTAAATATGCTCAACGGCTTTTACTGCACCTGTAAGGAGGGGCACAGGCTGCAGTCCGACGGGAAGACCTGCCAGGGTACGTCTGAATCCCTTTCTGGGTCACTGGGTTGCTGGAGCCTATCCCACCTCCTGTCAGCAGCCTGTCACAGCGACACATGATCTAAAGTCATCGATGTACCTATGAGGCCTTTATGTGGACTGTGAGAGAGAGACAGAGAATATCTGCGGGACTTAGTCCCATGTGTCGATGGATGAGTGAAGCCTCAGAAGGTTCGCTTTCCGTCTCCAGACTATCCTCTGTTTTTGTTCTTTGGTGAAGAAAAAGAGACGGACGGTTAGGAGAGACTCCGATTCTTCGTCTGAGGAAGACCAAGGAAATCCAGGCGTACGTTGTTGGGGAAAAAACATCTAGAAAGTTTCGCTTTGAACCTTTTTTCCTGCTTATCCGGACGTCGTTTGAATTGAAATCCCGCTCTGACTGCATCTCTGTGATAATAAGTACTTCCTGTGGAAAAATATCTTTATTGCCGTGGTACATACCTTTGAGTCTGGCTCTGTGTAATGAGAGGGTTATCTTTATGAAGACCTTTCTGCCACTAACTGACTGCACATTAAGCAGCACGCTGTAGGGCTGAGAATGCAACCACATGTTTGTGCGTATTCATGCATGCAACACCTGCAGCAACACGGCAGAATGAAGACGTCAGGGTGGAGTGGCGGCGGTTTAGACAGAGAGAACCCAAACAGACAAACTATTGAAAACTGAAAAAGGACTAAAAGCTGCAGCAGCTTAAAGACTCTGAGACTAAAGCGCAAAAGCTGAGGAAACGAAAACTCAAAGCTAAACTTAAATAACTTAAAGGTGAAAAACCAGGTAAACTGAGGAGGTCAAAATCCCCACAGTAGCTAGTCGGTGCATCTGTGAGTCAAACTTTTCTGCTTATGACCTTTTCAAACGTGTCGTGCAGCCATTGACCTGTGTGCCGAGGGGAAACACGACTGCCAACAAGTCTGCATGAACATGGGGCCGGCCGTCTTCACCTGCGACTGCAACGAGGGCTACACTCTCAACGAGGACGAGAGGAGCTGCACTCGTTAGTCCCAAAACAACACACGCCCTCACCTCCAAATCTATTCTGTGCACGTCTGACGTCTGCATGCGCCCGTGCTTCTGCGCGCGAAGCAGCTAACGGTCAGCAGGGGCACTGACGGCTCTGTGCATGTGTGTCGTGCAGCCATTGACCTGTGTGCCGAGGGGAAGCACGACTGTGAGCAGGTCTGCATCAGCGCACCTGGAGTGTTCACCTGCGACTGCCGCAAAGGCTTCAGGCTCAACAACGACAAGAAGACCTGCACAAGTCAGTCCATCCCGCCATCCGTCTGAATGCACCCTTCATGCAGAGGCTCCGCCTCCTGAAAACTTGCTCTGAAAGAAAAGGTTCTCAGGAAAAGATATTGATCAGGATGAAACCTGATCAGATTATAAATGATGATCAGCAGTTCAATGAGAGCAGTATAACGGCATCATGCACCAATGTTGCAGCACCACAATGCTAAATTCCCACACACTTCTGCAGACTTTGAACTCAACGTTTAGTCATTCTCTGTTTTTGTTTAGCGGTCAAAAAGTTCTGGTCGCTTTTGACTTTTGTTCTTTCTCCAACTCACAAGTGGAAGGAGAACAGAACCGATTTTACTTCCCCTCCCATGAAAAATCAGCCATGTTGGCATCAGAGTCACTGATTGATTGTTAGATGCTGTCGTTTGTATCTGAGCCTCTAGGCCTGAGTGGTGGTTGAGTTTTCGACCTTGGTGCAGGAATTGCTGCGATCGCAGCTTCACAACATCCTGAGGGACTGATAAGCCACCAAACACTGTAGAACACTGTTGGAATCTTTGTGACAGAGTCAAACCGCCGATCGTTTGCCGTGGTTGTGTCAGGACGTGCATTGCTGCTAAACACGTTGCGTTTTCTGCTCTTTGAACTCAGGAGTGGTGGAAAACACGATTGCCCTGACTTCTGTTTCAGACATGGAGATGTGCAGCACGGTTCAGCACGGCTGTGAGCATCAGTGCGTGAACACGCCTGGATCTTATTACTGCGTGTGTCCTGAAGGGCAGCTGCTGCAGGACGACGGCAAGAGCTGCGGCGGTGAGTCCGACCTCTGACCTTACACCTGACCGGACCGTTGGCTAATGAACTGAGCTGCTAGCCTATAATGACTCGCCATAGAAAGTGGGGGGGGTTATCGATGACGTGACATGAAGACAGCAGGAGGCCTGTGCGACAGAAATATCCGAATGCGACTTTTAAGGCGGAAGGGGTTTGACGCCTCAGAGAAAAACGGAAACGGAAAATGGAGCAAACCATTGACTGAACCAGGGGACTGGACTGAGACCTGAGATCCAGAACGGTCTTTCTGACCAATAGAACGACAGAGGAACAGCTGATTGTTTCTGTATAGAGGTCTACGGGACTTTGGCCTCTTGGAACCACTTGTTTAGAACACCAGGGGGAGGGGCCAATATGGTTACTTCCTGTTTGGAACACCAGGGGGAGGGGCCATAGTGGGTACTTCTTGTCTGGAACGCCAAGGGGAGGTGCCACTCAGTCCAGTTCTCAGATACAGTCAATGGAAGCAAACCTGAGGAAAAGAACTGCTCAGATCAAGTCAGAGTTGTCTGTGGAGAAGTAAACTCCCAAACCAACAGGAAGAACGAAAATGCTCATTACTCTTTTTAAATAAAGCTTTTTAGCTTTGACTGTTGATGGACCCATTTTTCTTTTTTTACTTTGACAAACAGCGGGATGCTAAACAACCTTAAAACCAGTTTTCCTTCCAGACACGTTTCTTAGTCATGTTACAAACCAGAACACGAGTGTTTGCATGTTTTTTTTTCATGCGTGTTGTTGTGACATCTCTATGTAGCGTTTCCAGCTGCATTTGCTTCATCATTGCCTCCTCTTCCTCAGCCTGCACGTCTGCCAACATTGACCTGGTGCTTCTGATCGATGGCTCCAAAAGTGTTCGTCCTCAAAACTTCGAGCTGGTGAAAAAGTTCGTCAACCAGGTGCAGCACACCTGAGCGTCCCCCGCACACATCCATGCTGGAGTTTCCTTTCATGTCGTTTGCTCGTTAACAGATTTAGATTTTTGACATCACTTTGTGGATTGGATCCAGGTCGTGGACTCTTTGGATGTGTCCGCCCACGGTACCAGAGTGGGCCTGGTTCAGTACTCCAGCCGGGTCCGAACAGAGTTTCCTCTCAACATGTACCACACAGCTGAGGACATCAAAGCCGCCGTCATGAAGGTAACCCCACCCCCAATGCGGATCAAACATGGAGTACATGTAGATGGAGTACTGAGGTGTTTCCAGAAGGAGTACATGTAGATGGAGTACTGAGGTGTTTCCAGATGGAGTACATGTAGATGGAGTACTGAGGTGTTTCCAGGTGGAGTACATGGTAGATGGAGTACTGAGGTGTTTCAGGTGGAGTACATGTAGATGGATTACTGGTGTTTCCAGAAGGAGTACATGTGGAGTGGAGTACTGAGGTTTCCGGGTGGAGTACATGTGGATGGAGTACTGAGGTGTTTCAGGTGGGTATGGAGATGGAGTACTGAGAGTGTTTCAGGTGGGTACATGTAGATGGAGTACTGAGGTGTTTCCAGAAGGAGTACATGTAGATGGAGTGCTGAGTGTTCCAGGTGGAGTACATGGAGATGGAGTACTGAGGTGTTTCAGGTGGAGTACATGTAGATGGAGTACTGAGGTGTTTCAGAAGGAGTACATGTAGATGGAGTACTGAGGTGTTTCAGGTGGAGTACATGTAGATGGAGTGTGAGGTGTTTCCAGAAGGAGTACATGTAGATGGAGTACTGGTGTTTTTCCAGGTGGAGTACATGTGAGATGGAGTACTGGTGTTTCAGGTGAGTAGAGATGGAGTACTGAGGTGTTTCAGGTGGTGTAGATGGTACTGAGGTGTTTCCAGATGGGTATGTAGATGGAGTGAGGTGTTTCCAGGTGGAGTACATGGAGAAGGGGCGATGGCCGGTCTGGCTGAAGCACATG
Source organism: Oryzias sinensis (assembly GCA_037389245.1). Lineage (NCBI taxonomy): Eukaryota > Metazoa > Chordata > Actinopteri > Beloniformes > Adrianichthyidae > Oryzias > Oryzias sinensis. The sequence goes on from CM074490.1 coordinate 158,471, forward strand.
CTGGAGAGCAACTACGGAGACAGAAGCTCGTCCGACCGCTTCATGGCGTCCCCAGGAAGTCGGACTGGTCTTCTGGGCCAGGTGGATCCCAGAATGACATGTGAGTACGCCAAGAAGGCCAAGGAAGCAGGTGAGGCTGAGCTCTGAGCACCTGGAGATGCAGTCAGCGGCACCGCTCAGCATTCTGACCCCCCCTCAGGAATCACCATGTATGCCGTGGGCGTCGGGAAGGCTGTGGAGGACGAGCTCCGTGAGATCGCCTCTGAGCGATGGACAAACACTTCTACTGCACCACAGACTTCAACGCCATCAGCACCATCGCAGACAACCTGAAGCTGAACGTGTGCCCAGGTAGGAGCCCTGCAGAGCCCCCCCAGCACCTGGAACACCTGAAACCGGACCCGTGTTGTCGAGACCCGTGAGCTGCTCGGTCACAGACAACTGTAACAGTGCAAAAATGGAGCAAAATATTTGAATTCAATAATTAGTCTGATTCATTTACAGAAAATCGCAAATAAAACATTTATAAAAGTTTACTGTTCAGAAAGAATGATGGGACCTGCTCGACTCTGAAGTTAGCTTCTGATTGGAGGTACACCACACAAAGACCACATAAAAGCAGATCTGGTTTAATCATAGGACCTGGACTGCTCTAACCAGAAGGATCAAGCAAGTTTGGATGGTAAACTGTTTTTTGGTCGGAGGCATTTCTGATCTCAGAAGTGGGCCGGACCAGTAGTAAAGCAAAATAACAGCTTTGTTTTAGTTTTTACTCAATTTGAAAAATGCCTCCTTCATCACTTAGTAATAATCACTTGGGGCCAATGGATCTTAAATAAATTAATTTCAATTAAAAAAAAGTTGGTCTATTTAATTTTATACAGACTGAATATTTTACATCTGACACTGAAGCAATCCAGAAACTTTTCTTTATGGTGAGTCTCTTAGTGGTGTAATGTTATATTCTTTGAGCACTGTGATGTTGATGACATACCAAGCATTCGGGTTTTGCATTCAGCTCATTGAAAAAAAAAAAAAACACCACTTTTCCTGGAAAGCTCTTTCTCCTTCAATTTCTGACAACATTTTTGGTCATTAGTGTGTTGCTACTCATCATCCTTATAACAACATAACAGGTAAGGCTCATAGGGAACCAAGGTTCATTTTACCCAGACACAGACCTGTTAGGTTTCACTTTTGGCACATGCAGAGATATGCTGTTTCACCTGTTTTGCTTTTTCTTCTCGCATTTTGTTTATTTCTTTAAAAATGTAACTTGCCACAGGAATGAATAGAAACTTACTTCCTTTTAAACATGCTTATGCTTTTTACTCTTCATGTGTGGGCGAATAACCACCTGGCGGGCCTTATCCGGCCCGCGGGCCGTATGTTTGACACCCCTGCACTAGACAGTGTCTGAACATTTTTTCTTCAATGATTTGTGATCTTGCTGGTATCATGATTTTTAAATCTTTTCACCTTTATCACATGCCTTGTCTTTGGTGAGAACACACCTCAATGGAAGAATGTCATAGGATAACACAAGGGTTAAAGGACATATTTATTTTAAACACTTTGAAAACTTGAAAATAATTCAAATAAAAAGGAAAGAAAGTGCATGTCTGGTTTAAAGATTCCTCTCTTTCCCTGTTGTCTATATCTCTCCTTTTCTCCTCTGTCGTTTCTCTCCATTCCTCATTTTCTAGCATCCTCATTTAATGATTTTATTACATATGTGGGGTTTGTTTTTATTGTATTCTTGTTTGTTTTTTATGGAAAGCACTTTGAGCTGCTGTCTGCTTGACATGAAAGGTGCTTTATAAATAAAATTAATTTGAATTTGAATTTGAATTTTCAGCAATCAAATAAAGATTTCATAAATCAGAAACTGTGTTTAATGTATTCGTTACTATCCAGTAAGCAGAACTGAATCTAGTCAGGTCCTGTGGTTTTGAACAGGACCCGGTCTAAAGGTAAATGCAGAGGAGAGCTTCTGTGGGAAGCCAACTTCAGTGTCTTGGCACCTGCAGGCAGGAGATTTGTGAGGAAATGTCTTTGAGGTTCAGTCATGGATGACTTCTGCCACCTAGTGACAGAAAGACGACACAGCAAAAATGGAAAAAAAGCAGTCATCTGTAGACAAAACCTGGGTGAGGTTTGTGTGGATAAGTGTGGTGTTTTCCTCGTAGAGAGAAGTCAGGGGAGGTTGAGGGTGAAGGATCCGTGCACCTGCGAGAACCTGGTGGAGTTCAGCAGAACACTGGCAGCAGCCTGGAGCAGCTCACACAGAAACATATCCTTCCAGAATGGCTTTCCATCAGCCTTCATTAGCATGCAATGAAAATAAATCGACCTTTTGAAGCTCTGATGTCTGATTGTTGCTGCAACGTCTCTGCTGAAATCTCCAGCTGTCTGCTCACAAATCCACTTGTTACTCGCCGTCAGCCTCACTGGCCGCCATGAACACCCGCCTGGTGGGCTGGAGAAGTGCTTCTCTCAGGTGACCCGGTCACAGGGGACCAAACGTTTGGGGGCACAGGAGAGGAGGAGGAGCTGGTCAGACCCCAGCAGAAGCATTAACCAAGCAGGACCTGCCCCATGCCGATGGTCGCTCCAGCGGTCTCCGGAGGATGGAGCCTTTGGGGCCTCGTCCTGGCGTGGGGGGGTGTTGCTTCTTTGTATGGATGTAAACCTGATGCCCACTTTTACAAGCTACCACTGATCAGTGCCTTTGAACCGAGCACTTCACTCGTCTGCATGTCTTTTATACCCATCCTGTGGCTGTGCCACTGCTAGCTGTGAGCCGAGTCCCGTCAGTCAGCGGGTCAGAACCACCAGGCTTCCTTCTCTGAGCGCCATATTTATGCAGGCGCTACTATAGCTACCAAAGATGCCGATTTCTCAAATAAGAGCATTTATGCCAAGAGTGACAGAGTTTCAAATCACACGTTACCACTTCTGTCGCGGGATGTCCTGAGCGTTCTCCCAGACTGTCGCTGTTGACCTTTGACCTGAGCAGCTCTGAAATGTAGAAAAAAAAGGCTAGAGAACCCAAAGTGACGCGGGAACCACAGGTTCCCCTCAACTCAAAGGAATTTGGCTCTTTTTTTGATCTTTTCCGGCTTTTCATCAGCTGTTCATTTATGTAAAAATGAAAAAGCTAATCAAAAGAAATGATCAGAAAACCGTCAATTGACCATAACTGAGAGAAGAAAGCTCTCTGGTCTCATAAAGGCCCGGCTTCAGTCTGTGATATGTTAGTTGCATAAATTACCTCCATACCTGTAAATGTACGCCTCAGTCTTTGAACTCTTGGATGTTTTTGTTTCTAACAGCTTTCTGTGTATATTATTTGTATGAATCTGTGTATTTACAGCCCAGAATGCAATAAATGGGGAGCGTTGAGTCTGAGTTTCTTCATGGCTGAGATGTTTCCTCCACGTTCCTCTGAACTGCTTGATGAAAAGACGGTCCTGGAGGGGTCGTTGGTCAGGAGTGAGGACTGGCTCCTTCATAACATTCAGGAAGCGCCCTGAAACAAAGTTTTCTTCATGACGCCATCATACTAACATGAAGAACCGGAGTTGAGTCCCAATACTTACAGGAAACCTTTTTTTTTCATTTACAAATCAACTTACAAGAAAACCAATAGAACGCTAGAACAACCATCATGAAGCAGTAAAACTGAACCCTAACAGCAAAAACAAAGAACAGGAAACAATCAAAGGAAGTGGAGACATAGAAAATGCTGCCCTCAGCCAGGAGGATCTCAGCCTGCAGTCTGCTCACTCCTTTGTTCTACACCTGAGGAGTAGATGTCCTGAAGGCTGATCGAAATCTTGGATGAGAATTGCAAGACAAGGTTAGCTTTAGGACACGAGATAACATTTGACCAGGTCCTGCACCATAGAGGGCAACAAACTGGCGATGAATACTGGAATGAGACCACCATAAATACAGGACAGGAGATGAGGTAAGTGCCAGCAGCTGGGTTCAATCTGTGAAGGAAGCAGAGAGGGGAGGGGGGAGGAGAGGACTCCTGCATGTACCATGACAGTACCCCCCCTCAATGACCGCCTCCAGGCGATCCCTGATGCCGGTCAGGATGGGCCCGTTAGAAATTCTCGATGAGAGAGGAATCGAGGACAAGGGAACGGAAGACCAAGGAATGTTTCTCGGGCTCGTAACCCTCCCAATCCACCAAAAACTGGAAATACACAACCCCAACGCAAGACATCCACAACACTACTATTATCCAAGGAACTGAATTTTCGTGACAGGGCGTCATGCTTGATATTATGACTGCCAGGTCTGTAAGTGATGGTAAAGTCAAATCTGTCGAAAAACAGACACCAACTGGCTTGATGAGAATTGAGTATTTTCGCAGTACTTAGCCCTTGTCCTATCTTAGATGACCCCCCCTTCCATTGACGTGTTCTCCCTACCATGACAAAGGTGGATAAAGTTGGAAAGATTTCATGTAATCCATGGACACCAGTGAAGATCACAAATCATTGAAGAAAAAAGGATCAGAGCTCTGTCTAGTGGGTCCAGATGACCCAACTCCCAATGTTAAAGTGCCTAGGATAGCACAAGGGTTACATAAGCGAGGTTTTTATGATTGGTCCAAACAATGAATCGATGAGTAGTTCCATCTAGCCGATGGCGCCATTTCTCCAGTGCTAGTTTTATGGCAAGCAGTTCCCTGTTTCTAATGTCGTAATTCTGTTCTGCGGACGAAAGTTTCTTTGAGAAAAAGGCGCATGGTTTTAACTGGCCAACATTTCCTTTTTCTGCCAGACAACAACGCCCACGCCGGAATCAGAAGCATCGACCTCGACGATAAACTGACGAGAGCGACCTGGTTGAATTAGAATAGGTGCAGAGACAAACAGACTCTTGAGTTTATCAAAGGGCCATGGAACCGCCATGTCCCAACAGAAGGGTCTTAAAAGGGGAAGTGTGTTTGGTTAGAGGTGAAGCGATCTGACTGTAGTGACGGATGAAACGACGGCAGAAGTCAGTGAATCCCAAATACTGTAGAAGCTCCACCGGGACGAATTTTGCACGCGATATTCACCGACGTTTAACGCCTCTTGACTAAACAAAGGGCACCAATGTGAGTGTGCACACTGACGCGAAAACGCCACGCGTCAAAGTGTCATTTTTTAAAAAATGCCTAGGGTTCGCCGCGTCAAAAACTATACGACCATTGAGAATGGCGCTTTTGCACACATGTCTGGAGCTTCTGAAGTTACAGTAAATCACAACTTGGGGGCGTTCAAACACAAAACTGTCGCACACATACCAGCGAAGAAGATAGACACCAGGTTGCGTCTACACTGCCGGGAAGAAGATGCAAGGCAAGATGAATGTAGAGTTGCTGGTCTCGTTGGTGTCGGAACACAAAGAACTTTATGACAAACGCGACAGCGATTACAAAAATCTTGGTAAAAGAGAACTTTTATGGAGTGGCATTGTACAGCAAATTGGCCTTGATCGTGTGTTTCATTTAATTTAATTGTCTTTCATGTACATTCCTACAAACGTTTGACAAGCGCCATTGTTTGTGTGCTGTAGTGGAGGAGGTAAAACACAAATGGAAAATCCTGCAAAATACATATACACGAAAAAAGCGCCAAGAAGATTGCCGAAGTAGACAGGCTGCTAAAAACAAGAAGCCGAGGAAATTCATGAAGGTTATGGATTAAAACCACATACATCATGAGAAGCAGTTGCACACTATTGGATTTCAACTGGATTTCGAAGGTATTATCATTAGAACATTACAATGCATAGCTGTGTGAGCGCTGCTATAATGCATTGACATTAAACATTGATTAACATGATATCATTGCATGTTCCCTGTTCATCATGCGATCGATCACACCTCTAGTTCAAGATATTAGTTTATGTTTTGTGTATAGGTAACCTCTGCTGAAATTTTGTTGCCTGACATATGGTACATTTAAATTAGTATGAATCTAAACTAAATTAGTAATTAAACATTAAGCTCTGGATTATTTTGTCAAAATGGGTATGAAGTGTGGCATGGCCCACAGTGTGAGTTATTGTTTCTGATGTAAACTGAATTTGTCTTTACAGTGTTCACAGCAATATCTCTCCTGAAAATATGGATGAAGGGTTGAGCAAGTGGTTGTTATAAATAAAGTCAGCGACAGAGAAGAAGCATAACAAGCAAACCATGGCTGCTCTACTACTTCTTGGCTACCCTAATAGATGTTTACTTTATACGTTTTAATTCTGTATTTTTTGTTTGTTTTTTACATTCAAGAAATTCTGTTGAAAATGGCTATTTAATAAATGTTTATTTGCACTATTGTTCACTTGCACTACAGTCATTGTGACTTATTTGCACAACGTTTTCTGACTCCTGTTTACTTTAAGTTTGTGATTGTTATTGCAACTTGTAGTTCATTAAAAATAAAAAAGTTTCATTTTTCCAAAAGAAATTGTGCATCAGTGACTTGAAAGTAATGTAACATATTTTGGGATTTGGCATATGTTTGTACATAAGTATTCTTGACCTCTTATTGAAATAGTTATGTGCCTCATTATTGAGTCACTGCATTTATAGGCAACAGTTATCAATCTACAGGAACATAACCATTATCGGCACAGCATTGTGCAAGGAATGAGAAGATCTTAAAGAAAAGGCTTGTAAAAATGTTTCTTAAAAATACACATTTTCAAAAATACAACTTACATTTAGTTGTAAATGAGTATATGTTGAAGTGACCAAATACTTTACATTTTGCAAAAAAAAACTATGCTTTAACTTTGATAGAACATGTTATATCAAAAATATTAAAATTGCTGTGATGAGTGCTGCCATATTAATTAAAATCCAGATGCAATAGATTTGATAGTGTATTCAAGTTCAGAGAAATTGTATATTTACACACATACACTAGCAGTTTTCACGATGGAAAATGTAATTAAAATGGTTCAAATTTATAGGTTGATATTATCTATTCCCCAGAGCAGGGTTAACATGGTCATACTGCCAAGCAACTTCTCCTGCTGGTGAGTTGAAGTACTCTTTGTGCAGTTCTCGGACATTTTGGGCCTCCGCAGATGCCCGCTGCCCTATACAATGTTCAAAGCCTTGTAGTGGTTGCTCACAATCATGGTCATCCTCTGTGGCACGATTCTGGTCATTTCCGTTCGGGCGCAAATAATTGCACAATACACAAGCAGCTTTGACAACTTTGTCAACAACACTTGGTTGAACCTGTAAAGTTCTTTGGAAAACCCGGAAGCGTTGACTGAGGATGCCAAATACAATTTTAGAGATGCGCCGTGCCCGAGACAAACGATAATTGAAAATTCTCTTGTCTGTGGGGAGGCGGCGTCCAGGGTATGGCCGGAGGAGATAGGGTTTCAGCGGAAAAGCTTCATCTGCCACAATGACATGGTTAACTTTTCCCAGCTCAGGAGCACCTGGAAGTTCACTTGGTGGGGGAACATTCAGAGTTCCATCTCTGAGTGCCTTTCCCAGTACAGAATTGGCAAAGATTCCTCCATCACTGTTGCTGCCATAGCTCCCCACATCAACCACCAGGAAGTGGTAATCTGCATCAACTTAGGCCAGCAATACAACGGAGAATGTACCTTTATAATTAAAGTAGAGAGAACCAGAGTTTGCAGGGGCCTGGATGTATATGTGTTTCCCATCCATGGCTCCCAAGTAGTTAGGGAAATTTCATCTTTCATGGAATCTCCTGGCTGTACTCCTCGTCATCTCTCCAGTAGGCACTGGCAAATGTTCATCTCTGAGGCAGTGCCACAATGCATCACAGGTTTCACTCACTATCGAAGCCACAGTTGACACACCAAGTCGAAAGCTGGACGCAATAGTGCGGTACGAGTCCCCAGTGCTTAGAAAACTGAAATAGAAATAGACAAATACTAGTTTTTAACAACGCTTTACATATGTTTTTACAACATTCATTGAAGTGAATACCAATGTAAACGAACTCACCGTAAACACACGGCAAACGCTGTTCTGGGTCGATTGGTTTACGGTAGTCTGTCTGTTCTTTCGTCAGCGAGGGAGCCAGTTGTTGAAGGTAGTTTTCAAACTCACTGACGGACATTCTAAAATATCCCCAAAAACGCTCATGATACATTTTCAGCTCTTGTACCAGTCGAAAAAACTCCCCATGTTCTTCTCTTCTCTTCTCGTAACTATGGGTTGTACCCAAAATCGGCGTCTTTTCCGGCGTCTTTCATCATTCAACAGAAACAATAATTTCTTCATCGCTGGAACTGGAGCTGGAGCTACTGGTGCTAGAAATATTCATGTTTTCTTTGTATGATTCTGACAAGCGCGTAAATACTTGCTCTCTTCTTCTGAGTGAAAAGGGACTTTAAGAAGCGTAAAGTTGCGCGGCGCCACCTTGTGTACAGGGGTATTTCTGTTTTACATTAAGCGCCATCTAACGCCAGGGAATGAAATTGCATGTTAGCTCGGCTCATCGTCAGCGAAAATCGCTTAGGTGTGAACACAAAAAATGTGTTGAAAAACACTGGCGAATAACGGCTGGTGAATATTCGTCCAGGTGTGTACGGCCCTTTAGAAAGCGCTTCTTGTATATATATTTCCTTCACCTCTTTATCAGGTACAGACAGGTTAAATAATCTGCCCTTAGGTAAGCTGGCTCCCGCAAGAAGGTCGATGGAACAGTCGTAAGTTCTATGGGGTGGTGACGAATTAGCTTTAGTTTTACTAAAAACGGATTGAAGATGGTGATAGCAGGTGGGAACTTTGGATAAGTCAACCTCTTCCTGGTGATAGGAAGGATAAACAAAGGAAGGAACAGCCGACTGGAGACAATTAGCCATACAGATAAAACTCCATTTGTCAATATGACGTTGAACCAAATCAAACCATGGGTTATGTAGCTTTAACCAGGAGAAGACCAAAACAATAGGAGTTTGTGGAGTATTAGTGATATAAAACTGGTTACCAGAGGTGATGAATTGGATGGGTCTGGTGCGATGAGTGATCCTGGACAGATGTTGGCCTCCCAGTCCAGCAGCTTCAACTGGGGTGTCCAATATTTCAATTGGAATCCAGAAACCAGATCATGATCGATGAAACTCTGCTCGGCTCCAGAATCCACCAGTGCTGGCAGTTCATGAAATTCAGTCTGTAATTGCAATTTGACAGGTAAAAATAAAAAGTTCCTCAGAGGTGAACTTTTGTCACTACCCACCCGCGACCGCCATGTTTCCTGAGGGCGGAAGTGGTGTGGTACTCACGGGAGTAAAAGTCACGTAACTATTTAGATCCATCAATGCCTGTAAGATGTTGTCAACACGGCGAAACAGATCTTGCTGGGCCGATGCCATCTGGGATAGAGCGTCAGCCTGTCGGCCCAAGGGAACACTTTGCTGGGAAACCGTAAAGAGTAGACTTTCCGGGTCAGCTGGATCTGGAGGGGGGCCAGTTCGTTCTGTCATGTCCGGCTAAGACGTGAACAGACCCAAACGCTGGAACCCAGGAACAAACACACAGAGCATGGTGAGAAAGGATTTATTAAAGTCTGTGGAGGTAGCAATGAGTCCGTGGAGTCGTCACCAGAGAGGAGGACTGCGAGGCGTGGATATGGAGGTGAGTCTTTCTTCTGTGATGAGATTGAGCGGGGATTTTGATGAGACGAGTAATGGAATTTGGGGCTGGGAGCAATGTGGCTTAGCGTAGAACGTGGTCGTGGCTTGATAGTGGAAGAGAGACGGCTGGAGTCGTGGCCTGGCTGGAGGTTCAGGCAGGCAAGGTGCTCTGTACCTGACCGAGTACCTCGTCTCTGCTCCTGGCTGTGGTTCCTGTCTCCGGCTCGACTCGCGCCTTTGACTGTCCCCACAACCACGACTGGATGAAGCTTGTCTGCTGGACTTTAAATATGTAGTTATAGATTTAGATAAGTTAATTCTTCTCTAAGAGTTCTGGTACATCGCCTGTCCGTCCTGGGGGAGGATCCCTCCTTCATGTGGACACCCCTGAGGTTTCTTCGTTTCTTCCGGAATCCGGTTTTTTTGGGAGTTTTTCCTTACCGCGAAGGGGGGTCTAAGGGCAGGGATGCCAGTATAGCTTAGTCAGTTTGTTAGTCCATTTTTGTATTTTCCTATTGAACTCTTTGTATTCGTGATCCTTTTGAGTTCATGTTTTACTTCGAAGCCCATCGAGACGACTGTTGTTGTGATTTTGGGCTATACAAATAAAATTGAATTGAATTGAATTGAATTGAAGGTGGACTTGAAGATGTGGAGCTAGTGATTGAACACAGGTCGGCACTTGAGGAGTAGATGAGAACAATCGCAAGACAAGGTTAGCTTTAGGAAACGAGATAACATTTGACCAGGTCCTGCCCCATAGAGGGCAACAAACTGGCGATGAATACTGGAATAAGGCCACCATGAATACAGGACAGGAGATGAGGTAAGTGCCAGCAGCTGAGTTCAATCTGTGAAGGAAGCAGAGAGGGGAGGGGGGGGAGGACTCCCGGAGGTACCATGACAGCTGCTTCCTTTTCAAGTAATAAATCAAGCTCTACTTGACTGAAGTTATTGATCACTATATTTAATGAATCAGATGTGACTTAAGTATGTCTAATTTTTCTTGTTTTTTTATGTATGCATTTCATCATAAATCTGTCTGCATTTTTTTTACTGTATGGACTACAATTAATGCTTAAAATATAAATAATCTCATCAAATCACATCAAATCTCTCCAAGGGGAACTGTTTCCTCAATGGGGGACTCCTTTGTCCTCTTGGGGGAATTTAATGTCAACCTGGGCAACAACAGTGGTTTCATTTGAAGGAACTGTCTCCCTGATCTGAACCTGAGTGGTGTTTGGTTGTTGGGCTTCTGCGCTCGTTATAGTTTGTCCATAATGAAGACCACGTGGAATCAGGACACCCTGGAAAGGAGATCGATGATTAATTTAGTAGTTATAAACTAATTGTACCAGTTCAGTTGTATCTTTAAAGGTTTTTAAGAACAAGCTCAAAGTATCAAAGACTGAAACAATAGTGTGCAACTGCTTCTCATGATGTATGTGGTTTTAATGAGGTTTGTTTATATGGATTTCAGTCAGACAACTCTTGCAGAAGAATATTTATTTCACAACATCTTTAGGTTTTCACGACATCTTTCGGTTGGCATTCACAACTTGATTCGCAACTGCGTTTTGGCATAAGGCTCCGTTCAATTCCTTGAGATCATTCTTTTTTTCTTACACTTTTGGGTAACAAAACCCCCGTAACGGGGCCCACAGGTGGAAGCCGGGGAGGAGGGAGGGGCGAAAAATGAGCGCTGAAGGTAAGAGAGAATGACCAATTGTACACCTGACTTAAATAGGACTCTGAACAGGTGAGTTAATTGACCAACTGAATTGACTGTAACTCTGCAGAGTGTGTCTGCCCGAAAATGCGACGAGTCGCTATTTTTTGTATTGAAATGTGCCTCTGGGCCAGAACTCCCTTGGAAAAGAGGTTCTTAATCTCAATGGGACTTTCCTGGTTAAATAAAGGTTAAATTAAAAAAAAGTTGTTCCAGGTGCCCTTCGGCCCTCCGTCTCGGACACTCAGGGGGGCAGAGATTCCCACTGATCACTCCCTGGTGGTGAGTCGGATTGGCAGGCGGAGAGGAACTCCGGAAAGACTGGGAAAGTCTGGCTGTGCGAGAGGTCTTAACTCTGGCATCCGGGAGAACGTTATCAATCAATCAATCAATCAATCACTCAATCAAATAATCAGTCAGTCAGTCCAATCGCTCAGTCAGTCAGTCAGTCAGTCCGTCAGTCAGTCAGTCAGTCAGTCAGTCAGTCATTCAAGCTTCATATAGCATTTCTCATACTTGTTAACACAGAGTGCTGTACAGTAAGATAAAAAAAACAAGCAAATTAATTTGATAATAGCTGATTGCTGCCCCCCCCCCCCCACCTTTACCTCGGACCTCAACACCCTCCCTCCCCCTTCAACCGATGGACATAAACATTGAGCAACAGGCTGGTATGGAAACATTTCTGTAGCCTGTAACTTTTTCAGAATTTCTCAAAATGAAGCTGCATTCGTTGACTCAAAATTAAAAAGAAAAGCAATGCATTCTGTCACTTATGACAGAGTTTTAGGGCCACAAAAAAAAAGTAAAATGATGTGATTTTAAGTCGTAAATTCACGAGATAAAACCTCGTAAATGTACAAGGTTATAGTGGAAGTAAGCAGACAGTGTAAGAAGTGAACGCCACGCAGCAGCAGAGCAGACCGACTAAACTCAGTAGAACAGGTGAGCTGGAGGGTTATTGATAACGTTCCAAATGTTTGGAAGCTCCTTTGTTTGATTTACAGTTTATTAATGTTTTATTCATTGATGGGGGGTTTGCAGGATTTCTGCAGCCGTTGATGAAGACGTTGGTGTCCCTGCAGATGTCCACCTTCATCCTTTTCTTCCTCCAAAGTCCAGGGGCCTCATTTCTAAAACTCTGCGTAGGATTTGCGTCTGAAGTGGCGTATAGATGTAACATAGGACGTGCGTACGCACAGAAATATTCGGATTTATAAAACCGTGCGCACGCACATCCTACGCATCTTTCCCTTAATAAATCACAACCAATTCTAAATGCAGCGCAGCTTTAGCGGCTTCATGACACGCCCATAGTTGCCCATAAATAGTCCGTGAAACGCCCACATATGAATATTCATTGATTGGGAAATCATGGCAAACACCGAGAGGAAATCAAAGAAACGTAACTTCACTCAATGTGAAGTAGAAGTTATCGTTGGCGAGGTGGAAAAGAGGAGAAAAGTGTTGTTTGGAGGGCACAGTGTGGGCATTACTAATGCCAAAAAGGCACGTGAGCGGCAAACGGTGGCAGACGCCGTAAATGCTGCAGCCTCACAACCTCGGACCGTGGCCCAAATAAAAAAGAAACGGTCGGACATCAAAGCCGAGGCATAAAAAACGTCTAGCGCTCCATCGGCAGAGTTTGACTGCCACGGGGGGGTGGGACACCGGAGCTGACCCCTCCTGATGAGAGACTGGCGGCAATAATTGGGGAATCCCTTTTAGTGGAGTGGTGACTGAGGCGGAGGGGGACACCGACAGGCTAGATGCACTGGGTGACACGGGTAAGAGAAATAATTCAAATGAATGCAGTCAAGTCACATGTATGCAGGCTACGCCATTATAGTTTATTAATATAGAACAATTTTATTTTAGTTGCTGGGTGTTCCAGCGGGGCCCGTGGTTACGATGCTGCAGCTGAGCAGCTGTTTGGACGCCTAAGTCAGAGCTTGAAGGACCGCACATTTTCCCGTCAAGTTTGCTTTTTATAAATCTCAATTATTGCGTAGAGAGTGGCGTACGCCTTCTTTTGTGCGTACACAACGTTTATAAATGAGGCCCCTGGACTCTACGTCTGTGTGACGCTTCCGTCTGAGGAGGAGGAGCACTTTCTGGCATTTCCAACATTCTTCTGCTAATAGAACAGACTATTTTCATTCATCTTTGTTGTTTTATGTTGAAATGAGACGTTTCCTCTGGAGGAGGGGGCGTATGGAACTGTTTACCTTCAGCTTTGGTGTTCTGTGCATGACGGTTCATGACGTAAAGAGACAAATGGACTTCTGGGTGTGTGAATGAAAAAGAAAATAAAGTATTGGTCCTCCACACCCAAACGTGTCTCTGAGCTCCTTATCTTACAGATGACACGAATCCTGGAAAGACAGCTACACGGGCGGCCGTGGTGCAGCGGTAGGGCGGTCAACCCATGATCATAAGATTGCAGGTTCAATTCCCGCCTTGCACGCCCATGTGTCGAAGTGTCCTTGGGCAAGACACTGAACCCCACCTTGCCCCTGGTGGGAGGTTGGCGCCAGTGTTTGGCAGCGGAACCGCCATCAGTGTGTGAATGTGTGTGTGAATGTGTGTGTGCATGGGTGAATGGGACTGTGACTGTAAAGCGCTTTGGGCCTTCGTAGAAGGTAGAAAGCGCTTTATAAGTATACGCCATTTACCATTTACACTGATAAGAATCTGGCTTTGAGTCGCCAAAAGGTTCAGAATCTCTTTGTTTTTTAAACCTACCACAAAAGGCTCCACATATTTCATCTTCAAGCTAGGCTCCGATTAGCAGAAAACTTTTGTTTTTTCCTCGTTAATCTATGACTTTTTTAGTCTCTTACAGTGCGGATGTGATGTGATAACTGTGGAATTGTTGCAGTGCTGAATGTGTAACGGATGGCTTCACCAAGACTGTGCTGGGAAATGCAGCAGACCTTTGGAAAATGAATCCTTCAACTGTGGATGCACAGATTCACCTTCAGCTCAAGGTACCAGCCAGCCCTCCTGTTCACTAAGGTCGGGTTTAATGTCCCATCACTGGAGTAGAACCTCAGCAGGAACATGGAACTCTTGTCTGACGTCTGGAGTTTGCATTTCCCACAGAAAAACCAAATGTTTAGTGAAAATTCCAGCATGGGAACATTCCAGATCACAAACCTGGAGCCTTTTTATGGGTTCTTAGAGAAATGTGTCTATCTTCTGCAAAGACGTGTCATAAAATCAGAGTTACAGCTTACGCTACAGGTTTTTAATGTAACCCCCCAGTGCAGATTTGTGCTTTGGGACGGTCCTGTCTCGGTGGTCTACACACAGTTGCTTGACCCTGATGCTTGGTCTGAAAAGGATATGTTATCTGCAGGATCAGGAAGGATGTAGAAGGAGGGACTCTGTGGCTCTTTTCACGGTAACTGGAGAGAACCCATCAGGAACCGGGTTCTGTGCTTGATGACATGTTCTTCCTTCACCCTTTCAGGCACTGCATGATGACCTGACAGCAGGGAACGTGCGTTCCAACAGTATGTTCCTGTGGCAGGACCCCGCTTCCTCATTGGCTTTCCAGCAGCACTTGAAGCCGAGGACACTAAACCTAAGCGACCAGCGGGTAAAGAAAAGGTCATTGGTCGTGTGCTGATCAACACCTGTTGTGATTGCGGCCCGTTCCATCAGATCTTTCAGCTCCTGAGGGTCATTGAGGAGGGCCCAGGAGTCGGGGCCTTCATAAGGAAAGGCCAGATCGGGCTCCTGGATTTAGTCTTTGACCTTCTCTCCCAGAGGTGAGAGTGTCTGTCTGGTTGGTGACGTTTGAGTCATTTCTTTGGTGCTTATGGTCAACATGAAAAAAACAAAGGAGTGAATGGAGCGCCATGGAGCGCCTGCCGGTGTGATGGGATCCTGTCTGTGTTTCAGAAGAATCCTGCAAAACAAAGGAGTGAGCAGACTGCAGACTGAGATCCTCCTGGCTGAGGGCAGCATTTTCTATGTCTCCACTTCCTTTGATTCATTTCCTGTTCTTTGTTTTTGCTGTTAGGGTTCAGTTTTACTGCTTCATGATGGTTGTTCTAGCGTTCCCTTGGTTTTCTTGTGTTAAGTTGATTTGTAAATGAAAAAAAGGTTTCCTGTAAGAATTGGGACTCTTCTCCGGTTCTTCATGTTAGTATGATGGCGTCATGAAGAAAACTTTGTCTGAGAAGGGAATTTCAGTCTTAAAGCAGGACGCTTCCTGAATGTTATTTAAGTTTTACAATCAAATTATTTGATGAGCAGTTATTGAAATGACCCAGAGGAAGACGGCAAATAGCAGAGATCCAGAGAAGACTGTATGTAAACTCACACAGGTGGAATCCAGATTAGAGTTTACTGCTTTACCACCACTGAAAACCAGAACAGGATATGAGGAAACACTTTTAGTTTTAAGAGATTCGGCTCCAAAGAGTGACCTTGAAAGAGATATAGCCAGGATGGATGGATGGATGGATGGATGGATGGATGGATGGATGGATGGATGGATGGATGGATGGGTGGATGGACGGATGGATGGATGGATGGATGGATGGATGGATGGATGGATGGATGGATGGATGGATGGATGGATGGATGATGGATGGATGGATGGATGGATGGATGGGTGGATGGGTGGATGGACGGATGGATGGATGGATGGATGGATGGATGGATGGATGGATGGGTGGATGGATGGATGGATGGATGGATGGATGGATGGAGGATGTATGGAGTTTGATCTCTACATAAATTTTCTGCACAGAATTCAGGGAAAAGTGCAGCAGATCCTCTAAAGGTAGTAATGTGTCTAAATGGACGCACTTGTAGATTTGATGCTAGAACTTGTAATATAGAATGTGAAAACTTGTGCATCAAAAATCTGCATCTGTGTATAAAAATCTTCTGCTGTGAGCTGACAAAAGTCCATCAGCATGAGTTCATTTAGAGTTCCAACTTCTGGGATTCCGACTGCTCACATGTTTTGCTGCAAATCACAACTGCACTCTGAATTCTGACACATTCCATGTGAGAAACTTGTGTCTAAACTGATCTGTGTCCGAAAATGGAAGTGGGGGTGGGGGGGTCATTCAGGGACAGAAGGAAATCAGGGGTTTGAGTGGTAAGTTGACAGATCTGTGTTGTTGGAAACCGGAGCCTGAGGCTGAACAGAAGAAACCCTGTGGGCTTTCAGCAGCAGCTCCTCTGGGTTTTCAGCAGCAGCTCCTCTGGGGTCGTCATTACCCGCTCCACCTTTCACTCCATCTGACAAAAACATGTTTGTTCCAGAACTTTCTCTTCCAGCAAACTCTTAGATGAAAACAAGTCGTCTGAGTTTTTTCCAACCATGTGACCTTCAGACAGACCGGCTCCATGAAGATCTGTTATTCATCAGTAAACATCTGAGCGACGTGATTGGTCGTCTGACATCAACGCACTTCCACTTCTGTCAGTCTGTGGTTCCAGTTACTAATGTTTTGGTTTTGTTTACTGGATGAGAAGTCTAAAGATATTTTCATGTAGATATTTTACTGTCTTTCAAGTATTTCATATAAATGTGGTGCAGAGGTAGAGCGGTCGACCCTTTATCAGAAGATTGCAGGTTTGATTCCCGCCTTGCCATGAATTGACGCCTTGCCATAAATATATCCATGGCGAAGCATCTTTGGGCAAGACACTGAACCCCCCCCTGCCTCTGGTGGGAGGTTGGCGCCAGTGTTCGGCAGCGGCGCCGCCACCAGTGTGTGACTGTGTCTGTAAAGCGCTTTGGGCCTTAGAGGACGGTAGAAAAGCACTTCATAAGTACACGCCGTCTACCATAGAAACATTTACGTGATGCACATTTCTGATCATCAGGTGACCAAATGTCTCACAGACATTGTGAAATCCAAACTAGATCTCCACATGACTGAAGAGGCTGATCAAGAACCAGAACCTCAAAAGTCCAAAAAAGAAACAAACATGAGCTGAATCTGACAGCCGTTAATGTCCTAAATGTACAAACATTCACCAGTGCATGTTAGCAGCTACACAAACCAAAGTGATCAGCCGCTATGCGTTCAGCGGTCAGCACTCTCGCCTCACAGCCAGAAGGTCCTGGTTCAAATCCCTGCTGGGTTCTTTCTGTGTGGAGTTTGCAGGTTCTCCTGGTTCCTCTCACAGTCATAAACATGACTCAGCGGGTGATTGACGCCCTTCTAATTGTCCCAAGGCGTGTGCATGAGTGTGTGGTTGTGTGTCCATGAGTGTGTGGTTGTGTGTGCATGAGTGTGTGGCTGTGTGTCCATGAGTGTGTGGTTGTGTGTGCATGAGTGTGTGGTTGTGTGTCCATGAGTGTGTGGTTGTGTGTGCATGAGTGTGTGGTTGTGTGTCCATGAGTGTGTGGTTGTGAGTCCATGAGTGTGTGGTTGTGTGTCCATGAGTGTGTGGCTGTGTGTCCATGAGTGTGTGGTTGTGTGTCCATGAGTGTGTGGTTGTGTGTCCATGAGTGTGTGGTTGTGTGTCCATGAGTGTGTGTTTGTGTGTCCATGAGTGTGTGGTTGTGTGTGCATGAGTGTGTGGTTGTGTGTGCATGAGTGTGTGGTTGTGTGTGCATGAGTGTGTGGTTGTGTGTTCATGAGTGTGTGGTTGTGTGTGCATGAGTGTGTGGTTGTGTGTTCATGAGTGTGTGGTTGTGTGTCCATGAGTGTGTGGTTGTGTGTCCATGAGTGTGTGGTTGTGTGTCCATGAGTGTGTGGTTGTGTGTGCATGAGTGTGTGGTTGTGTGTGCATGAGTGTGTGGTTGTGAGTCCATGAGTGTGTGGTTGTGTGTCCATGAGTGTGTGGTTGTGTGTCCCTCTGATGGAACTGAGCACCTGGCAGATGTTGGGATAGGCTCCAGCATCCACGTTACCCAAAAAGGTATGAAGCAGCTTTACAAAAGAGTCTGTTCACACAGGAAGTTCGTGGAGTCACGATTAGAGATCATAAAAAATGTTTGTTTGTCAGAAACTGACAAGGAAACTGTGGAAAAATCACAAAGATTTCTTTGAGAAAAGGAAAATGTGTCATCAGAAAACCAACAGCATCCTTTTATTTCAGAATCTACTATTTCTGATCAAAAAAGTTTCTTTTTCTTTTGTTTCATGATCCAATGCAGCCATGAGACCGTCGGCACCGCTTCGCCCGACAGTCTGTCCAAAGAGAATATTTGTTTTGGAAGCGTCTGAACTCCCTGCTGGGCCGTCTGTAAAGCTGAGCCGCTGCAATCATTCCTGTAAACAAAGCTGTGGATGTTAATGACAGTCAGCTCTGTAGGAAGAATCTCTAATGGATCCCTTCAATGCCGCTCTGCATAACAACCCCCCCGCCGCGGGTGCTGCTGACCTTTGGCGGTGAAGCCCAGCGAGGCCCGATGAGACGCCCTCCTCCTCTGAGTCCTGCAGTCTGATGAGCTTCCTGAAGGCGCAGAAGATCAGTGGAAATGTCAGGAGGTCCCCAAGGTGGCTGCTGGGGAAGGCTTGTTTGTCAACCCCTTCCCTGAAGTTACATCAACTTCTGGGGCAGATTCAGTCGTCCCTGTCTAAAGAAACAAGACAGGAACATTCATTCACCAGACTTCCTCTAAATCAAAGGTTTTCCAGCTTCTCCTGCTCCACCTGCACGGTCAGGACACGCCTGAAAAACATCCTGATTACAGCATCCAGTGTGGAGGAACTGGAAACCTGTGATTCTAAAACACGGGGCGGCCGTGGTGCAGCGGTAGGGCGGCCGACCCATGATCATAATATTGCAGGTTCGATTCTCACCTTGCACGTCAAAGTGTCCTTGGGCAAGCCTCTGAACCCCACCTTGGCTCTGGTGGGAGATTGGCGCCAGTGTTTGGCAGCGGAGCCACCAGTGTGTGTGTGTGTGTGTGTGTGTGTGTGTGTGTGTGTGTGTGTGTGTATGGGTGAATGGGACTGTGACTGTAAAGCACTTTGGGCCTTTAAAAGAGGGTAGAAAGCGCTAAATAAGTATACGCCATTTACCATTTGTTAGTCTGACACCAAAGTCCACCTTCACCTGCTGGACCCGTTCAGGTTAAAAAAAAAACTACAAACGCACAAAGACCAGCAACTAGCAGGAAGGGCCTGATGAGCCCCCATGTGGGGGTCTTCATCATCCTGTTCAATTGTGGGACATTTCTGGCCTTTAAAGTCCTCTCCAGCCTCAGACGGCCTGAGAAACCTCCCTGGCTAAACCGGCTCTCCGGTTTTCTGATCCTCTTCACCAGACGGCACAGGAAGCCGTTTTTCATTAGCAGGCTTCCCCATTATTTTCAGGGAAGATGATCGAGTTTCTGCCTCTGATTCTTCTAAAGCCAGGTGGATCCAGGGATGGCTCTGTTCCAGTCCTGCTGGATCTCCTTTGCTGCCAAGGCCCCACATTTTCATAGCAGTCATCAGTACTGAATGTCTGGCTGCATTATATCTTTGCCAATTTCTCGCTAAGGTCCTCAACAAGTGAAAGACGGTCAGGTTTTGCCGTGGCCAAGCGTCCAGCAGCTCTGCAGTGTAAGGAAGGGCTTTCTTGTGACTCGTCTTTATTGTCCTCGGATCTCCTGATGGAACAATGGGGCAGTTAAAGTGGAATAGCCTCTCACACAAATACCCAGAAAGTGCTCTGCTTCCTTCCTGCTGGCAGGTCTTTCCAGAGTTTCACTTTGGAGATCTCGTCAGGGTCTGTCCTGATCCGAAGTGCTGCACCTCCTTTCTCAGGAGCGGCCTCAATGCCTCAAGCATTCACCTCCATGTTCCAACCTCTCCAGGTGGAGAAAACAAGGACGTCACTGAGGTGGATCCAGATCTGAGTGAAGCTTAGGTCCCAAAAACGTCGAGTCACTTCCAGCCTCTGGAAGGGGAAGGGCATTCTGTTTGCCCCAAACAGGCTTGTTGTTCAGCTAAATGCCGTTGTCTGCTCCGTCAAAGGAGTCTTCCTCTGTGTTCCTCCTGGTAAGGGATGATGGCCTGCTGAAGGTCCATCTGGGTTCTCCACAGGTTCCCAGACCTGGGATGAACCTCTTCCTGCCTTCTGGCTTCCATGAGGGTTCGGGAGTCATGTCCTCTGTGGTTCAGAGTTTGGGTTCTCCCAGTTTGTGTTGGACTGACAGTCAAAGCGAAGGTTCTGATCCACGTGGATGGGTTTCTACTTGCAGGTTACCCTCTTCACCTCCAAGGACTCCACAGTCCAGGAGGGTCAGCTGGTGGTTCTTGGTGTCCTCTCTGGGGAACTGAATGTTCCTCCGTGTTCTCCATGAAGGCCTGGATCTCCTGCTGATCTTCACCTAATGACTGAAAGCACCGCTTTGGTGTCAGAGAGCACAACAGTATGACACAAAACACACAACAACAACACACTGTGCAGGGGTGGGGGCGTGGGGGGGTTACCTGAAAACAGCACATAAAGGCAGAGCTTTTCTCTGAAGGGGCCGCTTCAATGCGCCAGGTTCAATGAAGACGGTAAATGTTAACCATCTGCCTGAGATGCTGTGATGAACCATCGTTATGAAGCAGGAGTAGGTTTTATGGTACATGTCTATATATTTATGGGATATATCTGGGGGTTTTATAGAACCCCCAAAGTACAGCTGTTGCTGTTTCTTCAGACATTGGAGGTTTTTGCATCACATGAAGATAAAGCGCTTCAACCATCCAGGGTTCGATCGCGTTTCTCAACCATTGGCTTTCATGTTTCAGACTCTTCTTGGCCTCTGCGGTCGGCGCCGTCTGCAGACGTTTGTGGGTAAATGGGATTTAAGGCCGCGTTTGGGTTTGTTAACCTCTCTGCTCAGTTTAGTTCAGCAGCTGTGCTGAGGGATGGCCTGCAGGTTTGTCTCAGTCGGAGGTTCTTCACAGTTAGAAACAAGGATGTTGGGATTCTGACTCGTAAATTAAAGACCCTACTTTATTATTAAAGGGTTAAACGCCACAGCTGAAGGAGGGCAGCTACTCTGCACTGAGAAAGTTCTGCGCTGCTGCTGTTTTTGGTCAGAGGGGAATCTCTGCTGCAGTCAAATGTGAGCAAAGACACGAGAAGCTTCCACCGAGGGACAAAGCAGCAGAAGCAGCTGAGCAGCCAGGAGCCTGACAGGTGAGCTGAAGATCAGCTGCTGTTTACCTGTACACCAAAGGTCTTCCCATCAATGGAAATGAGCATTTCCTCCTGCCCTGATGGTTTGACAGATGCTTAAAATCAAACATTTATTTTTTATGTGTGACATCACACGCCTGTGCTCTTTGTCTGCGGTTTGCTAATGTTGGGTTTGTGTATCTGCGGTCTGTGAGTTCGTTGTTCTACATGACATGTTTTTGAAGGCAGCGTTGTTCCTGGAGGGATGAGTTCTTCATCGGTCAACGCGACGTCTCTGGTTCTGTATCCAGACTCGTTGGGCAAAGCCGTGGCCAAGAACGTGCTGGTGGTGGCTGTTGGGATCACCATCGTCTACATCAACGCCAGTCTCATTCACACTTTCTCCAGACACCAGGTCAGTGCTCACAAATCTGCTCAACAGTCTGTAGAAAACTGTGTGAGAGTCAAAAGAGAAGCTGAAGAAAAGAACAAAACTTTCCGACTCCGAGAAGCAGGTCAGACTGGAAGAAAGGGAAGGAGGTCTGTGAAATCCACAGGAATGTTATAATCTGACGATAACCTGTCTAAAAGCTGAAACGGTCACATTTGAACAGTTATTTGTTAAACCCAAATTAACGTGTCTGAACCTTTCCCGCAGATTTTCAACACGAATCCTCGCTATATCCTCTTTATTCACATGGTGGTCAACGATATGATGCAGCTGATTCTGGCCATTTCCTTGTTCGTCATCAGCTACACCATCAAACAGCTCAGCGTTTCCATCTGTAGCGTCCTGGTCCTGGTTACCCTCTTCAC
>CM074490.1:181246-197987 GCA_037389245.1 Oryzias sinensis
AAAGCGGGCCAGTGTGTTAACTGAACATAAGATATGTGTTTACAACACAAAAGGAACAGAAAACATCTGAGTAAAGTGAATCTGGAAAATAAATTCAAATAAACAAAAACTGTTTATCAATAGGTTAAACACTGTTTTACAATTTCTGCAATGAAGCAAAGAAAAAAGGAAAGCGATGGAAGCCCATTTTTTGTGACATAAAATGATGAAGAGGTTTGTTTGGAGCCCCAGCTCTGGTTTCACTGTCCGCTGCCTCTTCAGGAGTAATCCTCCCAGCTCCGGCAGAGTGTGGCTCCAGGGGAAACAACAACTGCACACTGCA
Organism: Oryzias sinensis; assembly: GCA_037389245.1. Classification (NCBI taxonomy): domain Eukaryota; kingdom Metazoa; phylum Chordata; class Actinopteri; order Beloniformes; family Adrianichthyidae; genus Oryzias; species Oryzias sinensis. Next base: position 181,569 of record CM074490.1, read on the forward strand.
GGTCTCAATGTTTTCCAGCTTAAAAGCACAAAAGGATTCAGACGGCATCCTTCAAAGCCTGGGTGTTGTGTCTACTCTGGGGGGGGTTAGGTTCTCCTCTATCTACACCTCCCTGTAGCAGAAGCTCTCCACTGTTGACAGGAGCTGCTGAAAAGGAGACAAGCTGAGATTATTTTTAGATAAAACTCTAAACATCTGCCTTTTTTTTTCCAGTTTCCTCCCACACCAATCAATTTTTATTTCACTTGTGAAATTTTACAAATCCCATTTAAGGGTACAATTAAATCAACTTCGATAAAGTTGATAAAGTATGTGAGTTCAAAATTTGTATTTAGCCTTTATTTAACCAGGTAAGCTGTTAAGAACATGTTCCTATTTACAATAACGACCTGTTTTGTCACTCTGTGGAAGGAAGTATCAAGTATCATAAATGGTCGTCACAAAATGCTCATCAATTAGATTTTAACTTTGTGAAATCGATGAAGTTCTATTCGACGTTTAGAAAAAAAGAAGTAGTGAGCGTGGTGTCCAAATTGCTTTTAAAATCCAGGGCACTACATAGTCCCGCTTTATAAAGTTTTTTAGTAGTCACAGTCTGTGTTTCAATTTTTTTTCCAATGATTTTTCTTATTATAATGTGTTTTTTTCAATATTTTTTAATATTTTTATTGAAACTGTTTACAGCATTACAACCACTATACAGGGCCCCATTGTTATTTTGCATTTAGTTTCCTGGGCTCCCCAACACTTTGGCGATCCCCAAATGCTTACCTTTGCGTAATGGAAGACTGAAACAAAAAAACAACATCCCTGTCCATAAAAATATGTCATCAGTAGTTTTTGATCAAGGATAGGTTACTTTGTGAGGCTGAGAATACATGTTAGATTGATCCTGGCAAAGTATATTTCTTATTTCATTTTTTTTTTGGATCGAAACCATAATATGCCTCTCCAAGCCACTAAAAAGACAACAAATAGATTAATTCAATGTGAAATTGTTCCTGATATTGAGAGAGAAATATCAGTCAAAGCTAAAATTAGAAAACCCTGCAATGCAACCCAGGTTCAGGGATATGACAGCCCGTTAAAGAAGTCTTTGCAACAAGACTGTCGACTCAGATCTGTGTCAGTTGTGACATTCAAAAACAGGCGCGAAGAAAGAGCAGAAAAAAGCAGAAAAGCAGCACTGCTCTGAAATGAACCACATTTAAACCTTAACAGAAAGGATTAAGTCTGTTGATAAAAAAAAAAACCTGTTTGTGACATTGAAGATGGTGTAACCCTTGTGCTATCCAAGGCACTTTATCATTGGGAGTTGGGTCATCTAGACCCACTAGACAGTGCGCTAAACCTTTTTTCTTCAATGATTTGTGATCTTCACTTATTTCCATGGATTACATGTAATCCACCTTTGTCGTGGTAGGGAGAACACGTCATTTTAAGTGTGGGGTCATAGGATAGCACAAGGGTTAATCCAACATGTGCAAAACAACAGGCTTTGGTTGTGTCCAAGTGTGTTTTTTTGTTGGGGAGTCCAAATCTACAATTCCAAAATCTAGTTTATCTTGGAATTAGAATTTGATGTAGTTTATATAATTAATCCTTTACAATTTTGTCTTGACATTCAAGATTTGGCCTTCTTTTTTTGGATAAATGTTCATTTTTGTAAAGTAAACTAAATTTAAATGAAATTTTTCTTGTCTTTCTTGTCTTCCCCTGCCCCCCCCCCCCACACACACACACAAAAACACAGTTTTTTAGCTTAATTTAGTGTTTTTTCATATGTTATAAAAACAATAACAGATAAATTAAAATCGTTACTGATGACAATGATCATTACTGGTGGTGAAAGGTGCTCGAGAAATGAAAAACTGAAATTAGTTCAGTAACAAAAAAAGGAAAAATAATAAAATGAAAAAGATTACTGATGAAATCGCCATCAGTCCTATTATAAATACCAGGCACTTAGTACAATCATCATGAGGGGTCACATATAAACAACAACCAATGACCATATAACCATCAGCTGTTAAGTTTTGATGTAAAAATGGAAATGTCATGATTTCAAAACCGAGACAGACCCAGACGCTGGAACCTGGAAGGAGCACAGGAGATTGAGAAGGTAAGTGAGAATATTTTATTTTCCTGGATGTTAATCCAACAATGACTGAGGGGGCAGAGTCCAGTAGAAGAGTGGTAAGATGTGGAATGGGAGGCTAGGCTGTGGCGTGGCTGGAGGGTTTAAGCAGAGACCAAACTTGGAGGACTTGGCGTGGATAATGGTCAAAACGGAGTCGTGGCGTAGGATTACCTCTGGAGATGGAAACCAGGTGAACACTCGTGGAGGATCTTTCCTGTTGGCGAGGCGTAAGCACAAGATTAGCGTGAGACATAAATACATGAGCGAGATACATGAGCGACCAGACTAAGCACCTTAGAGCAACGAACTGGCGATGAATGCTGGATCTGGATCTCCTTATGAAAGCAGTATGATGAGTGTCCATAGCTGGGAAGATCTTGGTATTTGTTATTTCACATTCTTGATCTCTTGGTTAGCATGACCTCTACTAGCTGCTGCCCCCGTGGCAGTGGGCAGAGCTGAGGGTGTGGAACCACTTGCAGCAGGTAATAATGAGATGGGGAGACTGTACCAACCGCCTATTGTTTTCTTTTTGTTTTTTCATTAACTTGTCCTGTCCAACAGCTGGGCAGACAGATGAGAGCTGAAGGCCTCTAGTGTTGGTGATACTTTTTTTTTTAATACACTGTATTTTATCCCACGAAGGGAAATTCTTTCTCCGCATTTGACCCATCCCCTTGGGGAGCGGTGAGCCGCAGCCGAAACCGCTGTCGGGAGGCAGTAGTGTTAAGGGTCTTGCCTAAGGACCCTCACTGGGTGATGTTAACTGCTCGCCATTGATATGGTAATTTCCCCCAGTACCATTGCTCATTCCCCTCCGGGAATCGAACCCTGGTTTCCTGCATGGTAGCTTCCCACCTTACCAACCGAGCTACCCAGCCAAACCGAGCTACCCAGCCCAAACCGAGCTACCCTTTACTTTAACAACAGGGGTTACGAATCTTCGGACAAACCAGAGGTATGTCTGAATAAACCCCTTTTGTAATCGAGGCCAAACTTTATTCATTTTAATCATATTTCAAAATTTTTTGTGTTGGACCCTGAGGAAAAGGAAAGGAGGGAAGAAGAGAGATTGATGTTAGAGAGAGGGGGATAGGAAGGGGATTATAGAGGGGGGTAAAATCATGATGCAGCATTAAGCAACAAGTTTATGGATGTTTATCATTATGGTAAGGTTCAGATGTAATACAAATCTAGAAGGGGCGGGGCCTGTCCACACTCAAATGTTATAAACACACCTGTTGGCTCCAGAAATGTCCACATGTCAACATGTACACAATACAAATACTGTTCCCACACACTTACTTATGCATTCAAACCAACTAGTGTGAAACATTTCATTCAATCACACAAACTATTTATGTCAAGGTGAGCTAACACCTGTGCTCAAGTGATTGTTTATGTTCTTCTAAAATGGATGATGGAATGGAAAAAGAAGGAGGGAGAGTACCCAGCCATCCCCACACCAACACCCCTGCCGCAGTAGCTGCCGCAGCCAGAACCCCCCCAACGCCACACGGCAGCAGGCAGAGAACAACCGCCACCCAGGCCAGGGCCAGCAGGACTAAGTGCAGTTAAAATTGGCAAGTAGGGTGTAAAGGTCATCTACTGCTTGCTGGGAGTGATGTCCACACAACCCACCCCACACTGAGAGAGAGGAGCCCCCCCCGGAGCAAGTCCAGGCCCCCGCCCCCAGGCGCCGCCCCTGGGAGAACTCTGGTCAGGCCTCGACAGTCAATTCTCCCACCTAGATGCTGAGGCCAGTGAGGTTGGATAATCACCCGCCCCTAAGCATTAAATCAAATATTTATATTTTAAAATTCTTGTTATAAAGCCACCAATATTTGTTTCCACATTGCAGTATTGAAAAATGTGTACCTTTGCCTGTTATCAGACGTATGAGACATAAACAAACATTTTAGGTTGATGTAGAGGCAGTAAATACTAAAACACTATACTATCTGTGCAAAGATTGTATTATTAAAAGATGATTTTATTAAAATCAAGCGCCAGTGAAGATTTGACAACCTGAAGTCGAGGCTTATGGGCTTCTCTGCTTGAAATGTTTCACCATTCATCCATTCAGTGGTACTGGGTTCAAACCCTCATATATCCTCCAGGTGGGTCACCCACATTCCTGAAATTGAATGGCCTCATTAGGGGAACAAAGAGGAAAACCGGAGAAGGTGAAAAGCCTTTCCTCTTGTAATCCCTTCTGGCTCCACAGGATCGTAGGCCGCGATTGCGCCATAGTTTTGGTCTTTGTTGGAGCTAATGAAAGGGCAGCATGGCAAACGGCAGACAAATGGTGACTGAGGCAGAGCGGGGTCAGAGAAACAATACATTAAATAATAACCCTTTTCTAAACAGAGGGGAAGGGCTAAGACAGGATTTGTCTCCTGCTGACCTTTCATTGGTTCTAAAGAAGACCAAAAATGTTTAGGACTAAGTAGACATGAACCTGAAGATTGACTAATCGCTGCATTTGATGCTTTGGAGTGATCAAAGACATGAATTAAAGCCTTTGTCACAACTGTTCTTACAGGGGGACAGGGTGCTGTCTGCAAAGGGAAAAACTGTCAAACGTGTACCAATACCCTACCAAACATCAAGGTTGTAGATCAATAGGGAGCCTGCATAGCCAAAATGTTCATGCACATTTTTTATCTACAAGCACGCTGCGGGCTACAGGTTGCAGCGAATACTAATATAACACGTAAAGCTGTAGAAGGTGAGACGCAGGCTTTTCGTACAGGTTTTTATTTTTATTTTAATCCCCACAAACTCTACGCATTGCGCAAAAAGCATGTTAGTGCTATACTAAACTGATGAGTAGGCACTCCTACTCAACAATTCGATAAAGTGTATTTTATGTGATTATGTGGCATTACGTATCATGTGTACACCCTATGCATGCAGCATTTAGATAGGGTCAGTAAGGGACCAGCATGCGCACCTCACTGAAGGCCGTGTCACACAACCACTGCGTATGTTTTGCACATTTTTCACGTATAAAATTTCAGTCTTTCGTTATCTATACGTGATATATCTAATTTATTCGGGTTTTTTTGTATTTGTCATTTGTCAGTGTGCGCAGATGTTTGTCAAAGGTTGTGGCAGATGGGTCTTTGCGTGAATTTGGTTTTGAGCTGTTCACAATTTTTGGTCAGTTGAGAATTAAGCAATTGTTTGTAATGTTTGCAATATGCACATACAGATTCTTTGGCTTTTTTGTATTTCTTCAGTGGTTTTATTGTGATTCATTCATGATACATCTGTGAAAACAACAACTGTTCTCACTTTTTCCACATATATTTACATATGACCAATATTTATCCATGTAATATGTGCAAAATGTATATAGTGGTTGTGTGACATGGCTTTGACAGTGGGTGAGAAATGCCTGTCACCGATCCTTACTCATCAAAAACTCTTCTGAAACATTTCTGAACTTTTATAAAACATTGATTAAAGAACATTGGAATGTTTCTCAACACAAAGAGTTGTTTTCATTATTCTTCAGAGCAATTTACTTTATAACGCAGGTTAGGAGTGTCACAGTGTCTCTCTGCCTTAAAACCAGGAGCCTATGCTTCCTCCTTCATCAGTTAAATGCGATGAGGGTATCTTCTTCCAGAAGAGGCCGGTTTCATCCATAACAAACACCTAGTCCGGATGATAATTATTCTCCACGATTATCTTCCTCAGCAAATCAGGATATTTTCTGACTACTTCTGAGTCAGCTCATGCCTTTTCTCCATCCAGAGGGACAAACTGGTTATAGCGATTCAGGAACAGTAGAACCAGGTCCTCTGTGCTGTAAAATATTCTTTAGCAGCCGACAAGGCAGCCGACGGGCCGGCAAGCTCTTCATCTTCGCTCCCCTCCTCCCCTGAAGTACCTCCTTTGGATGCAAAAGTCTCATAGAAGCATCTCGAGTTGTTGTCTGCTTTTGTGATTACCCGGAAGAGTCACATGACTGAAATTAACCCTTGTGCTATCCTAAGGCACTTTAACTTTTGGGAGTTGGGTCATGTAGACCCACTAGACAGTGCGCTGAACCTTTTTTCTTCAATGATTTGTGAACCTCACTGGTATCCATGATTACATGAAATCTTTCCACTTTTGTCATGGTAGGAATAACACAGCAAAGTAAGGGTAGGGTCATCTAAGATAAAAGGGATAAAAACCCTGCAAATACGTGAAAGTGCAAATTTTGAAACCCAAATAAGATGGGGGAACATTGTACTTTTAAATTTTCAATGGAAATCTGTGCTGCATCTAAAGCGTCGGAAAAAAATAAAAACAGCAAGCAGGCAATACATAAAGGATATGAACTCATGTTTCTCAGATCAATAATTTACAGAGAAATGATCAGAGCACAGCATCCAAATCCCAGAGGAGATCCAAGGTTAATGGTGTACATGCATTAATGGGATGAAATGGCAGAGGTCTCCTGACAGACCATAACAGATATGAAGACGTTATTGCTCTGGTTTGAATGACAGAGCATGCGGTGTGCCAACAATGTTTTCTGCAGCCCAAGAAGACTCAACGTTCAAAAGATCAAGGTTTGAAAAATATGAAAACCAGCTTCCAAGGAAAAGTTTCTTTTTGAGAAAGAATCTTAAATCAACGACTAAAGGATGACACATTTAGAACTGATAATACTCAAGAAACTTTGACTCAGCCCAATCGCTGCTCACTGACAGCATCTAAAAAAAAGATAGATAGATAGATAGATAGATAGATAGATAGATAGATAGATAGATAGATAGATATGGATGGATGGATGGATGGATGGATGGATAGATAGATAGATAGATAGATAGATAGATAGATAGATAGATAGATAGATGATAGATAGATAGATAGATAGATGGATGGATGGATGGATGATGGATGGATAGATAGATAGATAGATAGATAGATAGATAGATAGATAGATAGATAGGTGGAAGTCTGGTTTAAAACAGATTTCACTGCTGCTAAACATCTTAACCGGTAATCATGGACATTATACACACAAGCCACTTTCACATGTCACTTTTAGAGCATATTCGCACACATTCGGACATTCTGTTTTTATGTTTTTATATTTGTATATTCCTATATTTTTTACCTATTTTCCTATTCCTATTGATATTCTTTCTTGTTTGAGGTCGCGGGCGGTCGCCTAAGCATTTCACTGCACATTGTACGCTGTATGATTGTGTGTGTGACAAATAAAATTTGAATTTGAAAATTCTTACATAAGTTTTTATAAAACCTTTTTTGTGTATTATATTATGGAGCATGATGCATATAGTGCAGTCCAGTTTTATGGACACAGCAACAAAAAATTTGAGAATGGAAGAACCAAAAAAAGACCTAAAGGGTTTCTAGCATAAGTCAGCATTTTGGTGCGTGAAGAAGAATGCTGTCCACTGGCGGCAGCTCTGAGACAGGGAGGCCCAATGCAGCAACTGTGGTTTTCACCCCCAACGGATATTAGAATAGGCGGATGATACAGTCTCCCCCCTTTCTCACACTATATTAAGCCAAAATACCGTACATTTTGTGTGTTTGTGTGTGTGGGGGGGTAAAAGTTGGAGAAAAAAGAAAAGAGGGCAAGGGGAAGACAGGAAAGAGAAGAAGAACTTTCATTTAAATTTAGTTTACTTTAGAAAAATGAACATTTATCAAAAAAAACATGATGAAATCTTAAATGTCAAGACAAATTAAAAAAGTACTTTTAAAAGATGAACTATATTAATTAAATCAAATTGTAATTCCAAGACCTAAGATGATGGACAAACAAAAATGAAAAATTTGTGGTCCAAAGTGACAAAAAAGAAAGAAGAAAAAAGACTGATTGTCTTTTAAGAATGTTATATTCAAAAGGAACACCACACAAACACATCACATTAAGAGTGGGGGGAAAAAACACCTAATTGTTATTTATTATAACATTTAAAAAATCAATTTATAAATTAAAATCTGTGCATAGAAACTTATATTCAAACAGTTTTTAAAAGTTTGTATATATTAGTCTTACGTTTGTTTTCTGCAAACATCAAATTAAATAAAAAACAGTATAATTATCTTTGTGATATTTTAATATGTATTTATTGAATTCGCTACATCTGTTTAAGTACCAGTTTGATGTCAAGTGGGCGTGTCCACATAGAAACTACTTCAACACATGAAACAATTATTCATTCAACTTCGTTGTGTCGTATGAAACTCATTTAGATTGAAGTTAAGGTCCACGCCTTAAAGTGGCTGGACACGGCACGTGCCCAAACGCAAATGTCACGCCGGCTGTCAAAAATAGTGTGTTCACTTTCACAAAGAGGATCTTTTTCATACAGCATTTTTTTTATCTGCTCCTGATTCATAATAATTTGAAAAGAGAAATACTCAGAAATGTGTTTATGGTCATTTTTTTCCTATATATATGTCCTCCAAAATCAGAAAAATGCCATATGAACTTGTTATAAATACCAAAACACCATTTTCATCAGAGTGGGTCTTTTATAATTAAGCATCAGTCTCAAAAGGTTTAGCTGGGCGCATCACTAGCCTGATAACTTGTGCTAGAATTGTGCTCTTTACTTTAGTTCTCTTTGATTTTTGAGAAATATGATGATTGATAATATGTACAAATGACAAAATATTAATAACCTGATACATATCTGTAAATATTGTGGGGGTGCACTTGGTTTTCTTGGGTGGAAAAGGATTTAAATGAAAACAAAAAAGTGTTTTTTACATAAAAAATGGGTGTCAAATGTTTGTATGTGTATATGTGTCTATGCAGTATGTGTGATTATCTATGAAGACTCTCATTCATCCAGGTTGATTCCATCATAGTAGTAGGTTTACGGGCTGTTATCTGGATTTAGTTTTAAAGTTAGAAGACGTTTCACCTCTTATCCAAGAGGCTTTGTCAATTCTGAATCAGCTGGTAAAAGAGCTGGTATATATGCGCTCATTTTGTTGACCAGTTTGGGGAGGGAGTCACTGGCTCCACAACCCGCATCTGAGGACAAAGGACTCTTAACGACCTGAAACCATGTAGGCTAAGGCTGCGTTCACAGTGCAGGCTGAAACGACCCAATTCCGATTTTTTTTTGCCCCTTTGCAACCTGGATCTGATCTTTTCATGAAAGTCTGAACGACACAGATCCGATCTTTTCAAATGTGACCAGGCCACTTGGGTATGTGGTCCTGAATCCGATACGTATCCGATCTTTTGAAATGCGACCGCCGTCTGACCGGCCAGGCCACATGAATCCGACCAGTACGTCATTGATACGCTACAAACTTCATAATTCTGCGTTGAAGTAGGCGGGAACGGGAACATAAACAACAACCATGGCGGACGATGCTGCTGAGACCAGTCAGTGGAAGGGAAGCGAGGTCACCAATTGGAATAATATTTGGGATGACAGCTCTATTCAGGCCAAACTCGAGGGCTGTTATCGTAACCAGGCGGCAACTAGCGTGAAGTTGAACCTTTCCAGCAATTACTTTTTTTTCCTTTCCGACCGTGGTCAGACAGAAGGAGACTGGCTTCTCCAGGGTCGAAGGCGGATCCTCCTTCGGGTTCACTTCCCTGGGTTCACTTCCCCGTTTGGAATAAAGAGTCAATGGCATTTATTCTGGGGGAAGCCTTCTTTTATTACCCTTCTCCTTCCTCCGTAACACACAACATGAATGCGCGCCCCCACTGCCGCCCTAATTCCCCACCTGCCTGCACGCGCTCTCTCCTACACACACACGCGCGGGGCCCCAGCACATACACATACCCATTCCACAACAGTGGGTACAGACAATCCTGTCTCCATTGCCTTCTTAAAATGAGAAGATTGTAATTGTGCTAGCTCCTTTGTGAAAGTAAATGTAATACTGCAAAAATAGCGCCGCTGTTGACAACACTGTTGTTGACATCCATTGTTAACGTTAGCTACTTCAGCATACAACAGTGACATTGTTCACCGTTGAGTACTATTCTACGCATGCAGGTCACTTCTGGATCATTACACGGTCACACAGGAGATCACAAAAGTTCAGCTTTAATTGGAAATGTGAACAGCCTTGCAAAAAATTTGGATTTTTAAAAAAAATTCAGAATTGAGCATTAAGCCCTGCAGTGTGAACGTAGCCTAAAGGCCTGTTCACACCGGGACGAATTTCGCCCGCGATTTTCGCCGATGTTTAATGCCTCGTGACTAAACAAAGGGCACCAATGTGAGTGTGCACACCGACGCGAAAAAACGCCACGCGTCAAAGCGACACTTTTAAAAAAACACCTCTGGTTCATTTTTTTGGTCTAACGCGCCGCGTCGAAATCTACTCGACCAATGAGAATGGCGCTTTTGCACATGTGTCTAGAGCTTCTGAAGTTACAGTAAAACAAAACTTGGGGGCGCTCAAACACAAAACTGTCTTGCTGAGCACACATACCAGTGGAGAAGATAGACGCCAAGTAGCGTCTACACAGCCGCGAAGAAATAATGACGGACATTCTAAAATATCCCCGTTTCAAGCACCAGTTGGAGCAACTGGTGCTTGAAATATTCATGTTTTCTTTGTATGATTCTGCCAAGCGCGTAAATACTTGCTCTCTTCTTCTGAGTGAAAAGCAACTTTAAGAAGCGTAAAGTTGCGCAGCGCCACCTTGTGTACAGGAGTATTTCTGTTTTACATTAAGCGCCATCTAACGTCAGGGAATGAAATTGCATGTTCGCTCGGCTCATCGTCAGCGAAAATCGCCTGGGTGTGAACACAAAAAACGTGGCGAAAAACGCTGGCGAATAACGCCTGGCGAATATTCGTCCCGGTGTGTACGGGCCTTAAGTGGACAATACCATCCATTTTCAGGTCTGACTCCTCCCCCATGAGCGCATATATACCAGCTCTTTTACCAGCACTTTCAGAATTGACAAAGCCTCTTGGATAAGAGGTGAAACTTTAAAACTAAGTCCAGATGACAGCCCCTAAACCTACTACTGTATGTTTGATTGCAATTATTAACTGAAAGTGTATAGTAGAGAGGGAACAGGTGGTGGGAGCTCTGGTTATGGTAAGAAGTTTGGTCTAGGGCATGGGGGTAGAAATTTATCAAGATTTTTCTTCTTTTTAATCCCTTTCAGAAATATCTCGTTTTTTTTTTTTTTAATCATGTCTCTTTTTTTTCTTTAAAATGTCAGAAGTGACATATGATCATATTTCATTCATTCGTTTTTCTTTGGTTCATGTTCCGTTTTCAGGTTTTGTCTTTTCTGCTGTCACAGTCTCACCTGCTGCATTGCTGATCAGCCACAGCTGTCTTCTGTTAGCCAATCATCTTCAGTGGATTTCAGTGTCTGCTCTTCCCTTCCTCTTTGTCAGGTCAGCTGCTGTTACGTCACATTCTGTTTATGGACGGCTTTTGTCACAGTTCATAAAGTTTTTAAGTTTGTATCATCAAGCTCTAGCACATTCCAGAAAAGCACGGAGTTGGTTTTGCTATAGCTGGTTTCATTGCCGTTATGAGGAAAACCAGTAAAGCACATTGTTTTGAGTGTAGGCCTTGGATATTTCAAAGATTTCAAAGATTTTTATTGTCATTGTATTTCTACAGCGAAAAACTTCCAGCTTCATGTTGGCCAAATACGGTACTTCCTTGTTCACACTGAATTATTTCTGATTATTTCTTTGGCTGCTGTCATTTTGACTTCTGACCATGTTTTTAATATTTATTTCATGTAATTCTGTCCAAATGCTGTTTGCATGAGTTCAAGTTTGGACTGAATTAGGAGAAAAAAAGGCGGGATTTGATAAGCTTTCAAACACAATCTCAAGCGCTGTTTGAACTTTGCATAAAGTCATGTGTTGTTATACTTGAATGAGTGTAAACTGATTTAAAAATATTTTACACAAAAAGTAAGCATATTGTATATGCACATTTAATATATACATTTTTAAATATTAAAATGACTGTTATTCCTTTATGGTTTAATACTGACATGCGTTTAAGAGCTTGCCCGCCATGTGTTTATGCAGCTTTGTGGTGTTAAATTTAGAGATGGAGCCAGTTTGCGTTCAATATTTGTGTTTTCCTTTTTATGAAGTGAATTAATCACACGGTCGAGTCAGTTGAACCTTCACTGGGACTGGACAGACTGGGGATGTGCACCAGGAGTCAATACAGAGGGTAAGTGGAAGATCTGATTAAAAATGACCTTTGACCCTTAGTTCATCCAGCTGAGATTCTTCAAGCTGCACCAGTACTTGTGTTAAATGAACTGCGTTTTCAAAAAAACAAAAAATCAAAAAATACATTTTTATAAAACTCTAAAACTGCATTGAAGAAATCTTTTAGACTAACAAAGCTGTCATTCCTGCTTGTATTATTGTTTTTACTTTCACATGAATTCTAGAATTTGTTTGTTTATTTCAAAATAGGGTTTTGAATCTAACAAAAGTATATTCATATTCTTTTAGAAATAAGCAACATTTAAGCACATTTTCTTTTCCTTTCTTTTTTGTTGTCTATAAAGTTGGTTAGCTGTATCAACAATGCGTAACAAGAACCTGTGGATTTATTTTCTGTTGAAAGATTAAAGTAATAAGGAAGAAACAATTAAAAAAATGTTTTCTGATATATTTTTACCCAAGTAAAAATGGCAGAGTGGTATTTTAATCCATTGAACAGTATTCCTCTAAAAAGTGGCTCTTTGTCTATCCATGTTGTCATAAATGGGCGGGGCCCACACGGAGCGAAAGCCGGGGCCTTAGAGTTGAAGTTGTTTTAGTTCCGGGAAGGAAAATGAGCTGTGAAAATAACTCGTATTTAATAAAAAGCTTGTTCTTTAGTTTGTCAAAGGTAATGCATTATCATCTTCATAGTACTATAAAAGGCTTAAGAAAGGGATGGTATAGGCCAGGGGAGGCAAACACGTGGGTCTTGGCCAATAAGGATGTGGCTCTTTGCCTCTTATCATATTTCATTTTTTTCCCCTCTTAAACCACACTCAAATATATCAGTGTATTAAAAACCAATAAATAATAATAAAATTAATTTGGCAGATTGGGTGTTTTGATGCTGCTCAGGACGCATAAGTGACTGCCAATCATCTGCGTGGGTTACGCCTAACGCCGGAAAATTAAGTAAACATTTCATGTGTGTGCAGACTGTTACCCTCATGGTCAAAATGAAAAAATGCAGAGCTAAATATGATGAACACAGGACATTTCCAGAAGAATGGGAAGATTCTTACTTTTTTATAGAACGGAATGGCACGTCGTTATGTTTATTAAAAGAGCTTTTGGAAGCAGTCAAACTGTTTAGGGCAGAAAAGAACAAAACATATCCCATGAATTCAGACCACAACTGGCTCATAGATTTGCCTTTTTTATTAGTGGGCATGCTTTCACACCTGGATAAACTAAACCTGGGAAAAGTATAATCTCTTCCTGATCTGACACAAGGTGTGTTCTCCTTTATTAACAAGCTTTTCAAAATGCACCTTCAATACGGCAATCTATCCCATTTTCCTTCTTTGTGGAGCGCACAGCAGAAGGCTGCCGTCCCAATGAAAACACTGCAGCACGTGACAATGCTTGTGCAACTGGACGGAAACTTGACTTCACCGTTTTAAGTACCTGCAGCAGAAACGACCGCAGATCACTTTTCTCATCGATCCTTGAATGCAGAGACTGACTGCCTGAGATCCCCGCTTGTCACTGATGAGGCAGCGAGCCAACTGGAGACGACCGTGCTAAGTGAGGACGACGGACTGAAATCTCTGTTGCCACGTTTTTGGAGACCTGTGCCAACCAAAAAATACCTGTGTGTAAACAGAGCAGCTCTTAAGCTGCGAGTCCCTTTGTTCTACCTAGAAACCTGTGAAATCAAGACATTATTACACACGAAAAAAACATGAAGAATTGGTTTTGCAAGAACAAGATAAAAATAAAGTTGTGCAAGAATGGTTATGCTGACAAATAGAAAGTGTCTGTTTATTTTTCAATAGAAGGCTATGGAATTTTGGCTTTTTGCAGCCAGCAGGTACTTCCTATTTGGAACGTGAAGCAGGCGGGGTCACTTAGTGGTAAGATACGAAGGTAATAAAACGGCTTTGGAAACATCAAATAAGCAAAATAGAGACATACAGTTTCAGGCTTTTCATTTCAATAATGATTCAGGTGTTGAAGCCTCTCTGAGAATTAACGTTTTTCTTTTTTGATATTAATCACCAAATGGATGAAATCTTTTTGTTCTCCTGTTGAGACTTTTTTACAGATCTGGTTTAACTTTTACGGTGAGTGCTTCAACAAATCTATGGCAGAGAATTAGTTTTATTTTTTAAATTTCAATCATCTTTCTCTCAAAGTGACTCTCTAATGAGAAAAGACTTCAGTCTTTTAGAGGCTTTTAGACGTACTTAACCTCTGTAGCTGAAATGGGTGAGAGGTCCTTTAATAGGTGGTCAGAGCGAGTCATCATCTGCATAATTTGGGTCGCTGATGTTTGACCTCCCATTTGCTGGTTTCCAAAGTTGAAGGGGGCTATACACTCCTTTTTTTTCCCTGTCCTTCCTGTTTTTTTTTTGCGTCGACGTTTCCTGACCTTCCGGTGGCAGGAGTTATCGATGCTTCCTCTACACTGCTGTCAATACAGCTCTCCTTCCTCAGCCTGTCGGCAGAGGAGCCACCCTGCCTTAATCATCCCTCCGCAGCTTTTCAGCAGCACTCTTTTAATTACCATTCCGAAGACTTCACATTCTCCGCGAAGCGTTTTGTCTTCAAAGATGCAATTACTGAGACAACTAGTGTCCTCGGCATCATTAAGATTCATAGACGACGCAGGAACGAGCGAGCTTGTTAAACGTATCTCACCTCTCAGTTGCAAACTATGAACAAAAGAGAATCTTTGAAATGAGCTTTGACGGGATGAATGTAAATTGGTTTGCAATCAAGGAAAAAATAAACTTTTCTAGATAAACTTACTGTTGCATGCGGGGCTGTGGCTTTCAGCGCTGATAGGATACAGAGTAAAAAAGTGCTCTCCCCTTAATAATTAGGTTTTTTGTTTCAAAAGAAGTTAAATAAATTCAAGAAAATACCATTTTAATTTATTTTGCTCACCCTTTAACTGTTCATGTCCCCTAAATAATGCACGCTCTTGGAACTGTCCTTACAATTTCACCAAATAACATGAATCAGATGATTCTGATGCAGAGAAAAGTCTCCACGTCAGAGCCAGCTGGTTTACGTTAACCGCAGAAACAGTTCAAGAGTTACGATAACTTGATGGTCAACACTGGAGCTAACACACCAATATTAAAGGGTTAAATACAGGGGAAAAAACATTTATAGAAGGGGAAAAAAAGCTGTCTTAACCCAATTGGACCAACAAAAACTTCTACCTAAATTCTAGACTATATTAGTGCTGGATTAGGAAAAAGTTCCTCTTTTGTCTGGCTTTGCAGTCAAATGTAGTCTTTTGACTTAAAGGTGACGACCAAATCTTTGGCTGTTAAACTATTTTATCTACAGTTTTTCAAGACCTGTCAGGCACTTTTTTTTTCTACCCTCTTGTCAGTCTTTAGGCTGAACTATCAGAGTATTAGTCTTTCATAAAGTCTTTCACAAATTTTCTAACGTAAAGTGTTAGCAAAGTGTTTTATATCAGCTTTGCATTGTTATGCAACACTTTACGTTGCATAAAGAGTAACACTTTACACCAGTAAATTAGTGGTAAAGTGTTCGATAACAAGACAGTCACTTTTCACCACATTAGGATCGGCTCATTAACGTTAATTGTGTAAACGGTTGAGTTATTGTCGTCGAAATCACAAAGATCTCTGGGAAAAACGGTCTTGACGGGATTCATAAAACTACACACATCTGCATTTTAGCAGCTGGATGTCGCATTTGGCTGCACGAAGGACTGGCACATGGGAAACCAGGGCTCGATTCCCAGGGGCCGCTATGATCTTCATCCAGTGTGGGTGTTTGGCCAAGACCCTTCACGCTACTGCCTAACTATGTAGCCACAAGGGAGCCAAAGTCTGGGTCTCCCTGTGCCGGTCCCCAGTCCGGATAAAATACAGGCTTGTGTCAGGAAGGGCACCTGGCGTAAAAATCTCTGGCATATCCCTTCAGCTTTCACTCATTCACAGAGGTGGTTTGGCAAAGGGGGAAAGACACATCTGCCGTTTCAAAAAAGTTGACCAGCAGATGTATTGACTAAAAAAAGAAAACGTCCTCATTTGAGAGGCTCAGGAGGAAAGTGGGATGGCTTC
>CM074490.1:198487-228845 GCA_037389245.1 Oryzias sinensis
TGTTTGTGGCTCCGGTGATGACCTGCCAGACAATAACAAATAATTAATTTTTAAAACCACAGTTTTACTTACGAAAAAGTTTTGGTTGTTGTCATTAAGTGCATTATAGGTTGATCCAAGGATCTTCTTCTCCAGAACGCCACGTACCTGGAGATTTGGAGCGGTGGCGTCTGTCTCTGGACCGGCTGCGATGTCGACGTGGACTTTTGCTGCGATGGCGGTCTCTCCGAGGTGACGGGCTGTTCAACAAAATAAGGAAACACAAATTTTAAAGCAAGGCATTTATTTATAAAAAAAGTCATTTTAACTCAATCCAGTAAAGCTTTACCTTCGCCTCTTTGGAGATCTGCTCCTCCTGTGACACAAAAAGTTATTATTGATAACTTGTAAAAAAAAACTAATGTATATGTGTAAACACACACACACCAACACACACCAACACACACAGTGCACAGCATAAACACATACACCCCCTTTAAAAAGTACCAGTGCTAATTTAATCAGTAGCTCAATGAACAAAAAATCTCCAAACTTTTCACAAGGTTACACTTTATTGAACACTTCTTAACATAACATGAAAATAAGGTTAATGATCAAACTTAGATCACATAGTTTTCACTTTAGCTTAAATTTGTTGAAGCAACAAATGAATACACCCTGCAACAAAATCTACTCCATCTAGTATTTTGTATGACCACCATGATTTTTAAGGACAGCACCAAGTCTTGAAGGCATTTCATGAACAACTTGGTGACATATTCCAACATCGATCTTTTCCATTCTTCAAGAAGAACCTCTTTTACAGTCTGGATGCTGGATGGAGAGTGATGCTCAACTTGTTCTTCAGAATTCCTTACCGGTGACCGATTGGGTTCAGATCAGGAGACAACTTTGGACAGCGTTCGAAACCGGTTGTCCGAGACAACCAGATTTCATGGAGGACCAAAATGAACCTGATGGTTGTCCGTGTGACAACCTGGTCTTTTATTGAATATTTTGGTATTTTTCGACTATTTTTCAAGTTTCAAGGGTTAGTTCTTGGTAACCTCTGAATTGAAACGCATGCAGCAAATTCTTTCCACCGACAAACGAAGTGCATGCATCATGCTAGCGAATCCTTTCTGTTTCTAAATGTGCACTTTTCAATAAAGACTTTTCAAATAGAGGCGTTGAACAACAGTACCTGGCGCGACCGCTAGAGGTCTCTAAAAACACGCAAAAAGATTTAAAACACATTCATAAACCCTATAACTCCTAACAGAACAGACTGACATGAGCGGAAAAAAAACCTTTTTCCATGGGATTGATATGATATTCTACATTTTTACAACAGTCTTGGTATTTTATATTCTTTAAGGAACAATTATCAAAAACCAAAGAAAAAATTAACCAATATATTTAAATCTGTGTAAAGATACTAGTTATAAAGATATTAGTTTCAAGTTTTTGGCAATACTTTGTGTAACCAGATGCTTCAATATTAAGTAAAATGTTTGTTTTTAATATTTAAAGAGTTTTGTAAATGTCCATCATAAGAGGCAGTTAATATTAGATGTATAGAAGAAATAAAGATGTAAGTACTGACATCTGAGTAGGTTGAGTTGCTGTTGAACATTAGTATCGAAGGAAAACCAAAAATTGGGGAGGACAACCAAGTTTACTTGCCTTGGACAACCATTTTTTCCCCCTTATTTCTAACACTGTTGGCCATTCAATCACCTTCACCCTGTTCTTCCGAAATGCAGCAGTAGCTTCACAAGTGTGTTTTGGATCATTGTTGTGTTGGAAAAGTGCTCCATGGCCAAGTGCATAAAGTGATGGCAGCATCTTCTCCTTTAGTATAGAGCATTGTTGAGTTCATGATGCCATCAATGTAATGCAGCTCCCCCACACCAGCAGCCCCACATCAGCACACTGCCACCACCATGTTTCACTGTAGGCACCATGCATTTTTCTTTGAAATTCTCACTTCAGCAACACCATAGTTTTAAAACCATTAGTTCCAAAAATGGGGATCTTTGTCTCATCACTTCAGAGTATTGAGGCCTTTATCTTTTTTAGCAAATTCTAGACGTGCTTTTTCTGTGCACGGGCTTTGGGAGAGGCTTCTTTCGTGGACGATAACCATGCATGCCATTCCTCTGCAGTGTGCGCCGGATGTTGTCACGGGAAACGGTCACTCCAGTTTGGCTTTCTACCGCTTTAGCTAACTGCAGTGAACCACAGTGGCGATTTTCTTCAACCCTTCTCATCAGAAGACGCTCCTGCTCAGATGTTAGCTTCTGTGGACGGCCTGGACGTCTCTGTAAGACGGTTGCACTTCCATCTTTCTTAAATTTTTAGATTACGAAAGCAAAAGTGAAGAAGTGATCCAAAAAGCCCTTCACCATTTCATGCTGTCTGCGATAGCTACCCATGGAAAAGAAATGTCACAAAATCTGAGAAAAGGAAGGGCTTTTCTTTGTTTAAATGCTCTTTTCTAGCCACCTGTGTGTCGACACCTCTTAAATGAATCACTTGTGGTTGAATGCCTGATAATTAGAATTTTGTAGTCTTAAGTTTGGCTTTTCTCCCAAGACTCTGACTGGGGTGTCCTCCTTTTTACGGCATGGGCGTGACCTCATTTGTTAGGAAAATCACTTTTTTGTGTGTGCAAATTAAAATATCTTGTTTGCAATCAATGGCCCACCTGTGTAGAAACATGTTGATTCTAAAAGGTCACTAAAGGTTTTCAGACAAATGTAGTGGTTGTGCTGAGCACTGTACATGAATGACATAAGATCTGAGACAACACCCACCGTCTGGGTGAGCGGCTGCGTCTGTAACGTGGCGACGGTGAGCGGCGAGGTCTGTCGTTGTCACGGTAACTCCGCCTGTGAGGTTCGGGGGAGTGCAGTCGCTCTGGCTGTGGGCGCGAAAAGCAAACATGGAGTGAAAACTCCTACAATGATATTGGGCCAAACCAAGAGATCAACACATCATCAAAGGCCGTTACCTTTTCGTCCTCCTCATCTTCTTCCTCACTGCTTTCCACTTCATCCAGGTCTTCCTCCAAAGCGCTGACCCGAGGGTCCAGCATCTCTGCCTCCTCCAGGACCTGCCTCCTCTGTGACACACAGTAGAGGATACCATGACTTTATGGAGGAAAGGGGTAGCTTTTTTATTTTTTTAAATCTCAAAGACAAAACGGTTACATCTTGGTTCATCATTATATGTTACTGGATTGGCCGTCACGGGACATTCGCCATGACACACAAGCGCCATTACTACACATATAGTCTGTTGAGTGAAGTAACGACGAGGTCAAAAGTCTGCAGAGAATTACAGTCTTCACTTGTTCAGTGAAATAACGACAAACTCCAAAGTCTGCAGATAATTACAAACAGGAACGCAATGTTTTGCAACGAACCGCAAAAGTGATTACAACAAAATAATCCGAAGGGGAGGAATCACCTTTCAAAGGTTAGTGTTGGCATCGTATTCATGATCCTTTTGATTTTATTTTAACTTTTTCAATTACCTATACAAAGCCCATCGAGACGACTGTTGTTGTGAATTAGGGCTATACAAAATAACTGCAATTGAATTTTAATAGAGAGAAATCAGGCAGGGAAGCATGAGGTGCAAGTAGCATTGATTGATGTATATTTTTAATCGATGTTTGATTATTTAATGATTTGATTTATTGTTTGTGTGTTAGCCTGGGGGCGGTGCTGGCAGCCCAGACTCATCCTGGAAGGGGCGGTTCTCCACTTTGATGCCACAATGTGAAAACCTGCTTGTTTTCGTGGGTTAGGAGGAGCCGGGGCTCAAAATGCAGGTTTTTAGAGGAAAACTCAGAAATGCGTAAATGAATCAAAACACCACAATTTTTATAGTGAGGAATAAACATGATAGTACACTTAGAAGCTCAAAAACCTGATTTTTCTTGGCGTAAGCCTTTTAATGAAAAATAAAAATCCAAATGGTTTCAAATATAATTTGAAACTGATTAAAGTAAATATCAGACACATTTTTCGGTAACTGTGTAGAAAAACTATTTGCCCTAATTTCATTACTATCTAAATACTTTCCCCATTAAATTAAACATAGATTTAAGACAGACTACACATCTTTGGTGAAAATATACATTTTATAATCATGTCATTGGTGGCTTCAATAAAATGTCTGATAACTGAAAGTTTTTTCTTTTAAAAATTACAAATTTAAAATGCAATATTTAAAAGATAAAACAAGTATGTCATTCTAAATCTACAACTGATAATTGTACATTACTGTACAACCAATTATGAGTCAAAGGGGGCTTCTGGGAAGTTACCCACCTGAAGTCGAGGAAGGATGATGTCACACACTCTCTCTGCATGAAGAAGTTCATCTATGAACTCGTCGACGTGCATCAGCTCAAACTCTGCATCAAAAACCAGAAAAAAAGCATTAAAAAAAAAGCTAACATGTTACTGAAGTCAACAGCTATTCAATCTGAGTCAGCTCAAAGGAGGAAGATGCCTGAAAGCTCAGTGTGAGTCCAAAAGCATGTGGGAGGAAGAGCAGAGGAGCTTCCATGTTGGAAACCTGATCTTTCTCTGTATGGAGGCCAAAAAAAATGAATAAAAGATGAGAAAGATTCTAATCTTCTGTGTCTTACCTCCATTTCTGTTTTGAGTCTTAATCTTTCTGTAGTCATTGTACAGCGGTTCCAGGTATTTGTAGCAGTCCACGGCTGTGCCCGTCAACCGCATGTACATGGCTCCAAGAAGACGGACATATCTGACAGAGGTGACACCAAACGGTTAACAAAAAAGCATAACAAAAGCTAGAAAGAATTTTTTCGGTCTCTGGTCATTTTCATCTGTTACCAAATCTTCAGGGGTTTGAAAAAGACACATTACAACACAAGTTTTCTTAATTAAAAGTGAGAATTAGAGGAAACAAGTTATTTTACTGTTAATTTTATTCCATATTGATTTGCTTCATTTATCTCTTTGTTTTTCATGCTTTTTAATTTTCATCTGGGCTCTTCTTTTCTGGTCTTTCTCTGGTTTTACTCCCTTTTAAGAAGCTTAAATGCATGAATTAAAAAAGAAAGAAAAATCATCATTTGCTTAAGAATTTGTTGATTAACTTAATTTATGTATATTAAAGGCCGTTTTCTACTTGACATTTCATAACACAGCAAGTAAAAAGTTGAAGGGTTGTGAGACAATAGATAAAAGGCGATTTTTGACGACCCACTCCACTGAAAATCCTGTTTTTAAAACGTTCCTAAAACATTTTCTGATGATGGACATATATTAAAAAATGAAGCTCAAAATTGCATTTCTGAGTATTCCTTCTTTCAAAATGGTGTATGTTAGGAGCAGACAAAAAAGACAATTTGAAAAAAAACTTTTAGCTGTGATTAAGAAATAAAGATTGGCTGTAAAGCTCCTTGCTCTGCTGCATTCTGATCCATCCACTTTCAGATGACAAGATCGTCATCTGAGCTGGCATGTGGTAATGATGGTAATGATGTGGCAATGTTGGGGGTGTGAGGGGCTGTAAGCTAGCGCTAGAGCAGGGGTGGCTAACACTGGTTCTGAAGAACCTCAACCCTGTCTGTTTTTCAGCTCTCTGATGCTGACAACCTAAACCAGGTGTGTTCAGTCAATCAGCATGTGAAATCACTTGAGTCAGCTAATCAACAGCAAGCTGGTTAGGGAGAGCTGGAAAACAGGCAGGGTTGATGCTCTTGAGGACCAGGGTTAGCCACCCCTGCGCTGGAGCGCGTTAACAGCTCTCGGTTATGGATGACGGGAAGGCAATGAGGCTTCCTCTTCAACGGCCCCGCGGAAAACTCAGAGGCAGATTTTTTTTATTTTGGCTAAAAAGGGCATAAGGGGCTGGCAGTGGCGGTTGAACAGGTGCATGGCCAATGATCGAAGGCTCAGCAGTTCAATCCCCACTCCTCCCAGTTAACAGTTGTTGTGTCCTTCGTGCTTCCTGTGTGGCTCCACTGGTGTGTGAATGCATATGAATGTCAGAGGGGGCGTTGGCGTGAACTGGCAGCCACGCCGCTGTCAGTCTGCCCCAGGGCAGCTGTGGCTACAGCAGTAGCTTACCATCACCAAGTATGAATGAATAATGGACATATGGAAGCGCTTTGAGTGTCTGGAAAAGTGCAGAAAAATCAAATCCATTATTATTAATGGTTTATAATCATGGATAAAATACCACCGGAAACCTTCTTGAAATACATCTAAAGATGATCAGAGTGGGCCTTAAAAGACATTTTCTTTTGTCAAACAAAGAACTTACTTAAAATCTTCATTTTTGATGAACTCCACGATGATGTCCTTTTCAGGCTGAATCTGAAGCATTTTCAGCGTGAGGCAGAGGAAGGGGGTCGGCTTTATGTTTCCGCCATAAACTCCTCCGACAAACTTCAACTCCATGGCTTTGTCGACCACCAGCTCGGCTGCAGACAAGAGAAACGTGAAATCCTCTGTCTATGAAGCGTCTAAAGATTATTATCATCTATGGTCAATATTGGACGCTAGTTCAAAACAAAAACACACTCATTTCTTAATTTTAAAATTAGACACCACAAGTAGAAAGTGTTGGGGACGTTTAGGATCATTGATATTTATCTACACTTACCGACTGTGGATCTAGGAAGGCTTTCTTTGTTTTACACCAACTGCATATGTAAATAATTTCACTCTGATCTTCTTAAATGCAAGTGGGAAAGAGTCACAACAGGGTAAAGTTGCACAAAGTTAACCAGCTACTAAAAATTCAGATGTTTAAGAAATTATTTTTGGTTTAATGCAATACTTTCACTGTTTCATTAAATGCAATTTTATTATTTTAATTTAGATGTACTTTTCTATATATTTTAATTTCATTAAAAATTTGTATTGTATGCAGCCAAAAAGTTTTGATTTATGTTAATCCTTTTAAAACTGTCCACAGTGTAAAACTTCCTTAACTTAAGAAACACAAACATACCCAAACTAACATCGGTCTAGAACCGGGCTGTAATTTAATTAAATATTGTTTAGCTCCTAAAGACTTATTCTATCATACAATGCAAACTGAGTGTTGACATATTTTGACATTCATTCGCTTAGTTAGAGGATGTCAGTTAATAACTGCAAAAAAAAAGATTATTATAATTATATTATTATAATTGTTTTGAACTAGATAATTGTTTGTTTTCGGGGTTTTATCTCCACAATAACAACACCGTTTTAGTTAGAGAAGATTTGTTGAATAACACGAATACGTCGAGCATGCTAACGGGAATGGACATTCATTGCTAGCATGTTTACCGACCGGTGAGACCAAAGCACTCTTCCTTCCAGTATTTGGATTCGTAAATTCGCGTCCGGATGATTTTCTCCACCAGATATTGCGGGTTGGTCCCGTGTATACTGTTGGCATCTTTGACGGTTCTGTTCGCCATCGCAACAAAACCGGGCTAACTTTCTAGCATGAACAAATAAAAAAAGCTTGGAGGAAACCTGACCCGGAAACAGATACGTATTGTTTCCGGCTGTGTATCAATAAAGTTTTCACTCGTCACCTTTAGTGGTAGTCATTTTTTTTCTTTTTTTTTCTTGGTTTTGAATTCAAGTTGTGTGGTGTTATTTTATCTACGTAGTGTACATATATATTTAAATCTATTGCAATAATAAAAATTTCTACATTGAAATCAAGTGCAGCGCGTTGGTGCAGTTCAATCATCCTATCGGTAGGGGGCGGTAAGGCGCACTATGTTTTATCTGTCTCTGAAGGCTTTTCGCGGGAAATGCGGTTCTCTTCCCCTTTGCTTCCCTTAGATCGGCTCTTTAAAACTCGCTAAAGTCCTGTTTATTTTTCAAAAATTATAAATTCTGTTTCATCCTTAAATAACGTCCGCGGTGTTCTTGTGAAGGGATAGAGGAAAGCAGGATGAAATATTTGACAAGACGCAGAGCCAAACGCGTTTACGAGTGGCGAGGAAAACCACTGAGTTTTAACAGGAAACTAAAAACCTACGAATATGGGTAAGTCTTATTTTGGTTTTACTATATTAGACTAACCTGTTACATTTTACGCTGCGGTGCTACAAACCTTATAAGATATAGCATGTCTTACTGAAATGTACATGTGGTAAAAATAAATTGCGGTACAGCAGAGTTATGAAATGGTAGTTTGTTTCCACAAAACCTCCTTGCTAATAATATTTAACTTTGACCATTGATGGAAAGTAACCCATAAAACACACACACACACACACATAGAAATGTTGGAATTCTGTCGCTGTCCCATTATTTTTTGGCCTGACTGTAAGTCAGATTTAAAATAAATAAAATTGAATAAAAATAGGTTGTCTTACCAAACATTTCTAATAATAACTGATTTAAATGTGACAGGGGGAAAAAATCTTATGGTTCTTGTAATTTGCAACCTTTCGTTGTTAAATCTAAAAATGATGACTTGTTCTGACTCTGTCGCTGGCTGTTGTTATAAGAATCGCGTTTCCATCAATTTTTCTAGACGATGGTCTCCCCGCTTCTCACAGGATTGTGGTTTAAATACTTTAGTTATTTATTGTTGTGTTTTAGCTCTCTGGTCATCAGCATGGAGGGGGTCCCGGGGACCATGGTCATTCAGCCCGGTCAGCACATCCTCATTGAAGGAGAAGATGACGACAACCCCTACGTGGCCAGAGTCCTCCAACTGTTTGGTGACGGTGAGTCACTCGCCGGCGGATGCACCACCACACCCAAAAGATGAGGAAGGAAAGCGGCAAAACTCACAACCTATTTATATTCACAAGTAAAAAAAACCTTAAAGGAGGACGAAAAGGGCAATTATTTTACAGGATGGGCTTTTGAAAAAAGGCAAATATTGCTGAAGTGGTTAGAAAACCACAAACAAGTGGACAGGCACACCAATGACGGGGATACTAAAGAGAACAGACGGGAATGAGAGGAAAACCCCACAGATGACCCCACACAGTTCACAGCGCTGAACTGATTGACTAATGGTCATTCAGGACGGCCACAGAACTTTAATCAAAAAGGAAAATTTGAAATCATTTCCTAAAAATGAAAGTGCTGTTTGCAACATTTTCACTCATAAATCAAAGTGATGTCTGATTCAATGTGCAAGTCAGGCTTTTACTTTGAAAATGCATTTTGCATTTTACTATTCAATATCAACATTGTTCATTTTTAAATTAAATTTGATTAACTGAGTTTTGAATTTGGTCATGCATTTAAAAAAGTAAAATTTTCAATCAACAGTTTAATATAAAGAAAGACATTCCCATTCCTTCGCCCAATTATGTCCATCCGCTTTCTTCAGAGAACCAGGAGCAGAAGAAGGCGCTGGTTCAGTGGTTCGTCCGCTTGTCCGAGGTGCCTCACAGCAAGCGGACGCTGCTGGGCAGAGAGCCCCACCCCAAGGAAATCTTTTTCTACCAGGGACCCAGCTGTGAAAACGAGGTGGATGCTGAATCCATCCTCAGAGCCGTGCAGGTGAGCGTCACGCCCGATACTCGTTTTTGCGGGTTCATGACTTTATTTCCCTGAGGAAAGTGCTCACTGCTTCATTTGAAAATGAAAATGCAGTTAAAAGGAACTGAACTCCAACAAAAGTCTAGATTTGCAGAGAAAACATGTTTGGTTGATAAGAAAATTAAGATTCTACAAAACGGGGATATTTCATTTAGTGTGAAGCGTTAGCTAAAACAAGTTTTAAGTGAAGGAATGACAGAGGATCTTATCATAGCAGTAAGTGTGGGAATTCTTTTCAATCCTTCATAAAACAGGAAATAATGAGCTACTGGGACGTTGGAAAAGCTACTTGAGTTTTTAAGGGTTTTTTTGTGCCGTTTAGGTGAAACACGTGGACAACGCCGCTCCGTTTCCTGACTCGGACACGGAGGAAACGCTCTACGTGAAACTCTCCTGGGACTCCAGGAGGTTCAGCGTGCTGGACTCAGCTCAGCTTCAAAATGTGGATGAACGTTGCCCTCCTCTTTCCCGCACCAAACCCTCCCTTCCTCCATCCCCGCCTCGCTCCCCGCCTGCAGCCACGCCCACCTCCAGAGCTCGGTCACTGCGCTCGCTGCCCACGCCGGACCCCGAGGTCATACGGAGGGCCGCGACGGCGGAGGTGCAATTCAGCCGCGTGAGCGCCGGGAAAGCAGCGTCCGTGGAGGTGGAGTCGCTTCACTCTGCCACCAAACTGTCGGCTTCAAAATGTCTGAGCGCCAAGAGGAGGAAGATGACCTCCAGGACGCCCGGCGTGCGTAAGAAGCTGAACCTCAGCAGTGAGTGTCTGCACACGACCTTCCAGACTGAAAAAAAAAAGTCTCTAAAAAAAAATCTCAACAATCTTTTCCCACCAGGTCCAGAGAAATCCAAAGAGGACTTCCTGAACCAGCTGCTGGACGAGGAGCTGAACTCTGAGGTGAAGCTGGCCCACAGGCTGTCCTCCTCCTCTTCCTCCTCCCTCCCGCTGTCTTCAGCCCTCACCTGCAGCCTCACGCCGCTCAGGAGCGTACGCAAAAACTCTGCTGCTGAGGCAGCCAGCCGCCTGAAGCTGGCACCCGTCCGGCTCAACAGACGCTCCTCCACGGAGGACGACAGTCCTTCAGAGACCAGCAGGTGAGCTTTCTGCCTTCCTGTCACACATTCGCTGTCCTCTGGCATGAAACCAACTTTATTTTCATGACCTGATTAAAAATAAAATCTATTTTTCTAATGATGAAAACATGGAAACACAGAAAAAAACCTCTCTACCAGATCACAAGTGAAAAGATGTGTTGGTAGTTAATTTCTGTTGTGTTCACAATCTGTATAATCAAAACCAGATCAGCTTTCTGATTCGGTGAAGGAGACTGCAAGAATGCTGCCCTCTAGTGGAAGAATTGGCATGTTCCAAATCTGATTGGTCTCCAGAGAACACAAAGAGAAAAACCTCAATTTTGCTTAAAAAATAATCTGGATCATCCCTGGAACTTTTGGACAATCGTTCTGACATCTAAAGAGACGTGTGTCACCATCGACCCAGCTGCGATTACTACCTCCGTTCACACTTTTGTCACACCGGATACAAACCAAAAAATAATGGAGGAAGTGGTTTGTTTTTTTCTAAGGTGGAAAGAGTCAAAACAGCTAAAAAACCTTTTGAAGTCTGAAACTGAAAACTGGAAATGAAACTCAAATTTATCAAATTTCTGATGACAAATATTTAAAAAAACATGAAGAAATTCTTAATAAGAAGAAAATACTGATAAAAATGATGTGTTTGGTGTTTTAAACATGTAACATTTTTCTGATGATGGAGGTCATCAGTAAGGAAAATGAAGCTTAAAACGGAATTTATCTCTAAAACATCACCAACGTTGAGTTTATGTTAGCTTTAGCTTTCAGAAGACTTTTTTAGCCCCAGTTTCTTATTTTTAGGAACAAAATATCAGATTTAGAATAAACAAACTTTGCAAAGCTAATGTTAAAAGGCCAGCTTTTCAAAAAAATAAATAAATTGTAGATGAAGTTTCAGGTGTGGTTGGCTATTTTTTGTTTTTACTTTTTAAAGTGTTTTTAATGTAAATTAGTTTCAGGCCACAGACACACATTGGCGTCTCTTCCAGTTGAGGGAGGAGCCTAACGACAGTTTAACGAGCGTCACCGTAGAAACAGAGTGGGAGAAACCCCGCCCTCAGGGGGCAGCAGAGAGTCCAGCCCTGACAGCTGCTGGAGTCACAGTGAAAACGAGGAAGGGTTCAGGTTTTTTGGGGGGGCGGATTTAAAATGCGTCCTCCTGGAAATGTGATGGTTTCATTTCTGGGTTTTTATTGATTATTGCTGCATTGACACTCTGTGTATCCTTTAAATACAGAAAGAAACATTTGTAGGAGCAGAGGAGGTTGATGTTTGTTGTGTTTGCTCACAGAGCTTCCACTCCTTCCCGAAGGAAAGAAGTGAAGAGCGTGAAGGAGCCGACTCTGGGCGTCCTGTGAGTCCCTCTAACCTCACATTCTGTTCACAGGATAGATGTTTGGTTTTTTTGCACATTTATTTTTTAAAGACATACTTTGTGCTTTTCTAACCCAGTTATTTCAAAATGCTGATTGATTTAATAACGTTTTCTTTTCTTTTTTCTGCAGACCAGAGGCCGACTGCGAAAGCTCCCCAAACCTGCCGGTTGGCGCCACGCCCAGGAGCTCCAAGAGGAAGTCGGCGATGAAGGTGTCGTCTCGGATCAGAAAGCAGCTGTGAGTGGAGAGATCTGCCCAGACTTCACTGACGTTAACCCAGGGCGGGGCCTCGAGTCACATGACTGCACCCCTCTTATGTTTTTTGTCTTTTCTGTGTTTCCTCAGGAATCTGCTGAACAGTCAGTGCGACCCAGACTCTGACGGAGACGACGAGGACGAGTTTGTTCCCTCCAAGAAGGAGCTGCAGAGCAGCAGTGAGGAGGACCACAGTGACAGGGAAGAGGAAGCGGGATTCGACAGCGATGAAGAAGTGGTGACAAAGAAGAGGCGGTCCTCTGCAGCGGCGCCTCAGACTCCTCGTTCTCGGCAGAAACCCCGCCCGACGACCCGAACGCTGAGGAAGACTCCGAGCAGGAAGGTGAGCCTGGATTCTGAAAGCGACGCCGAAGAGGTCCGCTGGAGACTTCCTCACCTCTTCATCATTTCTGCTTTCTCAGACTCCTCCTAGCACGCCGCGGACCCCTCGCCACGCCACGCCCAGCATCCCCAACAGGTTACTGCCAACCCGACAGCCCGCCAACGTGCTGGAGGAGGCCAGAATCAGGTCAGGAATTATCCATGTCCAGGTGTTTTTCCACAGCATGCACTCAAAAAAATAACTCATTGGATGAACTCAGTTTAATTGTGGGCAGGATTTCCATCCAATAAATATGAGTAACCTCAAAGAAAATTCTTCCATGTAATGAAATATAACTGAGTTAGTCGAACTCAATTTTATCAAGAAAGGCAAAGGCAAAAAACAATGCAGCAGCAGTCTGTAGCCGGCCTCGAACTCAGAACCTCTGTATGTTAATCCCGCTAACTAACCCACTGAGCTGACACTTCTGTGACTATATGTGGCCGCCGGTGTGAAGACATAGATTCATTATTTACATAAATGAGGCTCGTCGTGTATCGTCTTATTGGGAAACGCCAATAACGAAAGTTTTCTCTCTTTGAAAAGTCGAAGGATTTGAAGGACATAAAGTCATAGCAGGCATTAGACAAAGGGTTGAACATTTTAATAGTTGAATGGTTAAAATAGGTGAAAAATTGTAGCCGTAAGACGGCAAAAAGAATAAATAAAGAAAAACAGGAAAACTACATTCATCAGCACGCCCCTAACTTGAACTCAATTATTTTGGATTACTGGAGTTATAGGGGAAACTATTAATACATTTTGTTTTAGGTCAATTAAATGTAGATACATTCTTTTAAAATAAATATTCTTAAATAAAACAAACAGAATTTTATTGTGTTACATGAAAGAGGGGCTTGAATCATTTTTTTGAGTGATGTTTAAGCTTTTTAATTTGGAGAAAATGTTTTTTAAAATCTGAGAATATTCCAGATTTGACTTTCACCTGTCCTGATTTGATTTTACTACTTCAAAAACAACTTTTAGACTTTGAAGCAAAACCCAAACACCCTGATGTGAAAATCCCAGCTGAAGATCAGAAAATGACACTAAAATACACACAAACAAGTACAGCAGGTGTACAACATAAAAAAGCAGTTTTCAGATTTCTTTAAAGCATTTGCTTTCAGAATTTAGTTTCATGTCTTTTCTACTGAGCTGCTCTGCATTTAAGTTTATCTGATTTTTCATGAGCTTTGGTTTCTGTTTGTCTTGTAACCTCATGCCTCTATTTATTCTTTTTTTTTTTTGGTTTTATTAACAATCCAGTCATTTGATGTTATTTTTCTGAGCATGCTCAGTGTTCACAGCATTTCCTGCAGCTGAAACATTCCTCTATACAGTTTCAGATCCCAATTTGGATGCTAACTTGGATACATAGTAATGACAGTATTCAGAGCTCAGTGTTATTATTGTGGTTCCCCCACAATGCATTGCTGTTCCACAGGTTGCACGTGTCTGCGGTGCCGGAGTCGCTGCCCTGCAGAGAGCAGGAATTCCAGGACATCTACAGCTTTGTGGAGAGCAAGATCCTGGACGGCACTGGAGGGTGAGGCTGCTCACAACCTGAGACGGCTGTTTGATCAGGATGTGAGGATGATGATGGTTTAGGACAGGAGTGCAACCTTCATCACTTACATAACCATTCAGGTCCATTTCTCACTGACTACAACCCACTAGAAGCCACAAAGACTTCCTTTAGGAAAATAAGACTGATTTGGTTTTTCTTCACTGCACTATTATGATGAATAAATTGTTGTCTTTTGGCATAAAGAAAAAAATATACTTTTTTTTAATATTATATAGTTTATAACTTCTAACTAAGCCTCACTGGCTTCCTTTCAAAATAAAAGACACCCTGACCATATAGGAGCATCTCCATGTATCTGAACCTAATGTCACTTTACTGTTTGTGCTGCATCTCAGCCAGAAATTCACAAATTTAACAAACTCAAATTAAATCAGAGCAAATTAAATGACCTTACCAGATTTTTCAGACCATATGGTGCACCTGAAATCCTTCTTTTTGTATGTTTTTTTTACAAAAATAGAAAATCTGCGTTATGATCCAGTGATCCTTAACTCTGTGCTCACTGACCTCCAAATGATTTCTGGTGGTACATGGAGGACAAAAATCTGTCCAGATGTTTTAGTTAGAATTTGGTAAACAAGAAGCTGCTCTGCTTGATGTTTACTGCAGTCAGGAGTCCTGCAGAGTGACGCAATGTGTTTCAACTGTTTAAATGAGTTGAATAGAGTTTGCGGCTCCGGAGCCTCAGGTTACAGACCCCTGGTTTAGAAACTGTTTCTTTCTCGTCAGCTTACTTCATGTAGAGTTGGAAATAAGTACAGAAAGGAGGAGAATTTTTAAGCACTAAAAACAAAAAAGGCTAGAATAATTAATAAAACATTGAAGTTGTGTAATTACTGCTAAATAAGAAATAAGTTGAACTCAGCCCATAAAACTCAATATAAACCCCCAAAATTGATGCTTGATACCAAATTAGCTGAATTAATGTAAACGTTGCTGTGTAGAAATTAATAATGTATGAGATAATAATGTATGAGTGTAAGAATGGAACAGATGGCTATATGAATAAAGTTTTACAATTACAAGCTTAAATTAAAATCATTATCCTAAGATGGTAAATTAAAATGAGATCATTAAAAAAATGAAAAGCATCAGAACAAGAAACGCCTAGTTTGCATTTATGCAATAAAAAACTCAGGTCAACTTTCATGACTTAAAGAAAAATATGGATCCTTTTCATTTACTGTTTATGATGTTATTCCTTTGCATAAACAACGATGCGATCTCACTAGTTAACTGCATTTTAAGGGTTTTAACTCACGGTGAGGTGCCTGATGGGAGTTTCTCCTCACTTCTTTAAATGTCCAGTAGAGGGCGCCAGCATAACACAGAAGATCGAGGAAACGCTTCAGGGTTTAAACTTTAGAGCTTGATTTGATGTGGCTGATATTAGAATGTTACATTTTTACAATGGTTATTTCGTAAAATTATATTTAAAAGTTACATTCATGAGAAGTTTATGAAAAGCTTTGACATATCTGCAGCAGACGGGAACGTTTCTCACACTTTGCTGCTCAGTTGAGCCTATAAACCTGGTAGTTGTAATAACCTGCAGCAACTACAGCTCTTTTCACCAGTTTCTCCCCCACCAATGCTGCGCTCTGTCCCCCCCGCCGTGTCTCAGGTGCATGTACATCTCGGGCGTGCCGGGAACGGGGAAGACGGCCACCGTGCACGAGGTGATGCGCTGCCTGCAGCACGCAGCCGACGTGGACGAGATCTCGCCGTTTCACTTCATCGAGATCAACGGGATGAAGATGACGGACCCTCATCAGGCCTACGTCCAGATTTTGCAGGTGGAGGATCTTTTCATTCAATATTAATTTATAAGAGCTACCCTCTTTCCAAAGGTTCCACCTTGCCTTGATTGAAAGCTAAATTTTAAAAAAGACGCTCTAATCTGAAGTGAATTACCATGGAGATTGATCCTGTGCGGCCTCTGCTGTGAACTTGGTGCATTAGATGAGGAATGAAGGTCAAACATTCAGGCCTGCGTTAGGAAACTCTTCATTTAGTCATTCTGGACGTCGTCTATGAAGTTGATCTAATCCTAAACTTGACTACATTAATCCTAATCTTTTTTGTTTGTTTTTGTTTTTGCACTGTTAGAAATACTTTTTTTCCTGCAAAATGTTGCTCGCCTTTAAAGAATTGTAGTTTTTCAGGAATCAGGAATCTTTATAGTCTTTTTATCACATGATGAAACTTTTTTTATGCTGATTTTTCTTTCAAAATCAGCATAAAAAAACGATACCAAGCTATTATCTTGTAAAATTAAAAGGGAAAACCCTTCCTTAAAAAAAAAAAAAAGAAAATAGGCAGGGAGAAGTTGTGTGTTAATTATATTTTCCAATTTTTCCAAATACATTAGGATTTTCTAGAAAAGCTGCAGGCTGTTTATCACAAAGGGAATAAACTTGTTTTTTTAAACCCTCAAACATACAGGTCTGTGCAGCTGAGCATCACCATTTTCACCACTTTGAAAATTGTTGTCATAGTTACAAAGTGTATGACTGCTAAAGGTCAATTCAGTGATGCTTGTAAATGACGAGACGAGAGTTTCAATGAAAAACATCATTGAAACCGAAAGTTCATTATGTTTCACGACTTTTTGTCACAACAATCAGCTGTTTGTGGGTTATTTGTTTAGAAGCGGCACTTCAGTGATTTTTTTTTTTTCATTCTGTTGAATGACTGTACACGATCTCTGCAGAAGCTGACGGGTCAGAAAGCCACCGCCGATCACGCTGCAGCGCTACTGGAGAAGAGGTTCAGCAACCCGGCGCCCAGAAAGGAGACGACTGTGCTGCTGGTGGATGAAGTGAGAAAACCCCCATCAGAGCTCCTGTGCAGCAGGAACTGAATGAGCTTTATGCTTCGGTTTAGAGCCAATCTGCTCGTCAAGAGAGGATTTTCAGAGCAGGGACCTGACCCCCCAGGGGCTCAAAATTGGAAAAGAGAAGCACGTGCAGGCATTTGTTTCTTCACACCAATAAGGAATTTAATGTAAAATCTTAAAATAAAATATTTATGTCATCTATAATGCACATCGAGCGATAAAGTGAGACAAAAGAGTCAGTGGAAAGTCAGACTTTATTAACTCTGGTCACAGTAACACACTACACACCTACAAACGTACACAAATACGCATTTTGGGCTTCCTTGTTTACAACTTTCGCATTCATATGTAGCTATGTAAGTTTTTATGACCATTTTCAGACTCTTCACACGAGCGTGTTGCCATTGAACGAGCGTTGGCAGCTAAACCAGGGCGAGGACTCGTATTTATTTGGTAGAGACGCGGTGGCAGCTCACCAAAACTCAAAGTGTAGCTGGATTATCAGTTTTTCCCCAGATACATTGACGAGCCTGACGACGTCTCCGGTTGTTTCTTAATCCATATCCGCCCTTGCAAGGATGCCAGCAATGAAGTGAACAGTTTTGTTTTGTGCCTAAATCGGCTCTAAACTGAAGAAACTTGTAGAAGTGAGATTAAGGGAGAATTAGGCAGGCAGCGGATGAGAAACTACAACAGCAAAAGATCCTGTAATAAAATGAATACATGATGAGTCAGGATTTATGAATAAAACTAATGTATGTAAAGTATTTTTGCTCTGAAAGAAGATCTGAGTCTGGGTTCAGTTCTCCATGTTATAAGGGTGAACTATTAAAAAACTGTAATGGTGCTTTAATTGAAATTTTAGAAATCAGAAACAAGTTTTACAAATCTAGAATTCTCTTTCACTGAATCCTCGTCATTTTCAAATAAAAAAACAAACTGTTTTTTAGATATTTTATTTTTTATAAAGTGATTATTGACTCGTGATTTTCTAAATACTTTTTGAGAAAGTGCCAGGAGAAAGTTTAAGGTTAGAAATAGGGTCACAGTCCCCCCCTCCCAGAGGATGGATCAAATGCAGAGAACACATTTCACGCTCTGCGGTCAATGACAACGAACAAAATCTGTGTAGTTCATGTTTTTGCAGCAGCGTTTTAACGTGAAAAAGAGGGTTTTATGAACCCTCATGGCGCGGCCTGTGAAAGCATCGTCTGACATTAAATGCAGCCTGAAAACGGTTGGAGACCATCGCTCAAGGACGGGGTTTCTGCAAAGTGGTGGGAGGTCAATTTGAAGTTGTGGGCGTTTTTCGACGACATTTTGTTGTCTGCTCCTGATTCAACACAATTTGAATAAAGAAATACTTTAAATAGATACAAGTTTGAGCTCAACTTTCTTGCTAAAAGCACCAAAAACACCTTTAACGTCAGCTGTTGGCTTAACCTAATTTATAAACCAAAGATATGGAAAAACAGCAGAAATATATGTGTTCATATAGAGAGGTTGTACATTCTGTCTGGATTTCTGAAAAGAAGTTGGTTTTGCTCAAAAACTTTCTATGTCTGCAAAGCGGAAAATCTGTCCTTTCTCAACGTTTTCTTAGTTCTGGCTCTGCATTGACTTATGAAACAGATTTTCTTTTCTCAGTCGTTTTGATGTGGCTCACATCTTTACGAGAGCAGCTGACACCTCAGCTTCACTGTCAGAGTCTGTGCGCATTTACATTTGTGTTTTTTTGGGGGGGAAAGACTGGTGCATAGAAAACCAGGGTTCCTTTCTTAGGGGGGGGGGCAATGAACTTCATTCAGACCCTTCAGGCTACTAAAGCCTGAAACAAGCTTAAAAACTTGCATAGCATTGCGAGAATGTTAAACCTGGCAGCCCGAGATGTTCATACGTGCACGTTTACACCGATTTTTCATTCATTGGTAGCGTTCGCTCAGACGTTTTTGAGCCCCGTGTAAACGTAGCCCAACAGAATCTTTCGATCCTTGCAGTTGGACCTGCTGTGGACGAGGAAGCAGAACGTCATGTACAACCTCTTCGACTGGCCCAGCCGCCGCCACGCCCGCCTGGTGGTGCTGGCCATCGCCAACACCATGGACCTGCCGGAGAGGATCATGATCAACAGAGTGGCCAGCAGGCTGGTGAGAGCAGAGAGCGTTCATCTCAGGACGTTTGCAGCTGAGACCAAGAATTTCTCTGAATCCTTGATGCAGGGAAGCGTCAAACCTACCGCTAGTTTCATTTAGACTGAACTTCACCACTTCTGACAAACATGACAGATCTGTTTCTAGGATGATGTGAGTCAAAGCAGCAGATGTGAAACTCATAAACAAATGTTCTCAATTCCACCGCTGCATTTCATTCACTGCTAATCATTTCTTATTTTATTTCTTTATGAAATTTAGCAATTTTTCTAAAGTTAATGTCATTTAGTTTTTTTTCTAACCTTACTTCTACATAATAGATTGTATTATTGTTATTAGTTTTTCTTATTTAATGTTTTTTTTTAGTTAATTTATGCTTTCCAAGCTCATTATGTCCCACAGTCCTGAACTGTAACAACCAGATTGTTTTCACAGTTCTTCGTTCTTACTGCGCCTTTGAGCGAACCCCCCCCCCCCCATCCCCCCCAGACTCATAAATTCATCTGAATTTCCCGTCGCCTGCTACTCAGTGAAAATTAAAATGAAAGGTTTGACATCAGTCAAAAGAAGGAATGAGGGCTAAATCTATAATGAAGCTACTAAATATATTTCAGACTCCACTAATGAAACAAAAACACAGCTGGGACAGCAGTGAAATTATTATGGGATGGCCACAGGGCCTGTGGCTTTGTGGCCATTTTGTGACAAAGTGTGAAATTGAGTCATTTCCACATTTTATGAACATAAAAAACAACATTTTACACACGCGCCACCAGGTCAAGTCTACAAACACAAATGACGCTTTGTTGACCTTTGACCTTGGGAAGAGGGAACCATTTTCAATCTGAAGGAAAAAACTCAAACTCCTCCCATGGATTTGAATCTGTTGCCTCCCAACTCCTCGAGATTCATTAGGAAGTTAACTTTGGAAAAAAAAAATGTTAGAATTACTAGTGTTAGATGTGGGCGTGGCACGCTGACAGAGGTGGTGTTGTTGGCTCAAGGTGAGCCAGTTGGCTTTTGATGATTCTTCTAAAACGTACAAAGACCTGCTCGTCACCCCCAAAATAAAAAGGTTGCTATGGAGCTACAATCAACATACATCAGTCATTTTGGAAAGTGTCTTTTGTTTGTTTGTTCATGAATTTGTCACCTGCAGCTCTGAGCAGGGTGGCAGAAAGGGGAGGGAGGGGCATGTAACAGCCACTACAGGGCAGGTCCAAAGGGTGGGGCATACAACATCGCTCACAGCTTTGATTTTAGGTTTTTTTAATCTTTTTTAATAATCCTGACTTTTGTTTTTTACAGTAGTTGTACGGCCAGTTTACAGAAAAAAAAACGTTTCTTTAAATTACAACTTCAAAGTCGTAAATTCACAAAAAAAAGTCCTGTTAAATTATGAGGAGCAAGTCGTAAATTTATAACTTTAAATCTCATGATATTACTTTTTTTTTTTTTGTCTCATTCTTCCTTGTTTTATTTTGAATTCTGTGTGACGTGTTTTCTGTTCTCATTGCCTCTTGACGTTTTGCTCCGGCTTTAGTTTCTTTGCTCCGTCCAGCTTTATGATGAACAAATGTTTCTGTCCTTGCTGGTCGTGGTAGTGAGATGAGTGCTGGAAGGTGGTTTTCTGAGCATCCGTGTAGCTGTGATGCAGAGCTCGTCCTCCCCTGAGCTGCTCTGTGGATGTTTCCAGGGTTTGACCAGGATGTCTTTCCAGCCGTACACCTTCAAGCAGCTGCAGCAGATCATCACGTCGCGTCTCAACAAGGTGAAGGCCTTCGAGGAGGACGCCCTGCAGCTGGTGTCCAGGAAGGTAAGAGGACCTCTCCTGCTCCGACCCCCGCCGCTGTGTCCCTGCATGTCTCAGGGGTTTCTGCCCCTGCAGGTGGCAGCTCTGTCGGGCGACGCCCGCCGGTGTTTGGACATCTGTCGCCGGGCAACGGAAATCTGCGAGCACTCAGCCGCCGACCCTTCGGCTGCGGGGTTGGTGGCGATGAGTCACGTGATGGAGGCCTTGAATGAGATGTTCTCTTCAGCGTACATCACTGCCATCAAGTGAGGCTCGCCGTCTGACAGGATTCCTGAAGTAGCTCCAGGGTTCAGATCATGTGACCTTCTCCCCCCCCCGGCTGTTTCCAGGTGTGCGTCCCTGCAGGAGCAGCTCTTCCTGCGCGCCGTCATCGCAGAGTTTCGTCGACTGGGGTTGGAGGAGGCCACCTTCCAGCAGGTCAGCGATAAACCGGCACAATAAACCCAAATCTTCAATGTCTGTTTGTATTGCTTTATGTTTAAAAACACGAGTGAGCGGTTCTGATGCCACGGCCAATCTGATGAATTGATTAGGAATCACAGGATTGCAATATGAGCTGATTCTGAATAAAAAGGGATTTTATTCCATTTTGAATTTATTACTCTAATATAATTTAAAAAAACATTTTTTTGGTTTGGTAAAACATTTTTCCACATAATTAGTGATTTAAAACAACAAATTTGTTACTTTAAAGTGGAAAGACTTTTGGCTGAAAAGATCAAAGAGATCTCTACATAAATTGAACAAATTAGTTTCCTTCATTTTAGTAAAGGTTTCGTTTTCACTACAGGTTTCCTAGTTTATGGTTCTAAAAATAACCCTTGATGGAAAAATCTGTGAGGTTTTTACATGTTTTAAGGTTTAAGCCACTACCCACTTTATACACTTTTCTCAGACAGACGTGAACATTTGGGACACGTTCTGCCTCTCGAACAGTTGAAGAAAAACAAGAATCCGGTGTTGTAGAACTAAAACAAAGAACTGATTCCGATGGAAGATATCCATCAGATATCCATCAGGAAGTGTACTCCAGCAGTCACAGACTTCTACTCGTGTTTCAGATTGTCATTGCTCAACAGCGCTGCAGAGTCACTCTTGGTTTCAAGTTACAACCTCCATGAAAAGATCTGTAACATTTGTTTCTCCTGCCGTTTGTGTTGAGGAGCCAAATCTTTGTTGTCAGTAAACTATGCAATGTGAGTAACCCACTGGTTTCAGCTTTAATCACGTGGGGTTTTTCAGCTCAACTCCGCCTCTGTAATGTTTCAAGTCACTTCTAATAAAGTTCCATACAAAGTGCAGGGCTCCAGACTGCGACCAATTGCTGATTTTGCGACCAAAATTTGAGTGTGCGACTGAATTTTACATCCAGTCGCACATGTGCGACCAGTAAATTTGCCTCCCCCACCCTCCGTATTTTTTTTATACATTAAATGTGGAAGGGACACGTCAACGGGGCCTAGAGATATTCGCGCGCGCGTAAACATCTGTGGGAAGGAAACGGAGACAAATATCAACCTGATATGTGCGTCTGAGCGATGAGTAAGTGAACTATTGATTCATTCTTCCGGCCTGCAGCTATTGTACCAGTGCCAGAGTGTGCAGCAGGGGTCTCAAACTCGCAGCCCGCGGGCTATTTATGGCCCCCAAGATGATATTTTGCGGCCCCCGCCTTAAATGAAAGTTTAATGTTACTGCAGCCCGCCAGTTTTAATGAATGACACTTTTTCATTGTCGTGCACGGAGATGACCAACCAATCACAGTGGGGTAAATGACTGTTGGGGGCGGGACAATAGCGGGGCTTGAAAGCAGGACACCTGACAGTCCCCTCCCTCCCCAGACCACATGAAGGAGTTCCTTACTTTCCTTTCTAGAACGTATCTATTCGCTCGTAATTTTCTAAATACATGCAGTCCGTGCTGAACTTTTCACTGGGTCTCACAGAACTGGAGGAAGGTTTAGTGTTTTGGTTACGGTTACGGCAGCGCATCAAACAGTTTTTGCACGGCTGTTACGGCAGCACACCGCTCCCGCGGGAGTCGGGTCAGCTTTCAGTCAATTCAGTTTTCAGCTGTGTCCGGGTAGGTTTGCCCCTTGCTCCCACCCCTTTCTCGCAATATTTTTGTGATGATGGACAGTTGATGTTGGGGCAAAAACAAAAAGATATGTCTCACAC
The DNA here is from genome assembly GCA_037389245.1 of Oryzias sinensis. Classification (NCBI taxonomy): domain Eukaryota; kingdom Metazoa; phylum Chordata; class Actinopteri; order Beloniformes; family Adrianichthyidae; genus Oryzias; species Oryzias sinensis. The sequence continues at coordinate 221,711 of CM074490.1, forward strand.
CAGGTGATCTGCGCAGCGTTGAGTTCACCTGGGTGATCTCAAACACGCTTATTGTGCATCTTGGCTACACCTATTTGGTGTCACAAAGATAAATTTCCATCCGTTTTCTTTACTATTTGTACAGTCATGACAGTGATGGTGCTGTCAGTTTACCTGTTGTTGCATTTTCAAAAGTGAAGAATAAAACGTGACACTGAATTAGAAACGGCACATTGTAATTTCTGCATCTATTAATAAAGTATTTATTAGTAATACAGTGGAAATGAGTAGATTTGGTTAGCATGTTGATTTACGGTATGCGCCCCTACATTTTCTGGTTGTGCCCCTAAAATTTTTAGTTAGGGGCCACTGTGCTCCTAGTGAAAAAAGTTAGTCTGGAGCCCTGCAGTGCCTATTATATCCATTAGATACAATTTTTATACATGTTCTATTAATTAATTTGGTTGCATTTATCCTCCACGTGTTAAAGTCCGCGTGTTAAAAACATGTAGTGTGACTTTCAACCGGTCTGTGATCACATGTAGTCGACACACAGAACAGCTCATTAGCGTATCATGATAGCATCAGTGTGTAACCACACCGCTGTCTCCAAATCAACACTTTTGACTAAACTTTCTGTTGCTGTTATAAGTCCAACGGGTTCATCCTCCAGTTCTTTCTGGATCCTGGTAACAGATCATCAGCTGAACCTGAAGCTGCATGGAGGCAGAAGTCACGGGGTTGGGGGGGGGGGCTTCTCGTGGTGTTGTGCACCAGTTTTGTTTTGTTTTTTTCTGCCTCGATGTAGCTCCTCTTTGCTCGCTGCTGTTTTCACATTTTTGCTCTGCGACGGACCGACGGCCTGACTTTACTCAGAACAACAGGAGAGAGTCTGGAAAATAAAATCTCAATTTTTCCCTAAAATAAATCGTCTAAAACAACAAATTTGAATTAATCGATTAAAGCGATTAATCCTGCAGCCCATCACAGCTCATCACCTGCCCTGTAGATACGATGAGAAGAGAACTGCTTCCATCTCCTAAGAGGCCGTTTGATTGGCTGGAATTTCTTTGCGGCTGACCGGGTGGACCTTCTCTGGTTTCTCTGAACTCCCAGATCAGTTTTTGTCTTCTTAACTACATCACTACGTGCTGATGGACTGCAGACACCTCATGTCTGTTGAGTAAACCTTTGGATTCATCCACCATCCAGTCAGGATTGTCTGTTTTCAGTAGAGCGGTCGCTGTGTCTGCTCTGCAGGTTTTGGTGCAGCACCAGGCTCTGTGTCGAGTGGAGGGTCTGCAGCCGATCGGCGTGTCTGAGAGCCTGGCGATGTGTCAGCGTCTGGGAGCCTGCCGGCTGCTGCTGCTGGAGCCCAGCCGCCTCGGCGTCCTTCAGCGCGTCCGCCTCAACGTGAGCCAGGACGACGTGCTGTACGCCCTGAAGGCCGACTGATCAAATCCCGCTAAAGTCTTTCCAGCAGAAGCTAGAACCCGTTTAAACCTCCAGGATCCCACCTGCAGCAGGAATCTGCAGAAACGAAAGGTTTCTGTTTTATTTTAAACCACTTTTTATGAAAGACTGTGATTTTACCGGAACATTTGCTGCTTCTTTGACCTCACGTTTTTGCTTAAATCTGTAATAAATTTCCTGAAACATTTCAAGAATTTCTCTTATCGTCTTATTGCCCAATTTAATTTTAGACGGAGCAGAAAAACAGATCTGCACTTCAGACTTGCCCAGACAGGTCTGTTTGAAGCAGAACTTTCTTTGTTCAGCTTGCTGCACAGTCGTGCTTCAGCGCTCCTAGACTTTTAGGATTTTAAAACTTCCCACAGTCTTCTGCTTTGATGGGCTCGCATCCTAAATCTTTTTCTGATGGAGGACACTACTGTGGACAGCAGCAGCGGCGCTGCAGCCCTTTAGAGGAAGAAAATGCTGAGTCATCAGACATGAAAATACAGATTACCGGTATCTAAGAAAGCACAAAGAAATGGAAGTCACACAAAGTTTTTGTTGCATTTTATTGTTTCAGAAACTTTTAGAAAGTTTGATTTCAGATCCTCAGGTCAGATCTGATGCCAAGTGGACAAAAAAGGGGTGTTTTTGTTTCAGATTAGGACTATCGGTGCCAGATTCCTCAATTTTGATGGCCAGTCCTGCTGTAAACAAAGCAGATTTATCAGAAATTTGTGACATCCATGAAGTATTTCAAAGTAAAAGCATGGAAGAAAAGGAGTGACTTTGGAAAACAACAAAATGTGAAAATAAATACATTTAGGAAATGTATTAATGATCAAATTGGATAAATTAAGAGATTATTTTAGATTATTGTGTATATCTGTGCTTTAAAACCTGATTGTTTTTATAAAACATGTATTCATTTATTCAAAGTCATTAAGATTTTTAGTTGAATTCATATCAGCAAACAAATCTTGATTTCTGCAGAACTGCTATGTAAAAATGTAACTGTAGCAGCAGACTGCACCAAGAAACCAGAATTGACGAGGACACAGCAACTGTATAGTTTTTTGAGTGTTATTGGGTTTATTCTATATCTCTGGAAGCATTTTTTTCAGCAAACATTTCCTAGCACTGATAAAAACTGTCAAGAGTTCAAACACAAACTTCCTGCTGTGTTGAAAAAACTAGACTTCCACAAACACACCTGCACCTTTAAAATATGGCAGAGAGCCTTTCTCTGTTACGGTAGCAGATCACCACAGCGACGATGATGAAGAGGATGATGAGGCCAACAATGATGAATGGTGAAATGCTCTGCAATGTTTGATCCACTGCTGGGTCTGAATTAAAATAAGAGGAAAAACAGTTCAAAACCGAAAATGATTATAAATCATCTGAATGAACCCCAGAACGCTGATGTGTTTTGATACTTTACAGAAGATTTAGAGACACTTTTCTGTCTTCTGATATGGTTTCCAGTTATTGATCTGACTAAATACTAACCAACCAAAACTTTATTTATGAAGCATGTCTTACGTACTACAAAGTAAGAAAGTGAGCCTAAATGGGTTTTTAAGGTGATGTAAACATGCATGTTATCCACGGAATTTCAACCTTTTGGTTTCATGTTTTTTGTAACTTTTTAAGACGACCTCTGTTGTGAATTGGCACTTGATGAATATCTGAACAAATGGATGAATTGAGTTGAATCTGTTTTGCTTTGATTCATTTGTTTTTGGAAATGACTCAATGAATTCCAGGTTAAATTTTTGGAACTCTGATTACATTTAGATTTTGGACTCCAAACTACTACTATGAGATATTTATAGTAAGGGAAGTGTCCATCCATTCATTTACTAAAACTGCTTAACCCCTTTTTGGGGTCTCAGGGTTGCTGGAGCCTATCCCAGATCCTGTTCTAATGGAGGGGTTGCTAGTTGACTGCAGGGCCACGTACTCACATTCACACCTAGAGACAATTTAGAGACGTCAATCAATGTATGAAGCATGTGTTTGGACTGTGGGGGGAAGCTAGAGCTCCCAGAGAAAACCCACGCATGCATGAGGAGAACATGCAAACTCCACACAGAAAGGGCCCAGTCGGGATTGGAACCAAGGCCTTGTCACTGTGAGGTGAGAATGACGGCCCAATGACATTCACACAGCAGAAAAGTTAAACGACACTCACCCTTACATGTGGGACAGGCTGCAAAAAAAGGAAACATGAAAGTTCAGGTTTATGTTTTCCTTCTTGCTTCCTTTGGTCAAATCAAACAATTCATTTTCTCAGTTATTCTATCATTCAATAAAATCAGAGTCTCAGTCGTCTCTTACTGTTATTTGCTATCTGGATGTTGTTTCCATCTCCTTCCATGACTGGAGTCTCCTCTAGGAAATAGGAGCAAACGGCATAAAGGGAATCCTGAAAGCACACCAAGCAACTGGAAGGAGCAGGTGGAGACACTGAGGAGCAAAGAGGAGCCTCTCCATTCCACAGGTTCTGATTGTCGCTGTCACGGAGATACAGAACATCTGCAGTCCTGATGTTTGCATCAGAGGCTTTGAAGCAGGAAAAATTCATCTAGAAATACAAAGAACAGAGAAGATCGAACATTACTGACAAGAAAAACGTGGTGATAAACCCCTCCAGAGGGAATCGTTGTTACGGAAATCTCACCACAGCTGTCCACACAAACACGCGTGCAGATAGTGTGTGCGTGTGTTCCTGTGTGCGCACACACATGCACTAACCGACACGCACACGCAGCCACACGTGCATGCACACACACGCACGTATGCATACCCGCGTACACACACACACGCTCGAATGCACACAGGCGCAGGAATGAACACTGACGCAGGCACTTAAACACACGCACCGCATTCAAACACCCGCACCTGCACACGTGCGCGCGTTCACAGTGAGTCCAAATTAAAGACAATTCAGGACTTCCTGGCAATTCCTCAATGACAGAGGCGCAGACGCAGAGGGAGTATTGACGTTATAAATGGGAGGTTTGTCGAGACACAACTTTCAACAACTTTTCTGCCATCTCTGCTGTTACTTTTACCCCCAACTTTCTTATCGGCTCTACACAAACATCAAATATGCCGACTTGTTTTTTTTGGTGGAAAATTTTTTTGTTGAGTTTGGAAGAAAAGAAAACAGATTGAAAGGCAAAAAAGTACTTTCCGTGGGACTCGCTTCTCTGCACGCGGGTAACGGTAATCATCCACGCTGCACTGTCCTGGAAGGAAAGGGTGCGGAGACTCGAGCACACGCGCGCGGGATGCTGAGAGGTGTGCACGTGCACTCCTCTGGCCAGGTCGCGGTCGAGGAGGAGAAATTAAGTGAGGGAACACACCAAGGTCATTTGAGCGCGCGGGCGTTGATGTGCTCCTTCAAACTGCATGTGCGCTGGTAGCACGGAGAAAAAAACCCGATCATGGACTCTGAGAGGAACTGTCTGCATCTTCTTTAAACACTCTTTGTTTTTAGATTATTTTATCAAACTGAACGTTTTAAAGTTTAAACCCTCTTGTGTCTCTGACCTGGTAAAGTCCCCCCACCCCCGACATAACTTCTTAAGTCTATGTCTGTCCATTCATGTTCTGCATATTTTAATGCGCTTTTTGTTTGTTTTCTGTTAACTTTGTTTGGAAGACAACATCGAGAATTGGTTTCATAGTTTCACTGTCAGATGAAAACTGACATTGAACATTTCTAAAGAATCCTTCATTCATCTTTTTAAGCAGTTTAGTCTCTTTCGGGCTCACGGGGCTCCCGGGGCTTATCCCGGCCACTCGTGGGCGATGTCGCAGGGCTCGAGTGAATAATCACAAAGAAAGTTTTGAAAATGATTTGAGATCATGACTGTTAATAAAGAACGAGCGGATGCTCTGAAGTCTATAGTTTTATCTAATCGAATCATGTAAAGGTTCTTACCTTGACAGAAATGCCGCCGTGGATGATAAACTGCGTTCAAATGAACTCTCAGTTAGACAGCGCCGGCACTGCAGCATCCGCACGCACCAGCTGTTTCTTCCGGGTTTGCTAATGGCGCAAAGACCGAAAGTTGGGAAAATGATAGTTCGTATTTTTTATTTCACAGTTGTTTATACACATATATATGCAGTGTTAAACAAAAGGCTTGCAAATGTAATGACAGTGAAAACAAGCCACCCCTTTGTTAATTATTTTATAATTGTTTAATGTTAAAACTGTTTCAAGTGTTGTGGGTTCATTACAAATCGTGTAGTACTGTAAATGGCCAGCAGGTGGAACGAGCGCTGTCGAGCAAGGATGACGTCATGCTGGAGCGCGCAGAGCAGCATGAGCGAGAGGAAAGAGAAAAGAGATCGGAGGAGCGCTGAGAGTTCGTTTTCCTAGAAAAAAACCCACCTGTATGAGCTGGCATACGCTGCTGTACTGAAAAGAACCCGTAAATAAACGCACAAAATGTTCAGTGGTCTGCTGCTCATTTAAAGTGTGCAACATAAACATTAGGGCCAAAGCAACTAGTAAAACGGTCACAAGTGTCTAGCAACTTTACTGAGCGGGATTCACAGTATCACTAATGATGAAGAGAAAAAAAAGGAGACGACGCTGAACTTGGCTTCCGATTTACAGTTTCTTATTTGAAGGCATGTAAATAACATACCCCGGATTTTTCACACTAAGACCAGTGAAACTGAAAAAGGGAAAAATTAAATACAAATGTCAGGGTTATAATTTAATCCACGTTTGAGCAGTCCAGGTCCTGGCTGTTTTCAATAGTACTAAGGTACTAAGGTACTAAGGAACATCCCTGCACCGGGACCGGGTCCTGTTCAAAAAGCACAGGTCCTGGACTGCTCAAACCTGGTTTAAATTATGATTTAGATAGACAAGAACACACTTAACGCAGTTTCTGATTTGTGAAATCTGTATCTGATTTGTGAACATGTAATAGGATCATTTCATCCCTCGGGCGCTCATGGCCACTGACTGTCTTTTTAGAAGAACCTTCCATCCCATAACAGACTCTGGTCGTCTTCACAGCCGCAGACACGCGTGCTCACGCTGCTCTCTTCCTCCTGCCTGACCCTAAGAAAATCTTAGAACATGACAGTCATTTTACAAAACCGCAACAAGGATGACAGAGCCGCATCCGGCTCCGGAGCCAGGTTGACCCCTGGTCTAGTTGTGCAATGGTGTCACTGCGCATACTGTTTGCGCATGTGCCCCTCACCAACTTGGTTTGGATGTGGTTTCAGTTTGAAAATATCAGTCGCTGTGGTTACTGGGGTTGCTGATACTCTGATTTCGATAGCAGACATTTGTGAGCCAACGGCAGCTTTATCATAACTTTGTAACGATTTCAGAGCTTTGTGAAAGGTGCTGGATAATTTAGGTCCCCAAAACCATCCCCCAAACAATGCAATGGGGACACTTGATGAAACGCGCGACGTGATCCCAAAAATGATAAGAAATAGCGGAATCACTTCAAGAATGTCATGGGACAAATTGATGGTGTTAGGAACACATATAGGGAAGAAGACGGGGTGTCTAAAAAGACAAAATATCCTTGACATATCTACCTGTGATTACCAATTTTTCCCACTCTTTTCTAGCTGCAAAACAAAGTCGATCAGCAAAACATAGAAATAACTTGCTTAATTTGAGATCTATTGGGATATTTTATTTCTTTCT
>CM074490.1:229345-246936 GCA_037389245.1 Oryzias sinensis
GACGTGGCTGATGACTACTGTTTGTGGGATCTGTTGGGTTTCACACTTAGTCCTGACCTGTCAAAGCTGATTTGTGTGTGTTTTATTAATATTCTATTAATAAAAAGCTCTTGATTTATAGAGATGAATATGTACTCAAAAGGAAAAGAATTTGTTTGGTGGTGAGCAACCCATTAGGTCAATCAAAGTCTGAGTGAACAAGTTTAAAGATTCACTCCAATCAAAATCCTGCTTTTATTCACCGTGACAGCCCCCCCCCCCTCTCTCAATCCTTATGGAGTAAGGAATCTGTCATTAGGAAACTTATTCATAAAGACAAAGTTTTACACATCTTTGCAAAAATACGAATGTAACATTTAGTTTTACGTTTGACATGTCTGTTTAGAATACGACACTTGCAAGTCTTGAACACGAAATTTCCCCTATTAACAAAAAAACTGTGTCACGGGGTCACAGGAATATACATCGAGTCCTGAAACATCAACCTGACTGAGTGAGCATTCGCTTTCAGCCTCATTTGTTTGTCATTTAGTTTTTGCACCTAATGAACACAGTGGTCCATCTGTTACTCCCTTTTGGACTGTTTTCCAGCATTTCTGGGTCTGAATCTATCCGCTGGTGCATTAGTTACACGACGCCTGGCACCAGCCGGAGATTCCTGGATCAAAACACACTAAAGTCTTTAAACTTTGATTTCTAGGATCCAACAGAAACTAGAACCTGTTTGAACCTCGAGGATCCAACCTGCAGCAGAAATCTCCAGAAATAAAATCTTCTGTTGTAAGTCATTTTTTATGGAAGACTGCCCTCCCCTCCAGATTTTACCAGAAATATGAACATTTACTGCTTTTTACCTACAAGTTTTTATTTCAATCTGCAGTAAAACCTAAATGTTTCAAGAGTTTTCCTTGGGCGGCTTTCCTTGCGGGTCTTTAGAATGCAGCAGAGGCGCTTCACAGATCATTAATGAAAATACAGAAGATCAGAGATACCAGAACAAATGAAAGTCACACAAAGATTAAAGCTGATTGTAATATGAGGTTTATTTGTTTATTTTAAACAATTTTAATTGTAAAATGTCATCGAGCACATTTCGCATTTACACTGCGTGGTTCAAGTGACCCAATTCCAATTTTTTCCTCTCATTTGGCACAGATCGGATATGATCGGTGAATGTGTAAGCAGGACAAAAGCGCATGGATTCCGTTTTTCTCAGATCGGATACAGGCCTCTCTCATATGTGGAAATAAATTGTAAACAAATCGGATTCGTGCATTTTACGTGCGTGTGTGTACGCGTGCGTGGAGAGGAGAGGAGGTGTGAGCGCGGAGCGGGGGAGTGTCGGAGAACCGTATATTAAAAATAAGGTGTCTCCCCCAAAAGTTTTGGAGTCTTTCTTAACCCACTCTTGGTTCAAAACGGGAAAGTGAACCCCGAAGGAGAATCCGCCTTTGCCCTGGAGAAAATCTCCTGTGTGTTTCTGACTACGGTCGGAAAAGAGAAGTCATCGCGCAGGAAAGGTTCAACACTTGGATCAAACTGTTAGTACAGCACATCTGCAAACACTTCCTCATTCAAAACTCTGTGAGAGTCGAGCACCCCTCCTTTTTTTCCTCTCCTGTGCATCCCCTCACCAGCGCCCAAGGCAACGCCTCCTTCCGTCGCCGACTTGTCTCCATGACAACTGCAGTCACAAAAGTCAGAAGGAGGTCCGCGGAATGCGGAAATGCTGCTACGTAGTCCTCAGAACGTCCACGTTTGATAGTTTCAGCATTGTATAGTGTAAATGCAAAAATCAGATACGGGTCACTTTTAAAAGATGATGTAAGCGGGTCGTCAAAAAAATCGGATATGGTCAGAAAATCGGATATGAGCATCAAGACCTGCAGTGTAAAGGCGGCCTTAGACAGCCCTGCTTGGTTTAACACAGAAAAGGACCACAAGGGGAGTTAGAATTCTCTGCATCATCTTCGTCTTCCTCGGTTTTGACATAGATCTTCCTTCTGTAAACAAAGCAGATTCCTCAGAGACTCAAGCTGACATTCATGAAGTCCGGAAAACAAAAGAAAAATAAATCTGAATAGCAAGATAAAGACAGCAGAACATCAGCATTTCAAATTAAAAGCACTCTAAAGTGTTGGACTTTGGAAAACAACAACATATGGAAATAAATCAAAGTTAGGAAAAATAATTGTGATCGAATTTGATGACAAATTAGTAGATTAATCTAAATACTAATAAATTACAAAGCAAAGAACTTTGAATTTAGTTTTTATGTTAACAGTTCAGACAGTCTTCCTGTTGTGTTATACACAAACCCACCTGAATCCCTGGAACATGAGGCAGATCTTATCTCGCTTCCAAATTCCCACAGCAATGGAGAGGATGGAGACGAGGAGGATGAAGACGATCAGTAAAATGATCCACCATGTTGGATCATCTGCTGAAGGAAGACCAGCTGATTAAAAAATGATTATAAATCACCTGAATCACCTGCAGAATGCTGATGTGTGTTTGAAGTTTTTAGAAGGTTCAGAGAAGCTTTTCTATTTTCTGATCTGGTTTTTATTGATCAGACTAAACACCAATCATCCAAAACTTTATTTTTAAAGCATGTGTTATACATCAGGTGTCCTAAAAAGTACTTTATTTCCTGAAAAAAGAAAAGAAAATGAACGCAAATTGGTTTAATTCAGATCATTTTTAGATGGATGTAAACATGTCTGTTTTCTATTGACACTAAACTGTTTGGTTTCATGTTTTCTTGTTTTTTGCTTTGAGACGACCTCAGCTGTGAGTTGGTGCTTCGTAACTAAAATTAACGGATTAGAGTTTTTCTGTGATCCATGTGTTCTTGGAAACAACTATACATGAATTGTTCTGTCTTCCTTTTATTGTGAAGCACTTTGGTTCATCAAGCACTCACCCTCAGGAAGAAATGTTGGACAAGCTGCAAAAAAAGAGAGAAGAAAGTTCAGTTTTCTGTTTTCCCTCTTTGTGATAGATTGTTTCCTATTTGGTCAAATTAAATGATTCATTTCATCAGTTATTCCTTCATTGAAGTTATAAAACACTAACAGATAAGATCAGAGCTGACAGTCTCAGTCGTCTCTTACTGTTATTTGCTATCTGGATATTGTTTCCATCTCCTTCCATGACTGGAGTCTCCTCTAGGAAATAGGAGCAAACGGCATAAAGGGAATCCTGAAAGCACACCAAGCAACTGGAAGGAGCAGGTGGAGACACTGAGGAGCAAAGAGGAGCCTCTCCATTCCACAGGTTCTGATTGTCGCTGCTTTGAAGGTACAGAAGATCTGCATTCCTGATGTTTTGATCAGAGGCTTTGAAGCAGGAAAAATTCATCTAGAAACACAAAGAACAGAGAAGATCGAACATTACTGACTCTATCCTGAGAGAAAAGGGAGGAACACCGAGCTGAACAGCAGCACTGTGGGTTGATAGCTAGACGTGATGGACACACATCCAAAACTGGAGAATCTTTTAGTCTGTAGGACATGTCACGTCCTAAGTCATGTTGATCTTCCTGTCTTAAGTCAGAAGCTAAGCTGGAGTCTGTTACCAAGTCACTTTACATCTTTAGGAATCTTTTTTCCTATTTGTCTGCATTTCTACTGTGCTATGGCGTATTGGGGCTACCATGAAAGATGAAAATAAGAGAAAAGTCATAGGATTGTGAGGATAGAAATCAAAATATAAACAGATTTTAAATCAATTTAATTTACAATCAAGATGTAACATCAGAACAATTAGGAGTAAATTACAAACTGTTAGGATGCAGCAAGAAAAATGTGAAGATAATCCACTCCAGTTGGTTTTAACCACTCCACTCTAGTTGTTAAGGAAATTTCACCACACATGTCCACACAAAGATTCGCACAGAGTACACAAAGTACACATCTTGTTATAATAATAATAATGGCTTGGATTTCATGCCCTTTTTCCAGACGCTGATGGTAGCTACTGATAGCTGCAGCTGCCCCAGGGCAGACACACAGAGGTGTGGCATTCATGCTCCTCTGTCAGACTGATGGGTGCGTGGTTTTCATACCCATTCACACACTCAAGCACCTGAGTCCCATCATAAAGTTCTGTTTACCTGAAGTGGTGAGTAATTAATCCATTACAGAAAAAGCCATCTCTACTGTTACTTTTACCAAGTTCCCCAACTTCTTATCCGCTCTGTGCAAACATCCAATATCCACAGTTGTTTGGATGGAAAAGTTTTCGTTGATTTTGGAAGAAAAGAAACAGATTAGTTCCCAGAAAGACGAGAAAAAAAGATTTTAACAGCTGATCACCTCAAAAGAAGAGAATTCAAAAGTGCAGACTTGGACCATAAATGCAGGTTTGAAGCTTGACAAGCTGACAAATGCAGAACGGTTGGGGTGATACGGAGGGGGGGCTGACTATGCTTCGTAGCTGTTTGTTGTTCTTTTTTTTCTATTTGTCGCCTTTTGTCTTTAGAGGTGTGTTTTAGAGTCAGTGGTCTGGCTGGCTAGAACTGCAGCAGCTTTATGTGTGGTATTGCTCCTCGACACGGTGATGAGCGCATCACTGTGCAGCCACGAAGGAGTGCGGCGCATGTACGCGCGCCTGCCGACAGTGGTTTCTTTTTTTTCTTTACTCGAGCTTTGCAGACCAGGAGAAAAAAACCCGGTAAGACTATGAGAGGCACACAGTCCTTTTCTTTTTTTTTCCAGAAACAGTCTTCGCCTTCTTTTAACACGTTTCACTGTAAAGTTAAAGTCCTCTTGTCTCTGATGGTAAAGTCTTCTCCAACCTTTATTCGCCCCCCCCACCCCGACAGAATCCATCTGTCCTGATGTTCTGCCTTTTTTAACTTATTAATAAAAAAGTAATGACACATCCACCACCGCTGATGATGGGGCGTATTTGCACCAAGTATTTGCACACAATACAGATCTAAAGTACAGTAAACAGATTGTTAAAGACCCACGGAAAATATTTAACAGGAAAAGAAACGTAGCATTTTGGTATGTGTGATTGTGTGTGCGTGCGTGTGTTCTCTCGCGCACTTGTGTGTGTGCGTGCTGAAACCGGTGCTCGAAGAGAGGGGGGAGAGGGCGTGTGAGGGTGTAGAGCGCATACACACGCGGTCAGTCGCCGTTTTGGACTTAAGGAAAAAGTAATAAAGAAAGTTCATCTTTAGTGACTAAGTACTGAGGGTTCGAACGCGGAAGTGAACCACGCGTCTTATTCATTCTGCGTCCAGCGGCTCCTCTGTAGATGTCTGCGCACTCAAAGGCAGCAGGGAGGGGAGGGGGTGAGGGCCGGTTTAGGTGATCAGAGCGACTTGCCCGCATGCTGGCTGTGCATTTGGGATGAAACGGACAACTGATGCTACCACAGCTTATAGTGGCTACTGGGGTGGCCACACCACGGCCACCCCCTGGTGGTGCCACGAAGATGAAAATATCTGCTTATCTGCTTTCTTCTGGTGGTTGCAGACCAGGATAAAAAAAACCGGTAAGACTATGAGAGGCACACAGTCCATTTCTTTTTTTTCCAGAAACAGTCTTCACCTTCTTTTAACACGTTTCACTGTAAAGTTAAAGTCCTCTTGTCTTCTCCAACCTTTATTCGCCCCCCCCCCCCGACAGGATCCATCCGTCCTGATGTTCTGCCGGTTTTACAACATCGAGAGAGGGATTCATAATCTAACATTTTCCACATCTGAAGAGAACCAGGGAAGGAACTTTTGAAAACTCATACATGAATAACAGAAGTGATCTGGAAGTGGAACACAAAGAACCAGTTGTTATCTGGTAGAATCTAGAAGAAAGGCTCTTACCTTGAGGAAACGCCTGTCCTGATGGCAGCTCTGCGTGAACTAAACGCTGTAAGAGAGGGCAGGCTGCAGCCAGGGGTGGTTGGGAGGGTGAGCGCACTATCTCCACCCCCAAGCCTCGTGCGTCCTTATAGATGACCAATCAGAGAACTGGTTATCTTTTTCCATGTAGAAATTCCTACTAAATTTAAATAGAGGCTAAATGATTTATAGCAACTAACATATTTACAAAATGGACAAAATTCACTGTTTTTAAATCCATGAAATAAAAATAACTTTCCAATAAAATTAAGGATTTCTGTTATTTAGTTTTTATTCAAGAAATGTTTTGTCAAATGTAATAAAATCCACTTAGATGTGATTTGAAAACACAATTCCTCCTTTAAAGAGAAATTTCCTATATGTGGAACGACTGAACACCTTGCAGCTGTTTTGTTGAATACAGTATTGAAATGTATTTATCATATAAATTTGGTATAGCTTAAGGATTCTTACATGGTTATTAATACCAGAGGTTCACGAATAATGGCGACAATTTCTGTTTTCATCCAACCAAATTTTGAATGGAGAAGGAATCTCTGAGATCGTTTGGAAAAAAAGAAATGTATTCCTCAGATTTCTGGTAGAAGTTGGAGAGTTTTGTCAACTCCTGCTGTCATTCTCCAGCATCCAGTAAGACTGAGAGAACACAGCTGCTGTAGAGTTTTGGTTTGGTCTTGGTGCTTTGATGACGTCCAAATATTGTTCATGCTGATGAAAGTAACCCTTGCTTTGTTAATCCTCTTCTGTATAAACGTCTTACTTCCACCATCTGACATGATGATGCTTCCCAAGTAGGTAAAGCTCTGTGTGAATGGTGCCGACTTGGGCCTAAATAAACCTTCATGCGTGATATATTTTCCAATGCACATTTAAGGCCTCTTGGCGCCAAATGAATCTGGCGTGTTTCTTATTCATTTGTGTGTCCCATTGAATTATTGTAGCACTCTCACTTTTTAGTAACCAAAATTTTTAGTTTTTTTTTCCACATCTGAAGGCAATTGGGCATCTTTGATTGTATAATCCATTGTAGAACTTCAACCTTTACCTCATAGTTTCTGCGAGGGAAGAAGAAAATATAAATTACAATGCATTCTTATAGTTAGTGGAATTATGTGTACACAAGACAACAATTCTCATGTGGCCCACATGAGCTGTGTTGGGTGTGTTGGATGAGTCACCTTTCTATTGGCAGGAAGCCCAGATGTTTGATCAGATATGATGAGCGGAGCCTTTTGGGCGCAATTCACCACAATGTAAACAAAGACATGTACATGATTCAAAAAACTAACTGCTGCTTCTCTCCATTCTGTGGTGTAAATTAATGTGAAATTTACAATCAAGCAGAACTATTTTGTCAGCTGACGGACCGGTTTGTGGCTATACCGGAACTGTTACTGCGCCTGCGTTGTTCGTGCCTGTAGTCGTGTTGAAGGAGGACGTGTTGTGTTTGCAGGGTCGAGCAGAGTCTGCAGCAGCGTTAGTTTAACCCCCGGAGGAGGAACAACTCTGGAAAAAGAAGATGGCTCTTTGTCGGAGTGCATTTATGGAGGAATGTCGGAGTCGTTGTTTCGCATTTGGAATTTTACAGATCCAGCTTTCGACGACGAACCTCGACTTCAAAACCGAGAGACACAAACCTGAACCACTGTGGTTGTTTTCTGGATGTTTGGAGTTAATTTGAAGTGTTTTTAAGTTTTTTTTTAGGGGGGGGCTGAGAGCTATTTTTAGTTTCGTTGTCCTCCGGATTGACAGGCCTACTTATGCAACCTACTTCCTCCAGTGACGCAGTGAAGCCCCGCCCACTTCACCCCCCTTTTTTTTCTCCGGTTCCTTCAACGGTGGATCCCACAAGTGCAGAACGCCTATTGACAAAACCATCATTGAGGTGAGTAAAACCCTTTCAAGATTCAAGGTCGGTTTTATAGTCATTTCACACAGTATTTGCATAGAAATACAGAAGAGACGAGATGTAGTTTCTCGCTAGTAAAGACAGTGCAAAAGAGCGAGCAACAAATAGCATCAACTAGAAAAAAATAACAAAATAAAATTTGCTTTGGTTTATTTCATGCAGTTTTTAGCAAATGTTTTGTTTTCTGTTGGCTTGATAGAAATTCTCTTCTCAGAGAAAAAAACTTGCGGACTATAGTCCGCAAGTTTGATGCGTGATGCGTTCAGGTGTTTGCAGGACAAAAAGCACAAGTGACACATTTGTTTAAAGTTCGCGGGACATTTTTTCGTTGTTAATCGCTCTGTTGATATCTGCACAGCTTGGATGCTGCTATTTAGTGTCAGTCGTTATTTATCCTTTTATTTACGTCTGATGTGAAGGACATGAATATTTGGATAAAATCCACTTGTGATCTCGTGACACGCACACGTTTCTTTATTTTTTGGACCAATTTAACACAAAACTACCCTAGTCAAATGTCAAATGTTTGGGGGCATTTTCAGCTTTCTAATGCTAATTTAACAGAATATTGTTGTTGTTGTTTAATGTTTAAAAACGGGACGTTTGCGAAAGACAAACACTTAAAGCTCTGTCTTAAATGACTCATACGAGAAGTCTCTTTAGGTTTTTGAGTTTTTTCCTTCTAATCCAGTTTTGGAGATTTCCAGGAGGCTAGCCTAGTAGACACCACTGGTTGTTCTCTCTGATCAACTTCCTAGGTTAAATACCCTGCATTCTGGATCAATGTTTCCCTTTCCTAACCTTTTTGTCATTCTTCCATTTTGATGGGAGGCGGGGTCAAGGTCAAGTTCTCTGACTTTGAGTTTAGGGACTTGCAGGCTAAACCAGTTTATTTAAGGTCAAGGTGCAATTCTTCTTTGAGGAAAATCCTGCAGCACACCAGCAACCAAAAGTAAAAAAAAAAAGGGAAACTCTGTAGTCTGTATTGATCTAGTCTCTCCATGATCGCGTGTGTATTTTTTGTAATTGAGGAACAAGTTTGAAGCTGTTTTTCCTAAAAGTTATGATAGTTTTCAGCTAAATTTGTGGAAAGTTTGCCCAGATTGAAGTTTTTCCTTCCAGTTTATTAAATGGCAGTTGCATGTAAACCTCACAAAAACAAATAAAGTGAAAATTCTTTCTAAACTGTAATTTATTGTTTCAATTTTTTATTTTTGCGCAAGAGAAACTGTAATTTCTGAACAAATATAAAATCACAGCATGTTTGATAAATACATAATATAAAAGTTGCTCCTTAACATTTGTCCAAAAGTGTGTTTAGAAACCTGCCGCTCCTGCCGCGTGTGGGAGGAGCTACCATCAGGAGTTTTTCTCGCCATCCTATGAAAGACGCAGAAGGGGCTGGGAGATCCAGTTCATTTATTTAGAAGAGCTCCACCTGAGTTTTTTTGGGGTGTCCATCTCACAGTGGTGGAAAAACACTGAGCTAGAACATTCATAACAGCAATGTTACAAAAATATTAACTCAGAGATGTTTTTAATAAAAAAAACAAGAAAAATGCTTTCTTTGCTCTACTGGACAACTCTCTTCTGGTCTTGGACAGTCCTCCACTCCACAATCAGATCTCTGGAAAACCAAATACGACATGATTAAATCAACATTTCTTAACTGATTGAAGTTTTAAGTTTTCAACTTAAAATTTTACCTAAATCTTCTTTGACTCTTTTTCTGGCATGTGCCTGACTCAGTCCACCCTTGAATCTATCACCACACAATAAAAATGAAGAAATTATTGAGTTGATGCTATTTTTAATGCTATACAACGTGTAGGAATGAAAAAGCCTCACAACATCATCATGAAATGTGTCTTTGAATAAGCACACAAAGTGTTAATGTAATTCTAAAGCTAACTTCAGAGACGCTAATAGATGAAAGCATAAACTGAAGGTGAAATAAAGAAATGTGCTTTTGTTTAAAGGATACAACAGAGGTTATCAACGTCAAAATCAGTAGAACACACAAACACTGGAAACAGTTTGCTGTGGTGAACAGAACAAGTCCAGACTAGTTCAGGTGGTGAACATGTCTGACCATTTAGTTTGAATCAATCTATGCAAAATGAAATATGCTGCAGTTCAATAAAATCATTTTTTTTGTTTGAGAGAATTAAAAAAAAAACTGTTTCAGAAGTAAATTCACTTCAGCAGACAGTGTGAACAAAACCCCTTAAAGACTGATAAGATTGTGGTTCGACTTTTTGTAAAAGTTCCTCTTTTTTGTTTTTGTTTTAAAACCTCTAAGGCACTTGAAATTAAACCTGTTTTAATTTATGGGAAAAAAAATGAATGGATCCCCTGTGTTAACAGTGTTAAGGCTGACTGTTGCAGCCGACTCGTGACATGTGGCTTAATCTGGGAAACATGGAAAATGGGATGGACCCGCATGGATCTTGGTAGGCGTAGTCTCACTGCCACAGGGTTAATGACCTTCAACACCTCAAAAGGTCCGATGTACTTTGGAGAGAGTTTCTTCGATTCTGTCCGGAGCTTTATGTTTGCTGTTGAAAGCAGGACGAACTGACCTGGTGAGTATGCGGGTGCAGGAGCACGATGCCTGTCAGCCAGTCTCTTGTTGGTTTCAGAAGAGCGAAGCAGGGCAGCACGAGCCTCTCTCCAGACGCGTCTGCAGCGGCGATATAGGTGCTGGACCGATGAAACCGCAACTTCTCTCTCCTGCTCAGGAAACAAGGGGGGTTGGTAGCCCAGGGAACATTCGAAAGGGGACATTCCTGAGGCTGATGAGGTCAGAGAGTTGTGGGCATATTCAACCCAGGGCAGAAAGGAGCTCCAGGAGGTCTGGTGGCGAGAACAGACGCATCGGAGGGCTACATCTAGGTCTTGGTTCGTTCTTTCAGCCTGCCCATTAGACTGGGGATGAAAACCTGAAGAGAGGCTGGCAGTGGCACCAAAAGCAGTGCAGAAGGCCTTCCACACTCTAGATATAAACTGTGGTCCCTGATCCGAGACCATGTCCACCGGAATGCCGTGCAGCCTGAGACGTGAGTCTTGACTAGTTTTGCGGTCAATGCAGCAGACGGCAGCTTGTTTAAGGCCACAAAGTGGGCGGCCTTGGAAAAACGGTCCACCACTGTCATGACTACGGTTTTACCCATAGAGGGGGGCAGACCAGTTACAAAGTCCAATGCAATGTGGGACCATGGGCGGCTCGGAACAGATAAGGGATGGAGAAGTCCAGAAGGTGGGCGATTACTGACCTTGTTCTGAGCACAGACTATGCAGGAAGAAACAAACTCCTTGGTGTCCTGTGTCAGACTGGGCCACCAGAACCGGCGACGCAGAAATGAGATGGTTCTGCGGACCCCTGGGTGACAGGTCAGACGAGATGCGTGAGCCCACTGGAGGACCTGACTTCTTACAGTCTTAGGAACGAAAAGTCTGTCTGAA
Source organism: Oryzias sinensis (assembly GCA_037389245.1). Taxonomy (NCBI): domain Eukaryota; kingdom Metazoa; phylum Chordata; class Actinopteri; order Beloniformes; family Adrianichthyidae; genus Oryzias; species Oryzias sinensis. The sequence continues at coordinate 240,592 of CM074490.1, forward strand.
GGGCCCCCTCCAGGGTCTGGTTCCTGGGTTTGTGCAGCCTTGATGTCCCTCTCCAGCTGCCATGAGAGCGCGCCCAGAACACAGGAGGTAGGAAGTATGGTTGCAGACTGCTGGACCACCGCGGCTGGTTCCTGTTGTCGTGAAAGGGCGTCCGGCTTGATGTTTTTGGAGCCAGGACGGTAGGACACCACAAAGTCAAAACGATTGAAAAACAATGACCACCGCGCCTGCCTGGGATTCAGCCGTTTTGCAGTCCGGATGTAGGACAGATTCTTGTGATCGGTCCAGACCACAAATGGCTGAGCCGCCCCCTCCAACCAGTGCCTCCATTCTTCTAAAGCAAGCCTAATGGCCAGCAGTTCCTTGTCCCCCACGTCATAATTAGTCTCTGCTGGAGTAAGCCGACGAGAGAAGAATGCGCAAGGATGCAGTTTGTGATCTGCACCCATCCGTTGAGACAAAACAGCCCCTACCCCACTGTCAGAAGCGTCTACCTCCACTATGAACTGGTTGGCAGGGTCGGGTTGAGCCAGGACAGGCGCAGAGGTAAAGAGCTGCTTGAGCTTCCGGAAAGCAGAGTCTGCAGCTACCGTCCATTGAAAATGTGAGGAGGTGGAGGTCAGGCCCGTAAGCGGCGCAGCTACAGAGCTGTAATTTCTAATGAATCTACGTAGAAAATTGGCAAATCCCAAAAACCGCTGGAGCTGTTTGCGGCTAGTAGGAATAGGCCAATTCACCACCGCGCTCACCTTAGCAGGATCCGGTCTCACCTCCCCACCAGCAACTACAAAGCCCAGGAATGACACACTGGGGGAGTGAAACTCGCACTTCTCTGCCTTCACATACAGCTTATTCTCCAGCAGCCGCTGGAGCACCAGACGAACATGCCGCCTATGTTCGCTGGGATCCCTGGAGAAGATAAGGATGTCATCCAAATAAACAAAGACAAAACGATGGATGAAGTCCCGTAACAAATCATTAATCATCCCCTGAAATACTGCAGGGGCATTTGAAAGTCCAAAAGGCATAACTAAATACTCATAATGTCCGAGTGGAGTGCTGAATGCAGTCTTCCACTCATCACCAGCCCTGATGCGCACCAGGTAATACGGGTTGCGCAAATCCAGCTTTGTGAAAACCCGGGCCTCCTGGAGGGCCTCAAATGCAGAATTCATAAGAGGAAGAGGATAACGGTTCTTTATGGTGATTTCATTCAGCCCACGATAGTCGATACATGGGCGGAGGGTGCCATCCTTCTTCCCAACAAAAAAAAATCCAGCACTAACAGGAGATGAAGACGGTCTAATCAGACCTGTGCTCAGGGAGTCAGCGATATACTGCTCCATGGCTTCCCTCTCCGGTCTTGACAGGCTGAAAAGCCGACTCTTAGGCAGAGCAGCACCAGGTTGCAGGTCTATGGAGCAGTCGTAGGGTCTGTGAGGAGGTAAAGAGAGTGCTCGGGATTTAGAAAAAACCTCCCCTAGGTCATGATATTCAGACGGTACTTTGGAGAGGTCATGTGAGGACAGCTGCCTAACTGGGACTGCGGGATCAGCTCCCGGAGGCCGAGCTGAACGCAAGCAGGCAGTATGGCAGTGATCGCTCCAACTGCTGATCCGGTTAGTGGGCCAGTCAATAACAGGGTTATGAGTAATAAGCCAAGGATAACCTAAAACAACCGGATTGTGAGAGGATTGAAACAGGAAAAAACGGGTGTGCTCATAATGGTTCCCAGAAATGATGAGGTGGACTGGCTCAGTGACCTGGTTAACAGTGGCCACAGCCTCACCATTAAGAGAGACAACCTGCAAAGGACGGGGTAGTGACTCAGTCTTTAAGCCTGCCTGCTTGGCTAGCTCGGCATCCATGAGGTTCTGTTCAGCACCTGAGTCTAACAAAGCCTGAACAGGAATCCCCCTACCCTCAAACATAATATGACCCTTCAGGAGACAGGAGGTGGATCTGGTGGGCATTTGGCCACCACTCGTCAGTGTGCCCACTCTCAATGACGAGCGGCGGCGTTTGGGCAATCCCTGCAGAAATGACCCCGCCGTCCACAGTAAAGGCACTCACCTGCCGTCATCCGCCGTACACGCTCTGAGGGAGACAGACGACCCCGACCCAGCTGCATAGGCTCATCCATCAGCGGAGCTGGAGTCTCTGTGGGAGCAGCAGAAGGAGGTGAGTAATGTGGGGCGTGGTCACTGGAGTGCCCCCTGGGTTGAACAGTCTCCAGCCGGCGTCCCCGCCTGCGATCCTGCAGCCTGTTGTCAATCCTGATCGCCAGGGCGATGAGGAGCTCCAGGGATGATGGTAGATCCAAAGGAGCGAGGTGGTCCTTCATCTCCTCAGAAAGTCCCTCTAGGAAAGCGTCCGTGAGCGCAGCGGGGTTCCAATCGCTCTCCGAAGCGAGAGTCCGGAACTCAATGGCGTAATCCGCCACACGCCGCCTCCCCTGTCTCAGCCGCATCAGCGCCCGAGCTGCCTCCCGTCCCGGCTTTGTGTGCTGGAACACAAGGGTGAAGGCCTCGAGAAAGGCTGGGAGAGATGCGCAGGTGGCTGCTCCACGTTGCCACTCCGCGGTGGCCCACGCTCCAGCTCTCCCGGTGAGGTGAGATATGATGAAAGCCACTCTGGAGCGATCCGTGGGGTAGTTCACAGCCTGCAACTCAAAGTGGAGCTCACATTGGGTGATAAATGCCCGACAGTCCCCGGAGTCGCCCGAAAATCTCTCCGGTCGGGCCAGCTGAGCCGCGGGGGCGACAGGTGTCTGGACAGGAGCCAGATGCACCGAAGCAGAGGAGGGAGAATGGAGTGGAGGTGTTGATGGAGGGTGCTGGATCCGTCCCGCTAGCTGCTCGATCTGCTTACTGACTGCGGTCAGCTGTTGCTCATGGCGATCAGACATCTCCAGTAAACCTCGCCGAAGATAGCTCAGCTGTTCTTCCTGCTGACAGATCATCCACTCCTGGCTGGGGAGTCCCGCATGTGATGTGCCTGCGTCTGCTGTGTCCATTTTTAGGGCCAGATTGTAATGTCAGGGTATGAGGTAGACACAAAATTGCAGGACGCAGGATCTTCCAATGAGAACTCGAATTTAATAGTCAAGTTGCTCTTAAGCCAAAAGAGTCATGTAACTATGTGAACAGCACAAAACAATCTGGCAACAAGTGCAGGGGAGACGCAGACTATAAGCATGAGGATAGATTAAACAATTACAAACAGGTGCGCACATCAGGGAGGACAGGTGAACACACCGAGGGAAGGTCAAGACAACTGAAATGAGAGGACATGTGAGATACAGGAAGTAACAAAATAAAAGCTGAAACAAAACCCATTCTCACCCTGGCTCCTATACCTCACACTACTTATACTTTAGTTAATGATCACTGTATTTAATTAAGCACATGTGATATAAGTGATTTTTTAGTTTTGTTTTATTTTCTGTCTTTTTAATTAATCTACACATTTAATCATTTCTGTAATGAGTTTGATAAATATGTGTAAATTCTTTATTGCTTTGACTACAATGCTTGAAATAAATCAATAAATCAAATCAAAAATCAAATCAAATCAATTTTAAATAATAAAAGTTCCACTTTTGTAGAGTTATATCAGTAGTTATGAGAAAATGTTTCAACATTACCAAAACAAATGAACATAAATGTGTATCTTTTATAAGCCAAAAAAAACACTATTCCAGATTCAAATGAATTTACAGGAAACTTTTTCTTGCTTGCAAGAACTTGATAGTGCAAATATATTAAAAAAATGTTTGTTTTTATTTTTACAGGTGCACAAATTTGAATGGAATATTAACATCATGGTAGAACTGCAAAACCATATTGAAAGGAATAAAACTCCACAAAATCCATAATAAACTCCAAAGAGTACTATCATTTATCAGTTAAATTGAAGTACTGCTTTCTGCTCTGCATGATGGACGCTGGTATATTTGGTTGTTTGGCCTATATAGTGGGATATATTGAGGAAATGTTTATCCTTTATTCTTTTCACACGCAATATTAAATGCACAGGACCTAAGTTAACTTTCTTGTTGGAGTTAAAGGCTTCATGTTTCAAGTAAAACTACTGGCTACTGTCAAATCCAAGAAGAAGGTCCTTCTAACATTCAGCTCTGCAGCATTTACAGCAGTTAATCTAGACTCATTCTCTGGACAGGAAGTTGAGAAATTTGATGAGTCACCCTTTCTCTTCCTGAAGATTTTAGTTGTTTTATGATAGCAGAAACACCAGATGCTAAGATGCTTGAAAGAAACTTTAAAGGGTAGATTAGGAGACAAACCAGACAGTAATTACAAGTACAGCCAAAAAACTGTCACTTTGTCAGAATGTGGATGGTATGAGGTGATAATTACACACTTTGTGTTTGACAGCTGTGTGCACCTAGAAATCATGACAGTGATCTTGATTTGATTTCATTTATTGATTTATTTCAAGCATTGTAAATAAAGAATTTACACATGTTTATCAAACTCACTACAGAAATGATTAAATGCATAGATTAAAAAGACAGAAAATAAAACAAAACAAAAAAAAGTCACTTAAATCACGCTTGCTTAATTAAATACAGTGATCATTTTTTTCATTTGATTTGAAATGGTTTATTTCAAGCAATTAAGTAGAAATAATACACAAACGCAATATAATCATCAGTTATACATTTATACAGTAACTAATCAAACTTAGGATAATTAGACATAATTAATAAATATTGCTTGAATGGGAGTGGAAGGAAGCGAATTTATATAATCCCACCCCGTTATACTATAACCATTTTATTACATGATTTATCAATATCTGGTTCCTAGCTTTCATCAGACAGAATTAAGAATCATAAGGTATCGATAAAGCACATGACAAAGATGAATTACTTAATTATTACGTCAAAAATAACTATTTTAGAAATCAACATGACAAATGCAGATCAGTCATCTGAAATATATGCAGATTATGTTACTTATAAAAGTCATTCATATGTATAAAACATAATACTATATCAGTAAAGTAGACGCAACACTGTTTCAGGAATTTTCATAGCAGAATTTCATCAAGTATTAAAAGTTAAAAACATGTGCAAAATTATGCTACATTAGGAAAGATTTTTGAATCAATTTATCAATTTTTGGAGCAAGTGAAGTAATATCATTAAAAGTCAATCAATTTAACAAATTTCAATTAGTGACTAATCATTTGTTTTACTCCTTTTTTAAATATTTTTTTGTGTTTTTTTTTATAATAAAGTAATGCAGTAAGGGAAAAATAACTGATAATTAACTAAAGTATAAGTAGAGTTTGATTTATTGCTTGAAAAGGAGCGAGAAGAAGCAATCTTATTATAATCCCACCCCTACTGAGTTCATTCATTTGATAGTTTTACAGTTTTTGAAATCCGGTTCTGATCTTCACATTCAATTCAAGTATTTCAGGCCTCTGAGCTGATAAACAGTCACTAAAGTGACTCAAGAATCAGATGAGGAAAAGTAAAACATTAACAATAGTTAACTCTTTAAATAATGCGTTTCTGTGGAGTCTTGACAGTCTGATTGTGTTGAATTTTCATGAACGTTGTCATATTGTTCTCCCTAGTATAAAGCTTCATTCATACAGTAAAAGTGTTCAGCCACACCTGAGGATCCTTTGTGCTCACGGCTGCTCTGTCCACAGATGGACGTTTCCTGCTTCACCTCTGCTGACTCTGCAGCTAGAAACGCCACCAGGCTGTATAATGGAGACGTGGACAGAGGAGACTTCTGGTTCAGAGATGACCTGAGTGCTCCTCTCCCCGTCTGCTCCTCTGTTTCCTTTGCCACCTCCCCGTGCACGGTCTGCGTGGACCAGCTAGTCCATGCTGTGTGCCGCAACCTGACTGCAGGGGTGAGGATGGTGATGGAGGGGGTGGGAGTCAACGTCCCCATCAGTGAGGGCGGTAAGAACCTGTCATTCTTCCCTGAAGATCAGTCCATCTGTTTGTCAGCAGTTTCAGAAAGAGCAGAGACGTTTTTCTGTCTACAGGGTTAGAAACTCATGTTAGTCACATTAGTCACAAAAATGTTTCTTTGTCAAAAGTGATGGAAAGTGTGGAGTCCTGCTTTGTAGTTCCTGGTTTGAACCTGGCCTGAGGCCCCGCCCCCCCCTCCTCTCCTGCAAGCTAAATGTTTGAGATGTTTGGACTGGAGAGGAATTGGAACTGGAAACACTTACAAGGAGTGTCAACTCTGCTCATATTTAAGCAAACAAGAGAGTGATTAGGGCGTTAGCTGCAGGTACTGAAGCTTTAAGTAAGCTTAGCCAGATTACAGAGAATCAGTTCTGTAAACAGCT
>CM074490.1:247436-299676 GCA_037389245.1 Oryzias sinensis
TTTTACTTTGCTTTATCAATCCACAACATGTGTTTCTGCCGAGTCAACAGGTGGCCATTCTCCCAAAAATGAAGGGTTCTAATCAAATCCAACATTGGTTCTGAAGGATGACATAACAGCTACACAAAATAAGCAACACCTGGATGAAGCACTGTGGCAATTGTTGCAAAATACTGTCTTTAATTAATCATTTTTAACTTAACTTTTTAAAATATGTGAGGATTTTTTTCTTTTCTTTAGCATTTTAAAATGTAATAACTTCAACAATACACTGAATCTGATTCTCAAGATGTATTTTATGCAGGAGCACAATATAATGTGAACATGTAGAGCTTTCACACTTGAAATTAATTTATTGGATAGATATTATGTGAATGAAAAGAGAACAGAACTTATAAATAAAGTAATTGTCGTGGGGGAAACCTGTCTGGTCTTATGTGGAATGGGTCCCACCCTTCTTTGGTAAATCCTAAAATCCGGCCCAGATCTGTTCATTAAAGACAAAAACACGTCACTGCATCTGAAAAAAAACCCCAAGACATCCATCCAAGACAGGCATCCATCCGCAAACTACTCGTTAAAGTGTGGGTGACATGGCCTATTTTAATAAGCCAAAATATAGTAAATAGTCTCTATTTCATGTTGCGATTTTTTTAAATATTTTTCGAAAAAGAATAAATAGTGAAAAACGCGATATAAACAACGAGGACGGCCGCCGGCTTCACGCATTCCGCCGACTTCGCGCCGCCATGTTTGTGACGTAACGAAAGGCAGACAACATGGCTAGCACCGATAGCGAAGCACAGAGTGATGCTACCGTCTCTATTAGCGATTTATCATCAGATGAACAGAAAGATGAAGAGGAAAGTTGTGGAGATTATCATGATGATGAGTCACTTTTGCAACCTGATAAATCAAAGCGTGTCTCCTAATAAGAAAATAAAGAGACTCCAGAGATCTTTCAATATTTAGCCAAATTTTGCAAAAGCTTTGTTTAATAAATTATAATTTGGTAAATAAAATATAAATTGACACCCTGTGGCGGGGTTCCGCCGAGAAAGGATGCAGAGGAGCCAAGGTGAGGAGGATTGGTCTTTATTGCCAACACTGTGAGCACCACGCAGGGCCACGCAGCACACAGCACACTCCTCTTCTTTCACCACCTGCGGTGCTCCCTCTTAAATAGGACGCCACGCCCACGGGGCGTTGCTCTCTATTCCCGTCCAGGTGGCACCACAGGTGGTAATCATAATAATAAATAACAAAATGCAACAATACACAAACAATAAAATACGGTGTGGCCCCCCCTCGGCATCTGACGGTGCCACACCGTCACACACCCCAACAAAAAATATAAACCACTCCAATTAAGTAAAAAATGTATAAAATTAAATTACTCCACTTACCCTAAAATATACTCAAAATGTCCCCTTTTGGCCTAATCTAAACAAAGGTAAACACTGGTTTTCAACCCAATTTACAAAATAAATGTCACAAAATAAAAGTTTCCCAGATATTACTACTCTTTAGTTAACAAAGTCACTGTATACCATTAACAACTGCAGAACATTAACAGTTTTACCTGTTTGAACCAGTTTGAAACCTTTTCTCGTGCGCACGCTCACACACACACACAGTTCAGTTTACTCACGGTACCGGCACCTCAAAAGCAAAAGAAAAAAAAAACGTTGCAGGCCTGTTGCTTCTCTTGCAAAACATTGAGTGCGTTGAAATACTCCAGTTGGATCCAAGGACAACAGAAAACACGACTACTTCGCCTCAATGTGATCCATCGTGATGCACACTAGCCTAGCTTAGCAGCCTTCTCTCCCGACTCCAGCGCTGTCCTCTCCGACCCAGAAAACGGCTCGCTCGCTTCCAGCTCACCCGCCTTTCCTCGACTCAGAAGCCAAGATCCTCCTCCCAACTCTCCGTTCAAAATTCTTCGTTTGTGTCCCGGTTTTTGTCCCTTCGAAAACGCAGACTTGTCTCCTGCAGATCTGGAGGGAAAAATCCTTCGCCGTCCACCTTCTTGAACTTTCCCCTTTTCAGCACCCTTTTCCTGTTTTGGGAATTTTATACACAGATACACTTTCACTAGATCTATTGCTACATCCAGCTGCCACACAACGACTTGGCATGTTGATGATTAACAGATTTAAACACGAGAGAAACGAAGACTACCTGTTTTGTTTACATGCTGTCCGAAGCGGAACTGCGAAAGTCAATGCCTTTCGTGATGTCACAGGTCATATCGAGGTCACTTCCAGCCTGCGCTCTTAGCGGCAAATTCAAATCTCTTATTTCTTCGAAAGATGTCTATTATTCATATGCTTCGGATTTTTTTCGACGCTAACTATTGGTATCAATAGAATCAGCGTTTAAAGGGCTTTTTTATTTGACAAAGTTGTTCAAAGCATGGCATCCACACTTTAAAGACTCTCTGATCATATTTTGATCTGTTGTCAAAGTGTTCCTAGTGGTCTTTTAATGATGATGATGCCGTTTTCTGCCAAAAACCCAAGAAACTGTGACATTCTATAGTTTCTGCAGAGCGGCAGTAGTTCATCAGAAAGCAGAGAGCATGTCACCTCCCAGCGCTTTTTCCAGGAATACACAATCTTTTTTCACCTGCTCCTGATTCCCAATGACCTGAAATACTCAGAGATGCAACATTGATAATATTGATAATATCATAAAAACAAACAAAAAACATCATTTCGATGGGAGTGGATCTACGCAAAGGCTTGATTTACTAACAGACAGAACTTGAACTTTAAAGTGGTATTTTCGTGTAATTTCCAAATGTGGACGACAACCTCAATTCGTTTTTTACACTCGATGAAATTCAAACTCTTGCAGACTTTACATCGTGGTTCTGCTCCTTCTCAGTACATCAAACTACATCTTTGACTGAAATGTTTGAAATTCATTGGTTGTTCGAAAAGTGGGGAAACAAAAACTGGTCTTTAGCTCTGCTTGATCACTTAAACCTTGTGCTATCTTGTGGGGTCCAGATGACCCCACTCCCAACGTTTACGTGCCTCCGAGGCACTATATGGAAAACCTGGGGGCGATAGTTTCTGACGTCATCAAGTTTGTGCAAACACTTAAGCAACTGGAAAAAAACATGTTTAGTCTCTTTATGATTTGTTTTTGCCCATAAATATTGTTGTTTTAAATTGTTTCTTGCCTTTTCCTTATCTATTTTATATTTTGTGTGCGCATTTCAAATGTTGGCTCACCCTAACTTGGTTTGTATCTGAATAACATTCTAAATATAATATAATAATAAAATATAAGTCTAAGTCTGTCCGTCAGTTAAGACAAAGGCCATAAACGTTGTTCATAAAGCTCAAGGTCCTTTTCTGTAATATAACATCTTCCAGCCACGTTTCCCGCTGTTCACGCGCTCACGAGCACGCGCCAGTTTTTTTTTTCCTGTTTTCCTTGTAATTCGATCAGCCACGATGTGGCCCCCCTGCTCCGCGCGCGCAGGGATGCTCCGTGGCGCGCGCTCAAAGGGCTACGCTCTCTGTGCTGTGGCTAGTGTGGATCCCCGCAGCCCCGGTGCCTCATCCCGTCTGCAGCAGCCGCTCACGGCGCCATGAGTCCGGACGTTTTGCCGCCGCTGCTGCTGCTCCTGTGGACGTCGGCGCCCTGCTGGTGCGCGCCGCAGCACACGTGTCACCCGGGAGACGAGCTCTTGGGTAAGGCGGACCGAACCAAAACCTCCGCGCGCGGTGAGGTCACATCTGCAGATGACCTCCTGGCGAAAGATGTCACTCATTTATCATAAAAAGAGAGAATTTAGAAACTTTAGGGTGACAGTTATTGAAGTTTTGACTTAAGGAACTTAGAGTAAACAGAAGCTCTCCTGCTGTAAATGTCGCCCTCTAGCGGTCACCACCTTCCTGCTTTATCATTAGTTCTCTTGGTTTCTCAACAGGAAGATGCAGCACCGGCGCGCGTCAAGACAGAGGTGCGTTTGTTTCACTTTCTGCTTGGTAAAAACAGCACGGTTGCACCGGTGTGTCTGACCTTTAACCCCTGGGGCCAGAAAACAAAAAAACATCATCTCAGGCTAGATGTCCCCATTCAGAGTGAGTCCACGTCCCCATTCCTTTGCCCAATGACCTTTCTACCCTGCATGATTTATGGATCTTCAGAAAGTGTGCTAAACTGTTCCAGCAGGCCAGCGGCCACACTGGAAGATGCAGGTTCAACTACAGGTCAAAGTCATTAAGAGTTTTTTTTTTTTTACCTCTTTGACCTCCGACAGAGAGAAAAGTGACTGAATGAAAAAAAAATCTAACATTCAGCTCCAACCAGAAGAAGCCTCCAAGAAAATTCTCAGTCTCCTAAAATCAAGAAGGGTTCCACTTAGTTCAAATTCTCAATTGTCATTTCTGAAAATCCAAAATAATGAGAAATATTTTCATCCGTTTTCGTCGTTGCTCTTTAGTAAAGCTGCCTTTGAAGACCCACTCCGATGAAAATTGTGTCTTTTGTGTCCATAACTTCTTCTTGTGGCATTTTTCTGACGATAGAGGACATACACTCACCTGCCACTGTATTAGGCACACCTGTCCAACTGCTCGATAATGGAAATCTCTAATCAGCCAATCATACGTCAGCAACTTTCGGCATGTAGACACGATCAAGACGACCTTCTGTTAGATGATTCTTTGGTATAATATAATGTTAGATTGACATCTGTCTTCCTAAGTAGATCCTTTCCATTGCATCAAAACAGATCCACATCATAATGCTACCACCACCATGCTTCACAGTTGGTTGTCAGAGACTCTCGCTCTCACATTTTCCTTCCGACTTGCATTTGTAAAAGTTCACCAAACTACCGGATGGTGAAGGCGAACAGTTTTTGCCATCATTAGGCATCATTAGACATCAGCTACGCAAACCTTTTTCCGCAGTGCCTCAATCACCTGAAGAAGACCTGTTACGGTCAAAACGTCGCCACTGAGGCACTTTTGATTTTTCTTTTGTATCAAAAAAACTTTTTTCCCCTTCTTTTTCATTTAAATTAGAACTAATTATCTTACTACTTGTTTTTTTTACACATAATTTATTAAATTAAAATAACCAAGGCAACAACAAATTAAAAAATGGCAGACAGCAGGTGGACTCTTGTTAGTTCAGGCCGTAACCTCTGCCGTGAAGCACCCTAGGCCTTTCAGCCTCGCTGGGAGCAGGGTATTGGGGCCAAAATCTTCTATGGGGCTCAATAGTGTTTCAAAGTCCACTACAGAACCCAAAGGGACACACATGTCTGAAATATCCAAACGAAGTTTTGGCCTAATTATGGGATAGCCATATGACCTATGGTGTGGCAAAATTGTTGCAATTTTTACGTTTTTGCGCAGTATGAAAAAGAAAAACTTTTTCAAACACGCCACCATTTTAAGTCTCCACCCACAACCCAGATGAATTTTTCACATGCAGCTCTGATCAGGGTGGTAGGGGCAGAGGGGGAAAGCAGCCACTGTTCTTGCCACTCAGCCAGTGAGAAGGGGGGCAGCCAGGGCGGCTAGTGCCTGCGGGGCATACAAGGCTGCCTGAAGCTTTAATTTGTGCCTACTTGTGATTGGTCTGTCGTGTTTATTGATGTCCATAAACATTTTCTTCTGTCGCAACAGCTGCCTGCACAGAGCTTAACCTGGGCTACTGTAATGACTTGGACTACTCAAGGTGGGGGGCCTTTCATTGGTTTAAACGTTTTTTCAACTCGACACAGCTGAACGTGGGGTAAACATCAGGTTTTCCACAGAACCATATTTCCCAACATCCTGGGCCACCAGAGTCGCGTGGAAGCAGAGTCGGGGGCGGAGTATCTCCTCCTGAGCGTCATCCACGGCCTGCTCAATGGCGAGTGCTCCCCTGAGATCCGCCTGGTGGGCTGTTCGGTGCTGGCCTCGCCCTGCCGGGATGACAAGATGATCAAACCGTGCCGACGCACATGTGAGGCCCTGAGGAAAGACTGCTCCCATGCCTTTGAGGCCATTGAGATGGCCTGGCCCTACTTCTTGGACTGTGACCGCTTCTTTGCCAGCGATCAAGAGGGCTGTTTCGACCCCCTGGCAGGGCTGAAAGGTAAAGTTGTCAGACCTGCCCACAGCTGTTGACCTCTTGGTGACCTCTGCCCCTCTCTAACTCCTCCTGTGTGGTTTCCAGCCAAACAGGAGCTTGCACTGTCCAGCCTCTCACCTGAGGAGCCCAGTACCATCATCCAGTTCACGTACACCTCCAACTCCCAGATGTACAGCCTGCTGAAGAGAACAGCGGCCAAGTGTGCCCACATCTCTCACGTTTACAGCATCGGGCGCAGCACTGAAGGCAGGGACCTGCTGGTCATCGAGTTCACCAACAACCCTGGACAACATGAGCTACGTGAGTAACGGAGACCAGGGTGAAAGCAGATGCTCTGATGGAGCCTGAAGCTAACATAAGTCAGACTGTAAAATAACATTTGAAATGCTCTTGTGTAGCGTATTTCTACCTATGGATAGTGCTTTTACACCACTTCACAACTATACAGTAGCTCCCAAACTGATGGGGGTGGCTGTGCCGTTTGATAGAATCTGCCAGAAGTATATTCGGCCTTTGTCATAATCACCTGGGGCCTCATTTATAAACGTAACGTACGCACAAAAGAAGGCGTACGCCACTCTCTACGCAATAGTTGAGATTTATAAAAAGCAAACTTGACGGGAAAATGTGCGGTCCTTCAAGCTCTGACCCAGGCGTACGCACAAAAACGGGTGAAATGAGAAACGGCGACACCGTCGGCAGATGGAAGAAACACGTGAAAGTGAAAATGACAATCCTGCCTCTCATGAATGAACTGAAGACTTCACAAAGCAAGTCTGACAATTAACAGCTACAGGAACACCCGTTTGATCGATCAGCAGTGAAACAAACAAAAAAATCAAACGAAAATTACAACAGAAATTCAAATGAACACATATTTGGAAAAAGAAAAGTTATATATGTTCTGCAATATTGGCATGTTGTGCAATTAATCCTCATAAATAATATAGTTAAAAGAACGAAATAATGTACAAAACTGATATTCTCGTTAATGTGTCCGTCTGGCGGATCTTGCGCTCTTAGAAGATGTGGCAAATGGAAGAATTCGGAGTGAACGCATCTTTAGACAGCAAGAAGACTTGCTGGCAAACGAGGACGAGTGGCTGATGAGCAGGTTCCGACTTCCTCGAGCCGTCCTGTTGGACCTCTGCGGACTTTTGGGCCCGGCGTTACAGAGGAGCACTCGGAGGAACCACGCGTGTCACCCGGTGCATCTGGCGCTCCGGTGTCCCCCCCGATGGAGCGCTAGACGTTTTTTATGCCTCGACTTTGATGTCCGACCATTTCTTTTTATTTCGGCCACGGTCCGAGGTTGTGAGGCTACAGCATATACGGCGTCAGCCACCGTTTGCCGCTCACCTGCCTTTTTGGCATTAGTAATGCCCACACTGTGCCCTCCAAACACTTTTCTCCTCCTTTCCACCTCGCCAACGATAACTTCTACTTCACATTGAGTCAAGTTCATTTTTTTTGATTTCCTCTCTGTGTTTTCCATGATTTCGCATTCAATGAATATTAATTTGTGGGCGTTTCACGGACTATTTATGGGCAACTATGGGCGTGTCATGAAGCCGCAAAAAGCTGCGCTGCATTTAGAATTGATTGTGATTTATTAAGGGAAAGATGCGTAGGATGTGCGTGCGCACGGTTTTATAAATCCGAATATTTCTGTGCGTACGCACGTCCTATGTTTCATCCGTACGCCACTTCTGACGCAAATCCTACGCAAAATTTTATAAATGAGGCCCCTGTACAGGACTTGACTTGTACGGGACACTAGGAGGGTTGTAGAGCAAGTGCGCCTCGCAGTTCCCTTGAAGGTCATGCGGCCACATTAAGGGACGTCGTTGAAAATGGAACGTACCATTGCGGTGCGTGTGGAAAGTGTCTGAAAGGATGTAAGTTGACGGACGGGTGATCCTGCCGCACGGTGTCCTTACGCCACACCCTGGTTCAGGGGTGTTAAACTCAAAATGAAGCAGTGAAGTAGAGCCACGGGCCAAACTCAATATTTATTGAAAACTTAACTGCAGCTGATATGTAATGTTTAACCTTTTCCTATAATGTCTTCTTAGCTTATATTATTTCGTTACAGCCACGTTAGCTCCGCCCACAAACAGGTCTGTCCTTTACATTCGTGAAACTCCTGTTCATCTTTCAAATTCAAATTCAAATGAATTTTTCTTATATAGCACCTTTCATGACAAGAAAGACAGCTCAAGGTGCTGTACATAAAAACAAAAACAAATGCAATAAAATACATTAAATTAGACCCGCACAATAAAATACACAAAGACAAACACCAGTGGAAAATAAATAAATAAATAAATAGAATAAAGAGAAACCAGAAAGCGCCGTCTGCCCTGTCCTCCTATTGGCAGGGGTGTCAGTATAGACCCAAACACCCAAGCCGAGGGTGAGAAAAACACCCGTAAACAGTCTAATTTGACAAAAAAAAAATGTGGTAAAATATCATAAAAAGTATAAAAGTAAAATTTAGATTAAACAGATATGTATATGATAAAATGTCATAAAATAAAAGAATAAAAAATTCTAGATTAAGCATATAAAATGATAAAATGATGTGATAAAACATAAAACGTAAAAAGAATGAAGAAAAAATATATGTGATAAAAAAATCATAAAATGTAAGAATAAAAAATAGTAGATTAAACAAGTAAAATGCTAAAATGATGTAATAAAACGGCATAAAATCTAATTAAAAGCTAATTTAGTTTCTTTTTAAAAGCCTCCACGGCAGATGAGGCCCTCACATCCTCAGGTAGACTATTCCACAGACGAGGCCCATAGTAACTAAATGAGGGCTTTTGTTTGGCCATTTTTGTGGAGGGTGAAATTAATTTGTCCGTCGTGACTGGAGCATGGCTATCAACGACTCCACAGAAAAAAGGAGCACTTGCCGGTTTCGGCTGCTCTCCAACGTACTAGCAAAGCATTGTGGGATTTGTAGTAGAAGCGGTACAGTATATACAGCGGGCCAGCTCTAATGCACATTTGATATGATCTGACCTCATGCGAATTCCACACGCACAGGGTGTGCCGGCGAAACGCAAGACGTAAACACGATCTACACTCTGGCTATGTCCGAATTCCCTCCCTACTCCCTGACTACTAAAAAAAACAGAAAAAACGAGGTTTCATTTATATTAGTTTAGAAATTCAAAAGTTTGAGCACCCGGGGTAAAACGTTATATTACTGTGCGTAAAAAAGCAAAGGAAAGAAGGAAAAATCCTCAGATTACAGGTGTGACATTCTTGTAATATGTCCAAAAAACTGGCTTTATTTCCATCATTTACCATGTGTGCATGTTTATGGATATTCTTGGCTAAATGTGCCAGAAAATAACATTTAACAGCAAATCCTGTCTAGAAAAGGCTAATAGAAACAACAATTATTATGTGGTGATAAAACTCTATTGTCCTTTTATACAACAATTCAGTTTTTTCATCAACAGTGAACCCTTTATGGCTCTCAAACCCAAACAAACCCTATTTTAATAAGTGTAAATCTTTATTCGCTGATAATTCTGTCATATTTATGCTTAATATTGCAGCTACAGTGTTTATGAAACACAACACAATTTCAAAATAAATCAAATAAGGATAAAATTATTATTACAGCCCTGACAAACCACAAAAGGAACACCGCAAAGTCAAATCTTGCAGAAATTACAGGGACACAGCTGATACGGTTATAGGGTTGTACCCTAATCTGTTCAAAAATTGAATCTACATTAGAGAGTTAAATAGTTTGCCATCTTTGTATTATTTCTGGTTGAATTCTGTCTATTTTAAAAGCAGTTATATATATGATGAAGTCATTTTACTATACAAAAAAAAACGTTAAAGGACAAAACCATGACCATGTAACTTCTGGTCCCGTTTATTCTCAGAGGTCAATTAGCCAAAAATCTTTAAAAAAATTAACACTTTCTGAAAAATGAATAATGTTCACAGACTCTGTAGGTCTCCGTAATTAAATAAAAGTACATTTCTCCGTATTTGTTTCTCTTTTTCTGAAATCTTAGAAAATGGAGATTGTTAAAAAATGTCTTGACAGATTTTCTTGTGATTCTTGTCGTCAGTGGAGCCAGAGGTCAAGATGGTGGGTAACATGCACGGGAATGAAGTTCTGGGTCGCCAGCTGCTCATCTACTTGGCCCAGTATCTGTGTTCCGAGTACAACCTGGGAAACCAGAGGATCCAGACCATCATTAACAGCACTCGCATCCATATCCTGGCCTCCATGAACCCCGACGGTTATGAGCTGGCCTCCTCAGAGGTAGAGGATAACAGTGAGCGGGACCTCAACAACCAGGCAGTAAATATTGTTAACAGAAACAGACAAACCACCATTACCCGCTCTCAATCCGCTTTCTCTGAAGTCTGTCCTGTTCTAGCTGCTGAGGTGGAAGGTGGGCGGATGTCCCAGAAGTTGTCAATCAGTCCGTCATCAGATCTCTTCAGACTGGTAAAATTGCTGCTGCTGCTTTGAACAGTGGAGAACCTTTGGGATAACATGCTCCAGACAAAACTCCCAATCCAGCAAACCGGTTTGGCTGTCACTCCGCTTTTACACCGGCGTTCTCATTTCAGCCACGTTTCTGAAATAAAGTAAAGTCGGCAAAATGTAGCTGGATGACAAAAACCTCCTCTCTAAAACACAACCTAATGCGTAAAATAAGCCATGACGGCGTATATTCAATAGAACTGAGGGGGTAATTGCTCTGCCTGGAGTTTGTGTTGGGGGCAATAAGAACTGAAATCCATCAGCGTTGGTGGTAGTTTTTATGTTGACATTTGTCAGTCTGTTGTGTTGATATAAGGCTATCCAGAGGGCCAGAGCCAGACTGGACTTTGAGGCCCCCGGGCGAACAATAATATGGGGCCCTCTGCAGGGATTGTATTAATTATTAAAAAAAAAAAATCCTTGCCAAAAGGATTAAAACATCAAAGATCTTCCTTACTTACCTACATTTAAATTACATTTAAATGTGAAATAAATGTGTTTTACATACATTATTTTTTACTGTTGACTGGAATGAGGGACGGTTTTATGATGAAAAACTTGATCACTTGATCAATCTGATGCTGTTTCCGTGATTTAGGATGTTTTTTATGACTAATGATGGGTGTAAAATCTTTTTTAGACACTTATATTAGGTGCTCAGCTCAGAGCTCCGAGATTGTTGGGGGTCTCAGGCGAATGCCTACCTCTGCCTAATAGTGAGTCCTGCTAAGCAGAGGGGCCACAGACTGGACAGGGTACCAGGTGGAGGCGGGGCGTCTGCTGTAAAGCATCGTGATTTCGCCGGTTTCTCAGGGATGAAAGGCGGTGACCTTCTGAGTGGTGGACGTCACTCTGGAGGGCCATTGGGTTCTTGGCTCTGGACCTGGTGTATCACGTTTTGGTGTTTCTGTAGATTCCTTTCCAATCATTTGCATGAAAAGCAAATAGTGAGTTACTTTGTCATGACGGATACATGGTCTTGTCTACTTGTTAACAATGAAATTGACCAAAATAACTTTTTCCTTTTCACAAATTCCTGACTAATTCCATTCATCAAACTCATTTGAGCGTATGTACTTTCACCTTTGACAGTCCTCCCTCCTCGTGAGTTTCTCAGGTTGATGGCCTTGAATGTTTCAGGGACACTTGTTGAATGGTTGGACTAACGGCCGATCCAACGCCCAGAATATTGACCTGAACCGCAACTTCCCGGACCTCACCTCCATCTTCTACAGGAACAGGCGCAGCCGTCACTACCGAACTGACCACATCCCAATCCCAGATGGCTACTGGTTTGGGAAGGTAAGGTGGCATTCGGTCACTGTAACCCTTGTGCTATCCTAGGCACTTAACATTGGGATAATACCTAGACCAGTGTTTCAACCAGGTTTACGCAACAATTATGTGCCGTGGAGATGGTCATGTGTCAGGGAAATTGTCCTCATTTATTACCTGATTTAACAACATTTTCCATCTCCAAGATTTCAGCTCTTTGTTCATCCAAACAGGCCCTGATAAAACACTAACGAATTAGCTATATGAGAGATCATAAAAGACTTTTTGCTTTGTGTTTATATTAAAAACATTTTGATAAGAATGACGGAACCACGATTTAACAGTAGCTTCAGCTGCGTTAGGAAAAGTTCCATTTCCTTTAACTGTCTCCACTAATCATTTCTGGATTCTAATCACATGTCAACAGTCTGACCAATCAGAAGGGTTAAAGCCACTCTTTGTTCTGGAATTTTGCTGGATAAAGTCGCTTCAGTTCTAACAAAAAATATTTCAGCTAAAGCTCGTCTTTAGCTTGTAGTTTAACACAGAATCTGGTGTCAGACCGTGGAACAAGAGAACAAAACCATGAAGCTCAGAGACGCTGGTCTTTCTGCGTTCAGTGGATTATTGATCTACATATCCCATGATGCATTGTTGCAAGTGACAGGGTGAGCGCACGATGCGACAACCAGCTCCTCCTCTAACGCCTTGAAACAACAGCGAACACAAATCAAAAAGTTTTGAATCTTCTAACTTAGCTTTATTACATCTGTTAGAAAAACAGCTGTAACTTCCAGCTTTTTCGCCAATTATCACAAAAATGCATGTGAGATCAGCGGAGGGACTGTGGATCAATACACTGGGCTTTAACTTTTTTTTTTTTTTTTTTTGAATGCAAAGCCGATTTTTGTCAAGGTTGAAGTGTGCCGTGGCTCAAAAAAGGTTGAAAAACACTGATCTAGACCCACTAGACCAGGGTCGAATCCTATGGCTCGCGAGCCATATATGGCTCTTGTGATGGTCACATGTGGCTCGCAGGCAAATCTTTAATTATACTTTTTTTTCATTAGACCAGTCCTTCTCGGGTGCGATGCGATGCCAGAGGCGCTTAGTAGTAGCTGTGTCGCAGAAGCCTAATATTATCCATTATTTCACAGAGTTTGTACCACCCGAAATCTCCGTGAATTCCTCGCTCTCTGAAGAAGAGCTACAGTTTCGGACGGATGTGTGAGAAGAAAACCGGGGCAGCAGTGAATCACAAGAGGGATGGTAAAAACGTAACCAGACTAGACAGCAAAACTACCACGCAGAAATACTCATCATTTATTAGCAACAGCATAATGTTATTAAAAAGAATCCACAGACCTGTTGCACTTTTAAAAGTGTTGAATGTCAAATGCACACATTCACTTTGTATATTTAGTTTAAAATATTGTCATGACTTGAGTTTAACTTATTGTTGGGCCGTAAGAGTAAATTCTGGAGTTCATGGAACGCCATCGATCAAGCAGAGATCTGATTGGCTCAGTTCTGTCGCTCAGCCTGTTGTTAGGGAGTTTGACCAATGGGGTTCAGCTATGGGCCGAATAAGGGAAATGGGAGGGCTGTTTGAAGGGGGAATATAAATCCTGAGAAGCGCTCGCCTCGGCGGAGAGAATAAGGAGTTGGCGGAATTAATTATACCATGCTTTGTTGTAGTCTGCAACTGTAATAAAGAACCCTAAGAGTGGCAGTCTGCGGCTCTCAGTGTGGGAAAGGATCGCTACATTATTGTATGGGTTTTAAATTATATTTCAAAATATGTGGCGCTTATGGTTTTGACCAAAAAAAGGCAATTCCGACCCCCTGCACTAGACAGTGCTCTGAACCTTTTTTCTTCAATGATTTGTGATCTTCACTGGTGTCCATGGATTACATGAAATCTTTCCACCTTTATCCACCTTTGTCATGGTGGTATAAACACGCCAATGGAAGGTGGGGTCATCTAAGATAGCACAAGGGTTGTGGCTAAGCTTTGTGGGATGTCAAAACAGTTCCATCCCATCTGTGGCTGTAGGTATACCGGAGGATCTATGCAGTGATGAAATGATCAGGTCCCTGCCGCTTGTTCATTCATAGTTCCGCGGAGGAGAGCTGGTGGTCTCCTATCCGTTTGACTTCTCCAGACATCCACAAGAGGAGAGAATGTTTTCCCCCACTCCTGACGAACAGGTACCGATGTCTGAACGAACAGATCCACTGCTGCCTCTGACTGAACCATTGACTGTCTGAGAGAACCGATTGGTCCGAGTTGGTCTGAGTCAGCGTTTCTATGGCGACCACTCTCACCAATCAGGAGTGAGCTGTTGCCTCACCACCACCTCTTGGAAAGCGGGCTCAGGACACCTGTCAATCAAACATTTTGAGGGGACATGAGGACCATCAGGCTACACCTACTTTTACTGAGGCATCTGATTGGTCTGTTTACAACTTAAATAAAGTGAACTACGGGAAAAATATGGGGAGGCGGGTAATTGTCCAATAGAATGACTGAATAACAGCTTTTTATTGGGATTTGGGATTTTGGCCTGAGCTCACTTCCTGTTTGGAACGCCAGAGGAGGGGAGTCACTCAGTCCAGTTCATATACAGTCAATGTTTTAACAGAAGTAAAGCACCTGAACAATCAAAGACTCTAACTCTCAACCCGACAGGCCTTTAAGCAGATGGCACGCACTTATGCTGATGCTCACGCCACCATGTCAAACAACGACACAGACAGATGTGGGGCCTCCTTCTATCGCAACAGGCATCATCAACGGGCTCTGTGGTACAGCTTGCTGGCTGTAAATTTTTAATGACTACAGAGTGTCTGAACGCCCCGGCACAGCTCATGTCTGCTCGTCTGCAGGCATGTCTGATTTCAACTACTTGCACACCAACTGCATGGAGATCACGGTGGAGCTGGGCCAAATTCCCCCCGGAGGCCGAGCTCTACCCCGAGTGGAAGAGGAACAAAGAGGCTTTGCTCAGTTTTCTGGAGTCTGTAAGTCAATCACTGACTGTGGTGGGACTTTTTTTTTCCACAAGTCTTTTTCATAAAATAAACGTATGTTATAAAAACGAATCGCCCCCTTCAGTTTTAAGGTTTGAACCATTAGTGTCAACCACAAAAATAAATCTGCAGTTTGTCCAAGAGCTGATCACACAGCCACATTTAGCGCATACTGCACAGATCAACATTGGTCATCCGTGACTATATGTAGAAAAAGTGAGAAACGTTGTGGTCTTTTTCACACATGTATCAGAAATAAACTGCGTTAAAACTACGGCAGAAGTACAAGAAATGGATGATGACCAAGAAACGTAGAAAAACTGGAACGTCAGGTAAAAAGGACCAGAGTGTCTCAGTTCCTGGTGATGAAAGACATCAATAAAGAACACTTAAGTAATTATAACTCCTTTTGTTGGTAAACGTTACCTCTACAAGCTGCTCTTTAACTTAGATAATATGAGCTTTTTGTTCATTCATGTTGTCGTCTGCTCCTGATTCACCACCATTTGAAGGGAAATATACTCAGAGATGCAATTTTAAGCTTAATTTTCTTTATTAACTGTCCTCCAACATGTTAAAAGCACCACGTTTTTTGCGCTTTTGTCATTCCTCGATGAGCGCAGATGTCTGTCCAGGGTCTCAGCCGACGGGTCTTTAGGGGAATTCGTTTTTGAGCCGTTCAATATCTTTGGTCTGTTGATTATTACGCAGTTTAGGCGCATTTAACGTAGTTTACTGTGCAATTATTACGTAAATCTTAAGCAATTCTGCACGATTTTTGCAAATTTGTGGCTTTGCTGGGCCGTTCCACGTATGTCTAACAGACGCTTCGCGCATGAACCACAGATGTATAACTTTTGTAGCGCGCACATATCACATTTAAATTCTGTTATTGATGCACACATCACTAATTTCCTGTAAAGACCACCAATCACCAATTTTCATGCATGCATTTATTCATTTTCTGATCCGTTTTTGTCCCTTCCGCGGGTCACAGGCTGCTGGAGCCTATCCCGGCCAATCATTGGCTTAGGCAGGGGACACCCTGGACAGGTGGCCAGTCTGTCGCATTTCATCCGTGATATGTACGCAGTGACTGTGTGACACTAAGGCATTAAGGAAAGTTATTTCCTAAACAGGTGCATCGAGGGATCAAAGGAGAGGTCAAAGACACCGATGGAAATGGAATCAAAGGTGCCACAGTCTCTGTTAGAGGCATCAGGAAAGATGTCACCACAGGTAGGCGGAATATTGAATTACGGAAACACCCGGAGTTGTGTTGTAATGGAGCCCAAAGACTTTTCTTCTTCTGTCAGCTGAGGATGGAGACTACTGGAGGCTGCTGAACCCTGGCACATACATCGTGACAGCCACAGCCAAGGGTTACTCCAAGGTCAGCAAGAGAGTTCACCTGCCTCACCGCATGAACAAGGCCGGACGCGTGGACTTTGTCTTGGAGAAGGTGCTGACCTTCAGCGCATTGCTTCAAATGTGCACCAGCGCACGACTTCTCACCCTTTTTGTTTTTTCATTACCCCTTTTCTCCACAGGTCCCCGTGGAGCCTGGTATTGAAGACCACCTCTTTCCCACGGTGGACAGCTGGGAGCGGTTTGATCCCTACAACCAGTTTGAGCGCTTCAGCGAGGGTGACGGAGGTGTGGAGAGGCAGGAGAAGCCGTGGTGGTGGAACTACTTCTCCCAGTCTGGCATTTCACCCCGACCTGGCTGCTGAGGAACGTTTAGACAGATTGACAGGAAGTGGGAGCACAAGGAGCAAAGGAAGCAAGGAACCAAGCTCCGTTTATAATCTGCCCTTTGCTTTGCAGACCACAAATGGGTTTCTCTCACTGAGGTTTTTGCTCAAATTGTTGCACCGTTGAATTTTTAGCACTTCTAAAGAAGTTCCACCTAAGAAATAAATGCGTTATGGAGGATTCTCCATCAGATCTAATCGCTTACTGTTGCATATCTAAGACAGAGCTGCAGAAAATATGTTTGTTCAAATTTTAAAATGTTCTCTTCGCATTACAGTCTTGATTAGATTTAGTTTTTTTGCCAAACGCTTTGAACTCTTTTAATCACATGGCAGCTTGTAATTTCAGTGACTCATCAGAAGTGTCAGCAGAGATTTTGCCTTCGTTGTTTTTTATAAAGCCATCACTAAAAAAATAAAAAATATTTCTCTGGAGTCCCCCCCCAGAAATAATCAGTGTCCCTCAGTCAGATGTTCTGTTCAGTGTTCTGCCGCTCAGTCACTTTCTCACCAGCAGAGGCGCCAGGGAATAAATTATGGTGGATTGCAGTTTTACTGATGCAGATAAAAAAAAAAAAAGATTTTTGACACTGAACTTATTAGTGTTAAAAATAAACTTCTCACCTCCAGTCTTATTTATAGAGTTTAATGTCACTAATATTTCAGCTACTTTGTTTGTTTGGGTTTATGAAGCATTTCGGGTAATTATGATCAACAGAACTGATGAGGTCAAAGTTACATAAATATTCAATGTATTCCAGTGTAACTCTGCAGTGGAGCATTTTATACAAGCTTGCATACATTGTTAAGATTTCTCTTGGGTTGTTTTGTGTGGACACAGTTTCATGTACCATCTGAAGGTTTTATTTTTAAGTTGACCTCAGTTTTTTTTTACTTTTAAGTACTCAGCACAATTACTGGTTTTGTTAGTCTGTTATCCCAGTCCTAATGAGCCGGTTGAGGGTCGGTCAAAGTTTTTAGCAGAGGAATCAAACTATGATTTTAAATGTCAGAGCAGGAAAGGCTTTGAGGTGCAGCTGCACATCTCTGCAGGAGAGTCTAAAATAAAAAGTCCTGCCCTTCTAAAGCAAAGGTTTTTTAATGTCAAGTCTCTGCTAAAAAAAAAAAGGGGAGAGAGTAACGTCAAATATCTGGTGTGCTCCAGACTTTGTGACGGAAGAGCAAAGCCTCGGTGCATCAGTTGGTAAAGCAAAACAAAAAAAGTTTTCATTTCATGAAAACAATCAAACTGCAGCTCTGCTTTATAAACTCATTCTTTTCTGTCCACTTTTACGGCAAATTCACAGTAAAGAACTTTGACGAACACTTCCTAATGCCCTTTCCACGTCACTGAAAGGATGTCTTGAAAGTCGGCAGGTCTTCATGTGTGTGTTGCTGTCTCCCATCATCCTTTGAGGTTTGTATTTATCTGCTGGTCTTCCTGGAATTCTGCACCATGTTTGAGTTTGAGGTAAAACCATAGACGTTGCTCTGCCAATGCTCCGTAACACAAATGCAGAGGCAAAAAAGAAGAAACCAAGATGTTTGCTTCACCTGGACGTCAGAAGAACAATAGTTGTCATGCATTGGTCAGAAATAGGAGACTTTTCAAAAAGGAGCTTTTCTTAATTGTGCTCAACATCAGTTCCTTTGAAAGAGGCCTGGGAGAAAGGAAAAAAAACTTTCATGTCTCTGTTGCTCTTTAAAAACGTTACTGGTTTGTGAAAGTCGAAAATAAAATAAAAGCACAAAATAAAATTGAAGTATGCTAATACCTACCCCCACATCAGAAAAAGAGGAGTAAGGGGAAAAACTATCTCTCCATGGACCGAAGAGCAGTGCACAAAAACTACATTTAAAGAGTTTCACTTGATGCATCATTGCTGCTACACTCATTTAAATAATCCTAATTCAGCTTCTCATTAATGACACAAACTAAGACTCAGGAGATTTGTGTGTTCTTGTTGAAAAATGCAGAATATCCTCAAACAGTGTATCCCTTTGTCTGGTTGGGTTTGTCTCAATGACCTCAAATCTGATAAATGCAATTTAGAAGTCAGATCATTGATCAAATCCTGCTGTATTATCAGAGTCAGAAGCCTTTATTGTAACTGTACATTAAACAACCAAACTGTAGCAGAGGTGGTGATATTGTTAATGCACACAGAAGTTGGTCATTGGGAGAGAGGACGCCTGCTGCATAATGCAGTGTGTGAGTGGCGTGAACAGTAGTGTAGTGTCTAAACTACTAAACTATTATCTTCGTTAAATGTCATTTACAAATGAAATGACATTTAAACGTAGTTATTTTCTTAAAACGCTCAGTTTGAACTCAACGAAACAGTTTTTGCACAATAAACTCACTGTTCTTTTTTGGTGTTTTTGTCTTGTTACTATAATTTAAACATGCACAGATCTAAAATAACAGGATTATTGTGTTTGAGCAGGAGAACACTCACGCTAATTGGGGAAGAAATGTGGGTCAAATCTTCATATTTCTTGTACTGAGATGACTCATTGACATGTTCCAGAGAACGATATTTACTGAATTTCAGTCAATCTGGATCAATTTCAGCTTAATTTCACGCAGCCCCCGGTGGAGGCTTTTATTCTGCTGGACGTACTTTTTAAATGGAATTTTAGGATTTGTGTTTTAACTATGCTTCGGTTCCACCATAGTGTGTAGATGCTGACATGAACTTGAAGCAAGCTCAAACTCTAAACCCATAGCTCCTCTCAGGTCACATTGGGACATTTTTGGGAGTTTTTCAGGTGTTCCTCCGGTAGTCTCATGTAAAGACCAATCGCCAGCAACAGATTCACAGATATTTAAAGTCCATGTGTTCTGTAAGTGAAAAATGCCCGTCAGCACACACTCCAATGATCTCATATACTCCGCGCATCTCAGACGCTCTGGTTTCCATCTGCCACATTTCCCCACAGGTTCCTGCCTCCCCTCTTTTTTCTTCTCTGACACTCCAGCTCACTTTCAATCTTTAACTGTGCCCGCTTTCAACCAACACTTTCCAACACTTCTGCATATAGGATGCAAAATGCCAAGCCTGCTCTGAACTTTCTTTCCCTCCCCAGCTAATCTCTGAGCTCCGCTCCTGCAGCTACGCCTGCCTCAGGAGGCAAGGTCAAACCAATGTGGCAGACATGATTTGTTTGCTTTGCAATTATTTTCATCAGTGGAGACAAATGGACTCATACGGCACGGAGCGACCCACACAGACAAGCGGGAGCTCCGATGGAGGTGAACGCAAGATTCAGCGATGAGGCGTGAGTGAGGCACAAGCTCTGGTCTGGGTAAAGGAAGGGATTTGATTTTAAAATGATGAGACTTAGATTGTGCTTCTCATGTATTGATTTATGGGGAGGGTTCTGTGTACCAGAAAAGAGGACGCTTAGCGGCTTGTCACGTTCAGCTCGTAGTCTCGGAGGCCATCCTCATGGTAGAAGCACATGGAGTTTCAGGACTTGATTTAGCTCAAACTTTATTTTCCAATTTCTTCTGTTGGTATTTCACAGTCATGGCCCAAGCTCTAACCACCAACCAACCAACAACAACCTCCCAATGGTTACAACTCCTACCTTTATAGGATTTCTCCTTTGGGAGCTACCATCCACCCAGGTTCCCACAGAAAATCTATTTACACAAAACATTTAAATATGTACATTCAAAGTTCCCCTAACCCCTATAAAAATAGATAATTTCCCCATGCAAAAATAGAATTCACAGACTGTTCCTAAAACATTTCAATAATTCACTCCAATAATAAAATTACTAATCTAAATCTCCCCTGTTAACTTTACAATGATTTTGGTTCCTTTCCCTGGAACCAATATAAGGTCCTTGTACCCTTAGGGACCTCTTTTGCTGGCGGACCATTCCTGACACAGAAAACAGAGGCGAGTCACCACAATCAGACAAGGCATAGACATACATGCAGCAGGTGTAAAACAAATATTTACATCTATGTGCTTTCACAGGTGCTCCTGACCTAGAAGAACATCCCTGCTGCTGCTTAACTTTAACTGCATTAAACTAATAAACTCTGTCAATTAACCTTTTCTGTCTGTTTCTTTAATGTGACAACTGCTCGTTGTCACACGGCTGAACAGTTGTCAGGAAAGGCCGGTTCGTTGGTTTGGCTCTCTGGAGGCAGAGGAGGACGAGAAGGCATCTCTGTCACAGTTAAAGTCCACCCCTGGCAGCGGAAACAGACATCGCCCGCATAGATCTTCTACCAGCAGAACCGGCTGTTGTTGCAGAAGACATCAACCATTAGTTACTTCAGTCTCATGGACCATCTGACTGTTTCACCGCTTGACCATCAGTGAAGGAGGAAGACTCTCTCCATCCGTTTAGTCATTCTGTCCTGCTGCAGTGCTGACACATACTCAGAATCTCTTAAGGGGCTCATAAAAGGGAGTTTTCCCCCCCCAAAATCCATGAACAAAACCAAAACACACGTGTCTGGGATTTCCAAAGGAGGTTTCGCGGACGGCCACAGGGCCTACGGCTTGGCGGCCCCCTTTTCTTGGCAAAGTGGTGAATTTGGCGATGTTTACGTTTTCCCACAATGTGAGAAATACATTTATTTGAGCAAGTCCCCCCCCCCCCCCCCCGACATTTCACACAAACCGGCAGTTTACGTCTACGACCACAACCAAAGTTTTGTTGACCTTTGACCTCGGGGAGAGGCCACCATGCGTGGAATTTCCCCCCAAAATTCAACACCAGCGCCTATAACTCCTCGCACATCACTGGGAAGCTAATAAGTGCAGACATAAAGTTTGTAGCTTCCAGGAGTGATGCCCCCGTCTGGTTTGCACATTTCTTACTGGAATATTGGGAAAATTAACTTCATAAGTCGTTTACTCAATGACAGGAACATGCAATATAGAAATGTAGGCGTACTTAACAACCTCTGAATCTTGTCCCATATGATATTTAAATAACATTTTTTTTTATCTTTCCTACAGATAAAAAGGACAACAAAAACTTTCGATTATTTAAAATGTGCAGCTTTTCATCAAACATAAAGTGGTATTTTTGATGAGATTGTACTATATACACACATCCTGTTTGGGTTTTTCCTTATCAGACATAAACAGTGGTTGAAACTAGACATAATAAAAGAGTAAAATCATAAAAAAAGATTGGAAAAAAAAGTTCAAATGATAAGAAATGAAAGATCCAAACCACACGTCTTCATGTCATTGCATGAAGAAGACGTGGATGAAGTGGCCGTCTCCACATCTGTCTCTTGTGACGCTCGTACACGGAGGACATGCAGATTTCTACGTCTCTGAACTTTGAGACCATCCACAGTTAAGGAGATTAACCTTTTCCTCCCGCCTCACGTCTACTTGACTTCTCTTTCCTTCTGCCTTTGGCCTTTCCTCTTCCCAGCCCCGTCTTCCTCTTTGCAGCGTCTCCGCTGTCTATCCCCCCCCCCCCCCCCCCCCCGCTCCTCCTCCTGTCTGTCCTTTGCCCTCTCTTTCCTCCCTTTTCACGAAGGCCAGGTTCAGGGGTCACCAATTACTCTAAGAGGGCTGAGAAAGTTGCATGGGCTCTGCCCTCGGGGCTGCCATGTTGCATTAACGTCACAGAGCCTCCAGAAACCCAGCAGCCACTGGCTGCCAGCACAGCAGCCTCAGCCTCGGGACGGACCCTCGCCCTCCTCATGCCTGAGAGGACGGCGCGCTCTGCCTCCTAACCGACCTGCTGGGCAGCACTAACATGTATGTCTGGACGGCTGCTAAATCCTTTACTGAACGTTCAGGATGTCAGTTAGGCTGGTGTTCTCCAACATTCTCGTATTGAAGAATGTGTATTTTAGTTATTGATGTAGCACACGGCAAAAACCAGATGACCGCAAGAGTAGAAGGATGTAGGAAAAGCAGACCGGAGGGCGGGAAAGTTTGTGTGTAAAAAAAAAAAAGACACAATATATGACAGAAGCACTGCCTTTAATAAGAGGGGAAAATCAAACTCATCATTATCCAAACATCTCTCCCATGTCAGGTTAGAATACACAGAGGACTAAAACAATCCATTTTCAGTTTATTTACATAAATGGCTTGAATTTATTAGAAATATCATTTAGTTGAAACGCATACATTTGAATTAACCTCAGGGGAGTGAAGGTCACACAAAATAAAAACTAAAAACACAAAAAACCCTAAATTCACAATGAAAAAGAGTACATGTAAAAAAAAACTAAATTAAAATTGACAAAAGGGGTTCTCCATGTACTGACGTCCCACTCCGATCAATTTAGCCAAAATCCAAGAACCTGTTGTTTTCTAGGACATAGTTTCTGGTGAGCAGCAGGAGTTTCTGAAAAATTCACCTCTGAGTTGTAGGCAGGACTGTTGGTGTGGAGCAAGCCCGGTCCCCCTTCCCGTCACCTGTCTTTTTACACGCTCTCCCGCTAGTTTATAATCTATGGGGAGAGCGTGTAAAAACTTGATGTGTGTGCATGATTCTTGATTTGTAACTTGTTTCTGCCTGCTTGTGTGTAACTTTGGATGTGTGTGTGTGTGTGTGTGCGCACTGCTTGCAGCCTCCAGCACAGAGCTCTGCCCTGAGCTCCACCCCCCAATCGGGGCAAGAGCAGGCAGCACCAAGTCCTTCTCTGCGCTCAGAGAGCAAAGAGGTTTTAGCTGCAGAGAGGGAGCCATTAAGTCTGGAAATCTTGGGTTGGAGAGTTTAAAAATGCTTGTTTGGTGTCCGTTTTTTTTCTCCATCTGCTTAAGAAAATGGGGAAAAAAAGTCCCATTTTTTTCTAGATATCCTCCTGAAGCAGCACATTCATTTATGACCTTTTCTTTGCCTCCCCAGAAAGCCAAACTTGCCACGATACCACCCAAACATGGAAGATATCATTGGAAAGACCAGGCTGTGTCCCATTACCAGCCCTAACCCCTAACTACTAAAAAACTATTAAGTGCGGGATTATGTAGTGCCCTGAATTTTAAAAACAATTCAGACTCCACGCTCACTACTACTAAAAATCGATTAAATATCAGCGAGTTGCAACACTTATTTATGAGTCCAGTGTCTTCTGAAGATAAAAAAGTTGATGGTTTATTAAATAAACACATTTTTTTGGCAAATAATTGCTCAGACGCAATGCATTGTGGTCTATATTCGCCGATCAAGTGAGCATCGATGCACACTGGTTTTTGCAGAGACTTCGGGGAAAGTCCAGGGCACTGGATTTTGGAATTGTAGATTCGGAAAGCACTAGAAAATGGCAAATGCACTATATAGTGAGCAGGGAAGGAACTCAGAAAAAACCCAGGATGTCCTTGTTATAAAGACTTCAAATGAGTCAAATGACTTACTCCAAGAACGACTGTCCCCCACAGAGGACATAGATGAGGGTCTGGTTCTCAGGAGGATAATACTATTCACAATCTAAAAACTGATATGGAAACTCTGTTGACCCAGCATTCTAGCATCACCTAAATGCATCGTCTAAACGCAAATCTGAAGATGTGAAAAGAGACTCACAACCCCTTGTGCACTTGTAACTCTCATCTGTGCATGAATGTGGTTTTGTGTGTCAATCAGGCGATTGGTGCGTTCCATTTAAAGATTTGTGTGCGTTTTGAAGCCGTTTTGAATTGTTTTGAGCTGCTGCAACTTCAAGTTGAGCGCACATAAATTGTATTTTCTTGTATTTTGTAAGTTTTTGATATTCAGATGAACATGCGAATACACAGTTGCAAGCAAACACAGTTACGCACATATCTATGAGTTACAAATCAAGTACTACGCACACACAGATCAAGAAAGTCTATTTTCCCTCCATAACAGCCCCTAACACCCCCAACCTAGCATGATCGCTGCAACAGAAGGGCAAGCATTATTGGAGTTGACCAGCTGTACAGTTTTGATCCAGGTTCCGCTCAGACTAGTTAATTCATAGTAATTTGTAAAAAGAAATACTCAAAAGCTGAATTTACTTTTTATTTATGTCCTCCGTCATGCTGCAAGAACATCTTAAGAAAACCAAAAACACCATTTTCATCAGACTTGAAGATCCATCCCTGACATTAACAATTGTGTCGGTTTCTCTCACTGTTGCTCAGTAACTGGCCGTAGAATTCGTTACCACGTCAGCTGGTGTAGATTTGGACTGGGACACCCCCCCCCCCCACCACCGTGTTTGACACTTGGCATGAGGGCTTCTTGTGGAAATGGGTTGGCCTGTGCCGTGGTACATTTATTAAGTTTTACATGAACTAAATGCAACATTGAGGAATGCATCCGTTCGTCTTTTAGTCTTGACAAGTGTTTATTCTTAGTGGCTGCTTTTACTGGGTTTTGTCTTCATGTAAAAGGTGCACTGAACAGTAAGGTTCATTCCTCCATTCATTAACCTTCGAGAGGTCCCCGCTCATTTCACTTTCCTCATAAACGGATCATAACACTTTATTGCTGTAAGGAGTAGCAGAATAAGACACTAGTTTAACCCTTGTGCTATCCTAAGCACGTTAACATTGGGAGTTGGGTCATCTAGACCCACTAGACAGAGCTCTGAACCTTTTTTCTTCAATGATTTGTGATCTTCACTGGTGTCCATGGATTACATGAAATCTTTCCACCTTTGTCATGGTAGGGAGAACACGTCAATGGAAGGGGGGGGGTCATAGGGAAGCACAAGGGTTAACATTCATGAGCATTTTTAAGAACCAATCACTTTTCCATTTTTACTACGCTTAACAGAAATATAAAGATAACACTTTTGTTTTTGCTCTGTCTAAATTTGGGATGGTGAGCATGTCTCCTTTACTGAGGAAAATCCATCCCACCTCACAGGTGTGCCACATCAAGATGCTGATTCGACAGCATGAATATTGCACAGGTGTGCCTTAGACTGGCCACGATGAAAGGTCACTCTGAAATGAGCCGTTTTGTTCTATCTGGGGCGTTTGTGGACTAAGAAAACACATCTGTATCTGGCGTGAACACCATTTGCCTGGCGAGGTTGTTGATTGCTGCTCATGGTGTCGGCGGGGTCGTCATAAGGCCAGGTGTATGTTCTGGACGAAGAACACAGGTGCATTTTATTGATGGCATTTTGAATGCACTGGTGTGTTGCGTTGCATGAGGCAAACAGAGTCACCGGTTTTCTGAGTCCCCAGACCTCCCACACACAAAACAACATGGATCCTGAAAAAAACGGATTTTGTTTGATTTGCGTACATAAAAACCCCAGATTCATTAAAAAAGTCTGCAGAGACGCTGCACACTGATCTTTATACCGGAGCCAACAGACGCTGTGCAGCCAGTTGGAGCTGAAACTCGTTCTGAATAGAGACTCAACCTCTGAGTCAGCACGCTCAGCCGAGACCTCGGTAATTGCAAAAACAGCACTTGGTCCACTAATAATGGGTGCGTGTCTACTCCAATCCCCGGTCTGTCTGTCTGTCAATGCCACGAAGGCAGCAATTACAGACTGCAGCATTTCCTCGGATAATGGCAGAGGAACAGTGGACAATGTGTCTAAGTGTGAGGGGGCTGTAAGGTAAGGGGAGAGCTGAAAGAGATGTGTTGGAGAACTCCTGAGATGTGGACCGTAACCCGCTTCGCTGCCCAACTTACTCTCCCTTATATCACGTTGGGAAAGTGTGGAATAATCAACGGGGCCAACAAAAATCTCTTCAGGCTGCGCAAAGATATTAATCATTGAAGCATACGGTGGCCGAGAGGTGCAAGAGACATTTAAATTTAAGATACAATGACAACAATCCCATTACAAATGAACAAATACTGACACACAAAAGCAAATCACAGAAAAAGGGAAC
Source organism: Oryzias sinensis (assembly GCA_037389245.1). Classification (NCBI taxonomy): domain Eukaryota; kingdom Metazoa; phylum Chordata; class Actinopteri; order Beloniformes; family Adrianichthyidae; genus Oryzias; species Oryzias sinensis. The sequence goes on from CM074490.1 coordinate 273,969, forward strand.
AAATCTAGAAAAAAAACAATGAAAGCTTCTAACAGAAAGGGACATGATATAAAACCAATCATGTATGATTTTTTAAGTTATTTCTGACTGTTTTCTTTATGTGGACAGTATAAATACATGAAACAGTCCAAAAGCATTTTTTTTAATTGTATTACTACAGTAAAAATTACAACAATGTTTAGCAAGCTGAAGTTTCTGCGTCACGTCGTGTAGTAAGGCTATTGCTTTGTGACGCAGAAATTTTATGTCCACAGTAATAAATAACTTTAAAGAATCATACACGATTGGTTTTATATTACGTCCCTTTCTGTTAGACGCTGTGTCTCCTCTTTCGTTGTTGTGTTTCAGGACTCTGTCATTTGTTCTGTTATTTGCTGTTGTGTGTCAGGATTTGTTCATTTGCTTTTTTTGTTGTTGTATCTTAAACGTAAACGTGTCCTGCACCTCTCGGCCACCGTAGAAGCAAACCTTTAAAAACATTTCTAGGATCTTTAAAGTCCAGAACATCCGACAGGCAGCACCGTGTCTGAAATTCTGAGCCACTTCCTTTACTAAACACTGTGATGGCTTCCCACCCATGACCCCGTCAATGGCCATCACCAGGATTACCTAAAACACTGACTGATCTTTCCTGTCACGCTTCTATTGCTTTATTTGATTTTTCCCACAGAGGCATGACGAGCTGATGTCGGGGCAGACAATGGAGCAGATCCGAGGTCTGACCCCAAAACTAATTTGCCAGCTCACGCTCTTTGAACAAGTGCCCCTCTCGCCAGTGCTCAGTTTGTTTTTCTCCAGGTTCTTTTCTTTATTTGTTGTGATTTTCTTCATTGCCGTGCACAGAGCTGTAAAAGAGGATTAGGGAGAACTTTTTCTGAAGGTTCTGCCTTTGGCTGCTTTCAGATGTATTCTCTGGATCTAGATCTGGAGTTGTTTATTGATGTTTTGAACCAGTCAAAGAAAGGTATGTCATTGCAGTCAACACCATATACAAAGTAATGCAACTTGGAAGCATGTGTGTCCTCTACAGCACGTGCATTCATGATAAATGTTCATTTCATTGCTCAGGATTTGTTAAGGAAAAAAAATCTGCTTTCGATTTGGTCGGTGTGCAATTGTTGGAGAGTTGCACCACAAAAGTCAGTGTCTGATTTCTAAGGGGGTCAGAGGCGGGGGCAGGGTAGCCGTAAGCGGCAACAATACGTGTGAAATTTGACACAACTCTGCACCATTTGTGTGTGATTACGCCGATTTCCTAGGGCAACATCTGTCGGCACGTTCTCACAGACAGCTGCACAAGGTAGGATCTATGATGAGAGGGAAAGCTAATGTGTTCGTTTCCGTGTTGATCCATTCAGACAGACATTAAACAGCATACGTGTGATTGGTAAATTATACATAGCACTCTCATTTTCATTTGGGAAAAAAATGTCTGCAAAAAAAAAAGCCAGGCAAGAAGACAAAACATCAATCTTGCAGGATTGAATGATGCGTGGAAGTCCCAACGTTACTGTTAATCCAAAACAAGCTGAGGAGAAAAGGCATCAGATTCAGACGGACGCATTTATCAAACAATAAGGTGCACCGGATTATATCAGTAAACGGAGAATCAACTCCCCGTTATAAGTAAGGCACACCAGATTACAGGGCACATTGAACAAAACAAAACATTCATGTAATGTGGAATGACCACTGTTACGGCCGCCAGCCCTTTGTGTGTATTTGTGTGTGTGTGTGTGTATGGGTGTGTGTGTCTATCCTTTACAGAGGCCCACTCCACCACACAGTCTGACTTCACCTCCTGCAGGAGAAGCCTGCGGTGTCCTTCCCTCCTCCAATCAACAGGCCGGGTGGGAAGCATCAAAGCCTCAGCAGGCCCCGTCTTGATAGCGTCCCTCTGGTTTACTTAGAGGTTTATGATTTTTATTGCTATAGTGCCTGAGAAATTAAGTTATTACTATTTATTTTCTTGAAGCCCATTGCATCTGTCAATCCAATGAATGGCTGCCCTGGCAGTCTAAACCCTTTTTTTTGTTTAAATCTTACCTATTTTCTCCCTCAATTGGGGTGGGATCCCGGGCAAGCCTCCAGAATACCCAGAATGCAAAGATTAGCCAAGGGGCGGGCGATTGGTCAGAAGAGTTGAAGGGAAGTTTTTTGTTGTTATTCATGTGTACCTCTTTTGTCTGCAATGAGCAGCCTTTGCAGAGAGTGTAACACGTCAGAAAAATCAAACAAATACAAAAACAGTTACTCTCAACATTGCTTAGTTGTAACATCTCAAAAAAAAAAAACAAAAAAAAAACGTTTTCAGTTCATTAAGTATCACTGGCAGGCTCTCGACCCCGGTGATGCTCCAACAATCAATCAAGCATTTTGGCTTCATAGTTTACCGAAGTCACCCTAAAACACATTGACAGATTTCTTAGTTCCGTGTACCACAGAAAACAGGTTTGAGGTCAACCAGAGGTCCCCGTCACAGGTTTGAATTTACATCACTATATCATTACATCATCACGCTCTCTTGAATTTTGACGATTTCCCAAGGATTACAGGTGGAAATTAGCAGACTTAGCTGGCACAATTCATCATTTCACGTTTCATGTGATCAATTGTCTTTTGTCCATTGTCCCTTGTTTTAGGGCGAATTCAGACTGGACACACTTGGTTTGTTTAAAGCAGGGCTGCCCATTCCTGGTCCTCGAGATATACCACCATGCCTGTTTTCCACCTCTCCCTGCTGTTGATTACCAAGACCCAGGTGTGTTTATTCAATCAGAATTTGATCTGGAGACATATGATTGAGCTAATCACAAGCTAGCAGGGATTGGAGATCTGGAAAACAGTCAGGGTGGTAGATCTTGAGGACCAGGAATGAGCAACCCTGGCTCAAAGGGGAACCAGAGTTAGTTTCCCCTGATAATCCGGAACACATTTTCTGTCTGAATACACCCAAGCGGACCCTAGCCCAGGACCAGGATCCACTCTTGACCCATCTTTTCGTTTCCAAATCAATCAAAGAAAGGTATACCATTGAGTCATCACCATGTAGAAAAGAATGCAACTTCGAAGCATGTATGTCCTCTACAGCTCGTGCTTTCGTGATAAACGTTCATTTCTTTGGTCAGGATTTGTTAATTGTTGCTGGAGAGTTGCACCACAAAAGTCAGTGTCTGATTTCTAAGCTTCTGATTTCCCAAGCGGACCCAAGGCCAGGACCAGGATAGACTCTTGACCCATCTTTTCTATTCCAAGTGGACAGAGCTCCAGTTTGCTCTGAGTTTCCTTAATCTGAATAGGCTCTGCGCTCTGAGCGGTACATTTGGACCAAAACAGCCACCGTAGCTGGTCTCCATGCGATGCAATTAGAGTGCCACGGACAGGCGTGGAGCTGCGATGCAACAGCAACTACTTAATATGTGGTTGGATGAACAAAGGCTCATGGAAACAACTTTTAATGTGACACATGTTGCTTTTCCAACAATCTATTTGTCATGAATACATATTAGTGTACCTTCTTAGCCGATGTCTTCTTAGCAACCATCTCGCGGCATGCCTCTGCCGCACCAAAGCAGCAAATAAAGGGTAGTACCTGACGTTGATATAGACATTTAAAATTGTCAGCAAAATGTAAAGTTTAAAAAAGTGAACTATACCGACAAGAATTGTAAAGCACAGAATTTCCATTAGACCAGTGGTCCCCAACCTTTTTGTCACCGTGGACCGGTACAACGCAAGACACGTTTACCATGGACCGGGGGTGGTATTTTGTCTTTAGTAATAATAATAACAATAATCATAATGAACGGAAATCCACTGTGTAATCATGTGCAACTTTATTAGCGGTGTCCTTGTAGCGTCACACCAACAACAGAACATCACATGAGCAACATAATTTCTACCCCTACCCAATGCGACACACTCTGGATGCTATGGTAATGTTTAAACATCCCTTCAAAATAAGACAACACAAAAAGTGCATGAAAATGCTCGCTAATCACAGCAGCACAGAATCAGTGGGAGCCCTGAGCTTGTTTTGCTGCTACGAGACGATCCCATCTTGGGGTTATGGGAGACAATGATACCCGAAGTGTGCTACTTAGGTCCAGTCTGCTCCGTAATTTGGTTTTGGTTGCCGTCACTGCAGAAAACCCAGCTTCAAGCAGATACGATGTTGGAAATGGCAACAGGGTTTTCAGTGCTGTTGTGGCGATCTCGGGGTATTCTGCCATGACTTTCATCCAGAACAACGGCAGAGTTGATGTCTCAAACAGATGTTTAAGGTCCCCGTCATTTGCGATCTCCAGCAGTTGATCTTCTTCACACATTGACATGCTGGATTCACCCGGTTTTTTGACAAATGGGTTGCAGATCCATTCCTTGGCAGTTCGTGGATCTTCTGTGGTTGGAAAGTAGCGCTCAAACTCTTCTGACAGCAAGGACAGATGTTCGTGCACCAGTTGGGAGAACGACGGCGAAGGCTAATTCTCATCCAAAATCCCCACCAGTGTATGAAACATGCCAAATGCGCCTCTGCTAACACGCTGTCGCCACAATTGCAGCTTGGCTTTGAATGTGACTATTTTATCTGCTGACTTGAATACAGTTGTCATTTTTCCTTGAAGTGACAAGTTCAGTTCATTGAGCAGGTTGAATATGTCGCACAAGTAAGCCAGTTTTGTGATCCAGTCCTCATCGCTGAAGTGTGGCGCCAGCGGTGACTCTCTTTCAGAGAGAAATCTCTGCAGCGGCTCTCGTAATTCAAATACTCTGGCCAGCGATCTCCCTCGGGATAACCATCTTATCTCCGCGTATAAGAGAAGGCGTTTGTGGTCCGCATCCGTCTCTTCACAAAGCTGTTCAAACAGGCGCGAATTAAGGGCGTGTGCTTTAATGTGGTTGATGACTTTAACCACATCATTCAGTACGTCTCTCAGCTCCTGTGGCATTTTTCGGCTAGCCAGCATTTCCCAAGAATGACACAATGCGTAGACACGCATTCAGGTACAACCTCCTTGATCCGAACAGTTAAACCAGACAGCCGTCCAGTCATGGCAGCAGCTCCATCTGTGCATATGCCGACACAAAAAGACCAGTTTAGTTTACCTGACATATAATCATTCAGCGACTTGAATAGTTCTGCAGCTGTAGTTTTAGTTGGCAACGATAGTGCACACAACATATCTTCGTGCGTATCCTCCTGATAAAGATATCGCACATAAACAAGAAGTAGTGCCTTGTTGCCGATATCTGTTGACTCGTCAACCTGGAGAGCATACCAAGGTGAATTATTAATTCTCTCCAACAGCTGCGCCTCAATGTCCTCTGCTATTTCTTCAATGCGCCGAGTGACGGTGCTCGCTGAAAGAGGCACCTGTGAAATCTTTTTAACAGCAGCCTCTCCTAGAAGTTCACGGCAAATGTCTTTGGCAGCAGGTAGAATAAGGTCTTCACCAATAGTGAATGGCTTCTTGGCCTTAGCAATACGTTTAGCCACCAAATATGATGCTCTCAGTGCACTCGCATTCGTTGACGTGGTGGCCATCAGTAACTGCTTCTGCCCTTCATGTTCACGTTTTTTCCTTTGAAAATACTCCAAAGGCTTGTCTTTTACCGTGGGGTGCTTTTTCTCCAAGTGGCGAAGCAATTTTGAAGGCTTCATCGTCTCATTGGAGAGCCGGTCACCGCATATTACGCACAGCGGGTTTGGTGCGTGGGAATTGCCCGTGGCGATAAATCCATATTTTAAATAGGTTTCTTGATACTGCCTATAAAAGGCAGATTTCCTTTTTTTAGCTGGTGCAGGTTCCTCTTCTATCCCTTCATTGGACCGTTTCCCTTTGTAAAAGCAACTTTCTAAAGAAGTTTGTTTTTTGCTCATTTTGGTTGTTCGAGGTTTAATTTTAGCGGGGTGTATCACGTGATGTTTGGTGTCGCGACTTTGACGTGCGTTAAGTGTGACGGATGTAACAGAGAGAATCCGGTCACTTTTCAAAATAAAACGTTATTTTTCGGGAAAAAAAACACTAGCCGCGGTTACATGGGCAAAATACCTTGATCGGATTGATGGGTTAGGACAGGCTATAAACACAGTTTGAAGAGTTTCTAAGGACTTAGCGACATTTTTGCTCTGAAATTGTGTAAAGTTCACACATAGAACCCCCCAATGCCGTGTGTGCTGGCGGTTCCTCCTGAGTCCTGCAGCCGCTAACCCAGAGCGGCGGGACGGCTCGCAGTCAGAATTCTCCCACACCAAAACAACAAAACGCACACGTAACAAGCATCCTCCTTCCGTCAGACACAAAGTTATTCATTCAGCTGCTCTGCTCACTCGGGTGCCAAGTGAGCGTCGGGGGGCACAAAGCGCCCCTTCCCCGCATCTCCCTCGAGAGGGGTGTAAGAGAGGGGAGAGCCAGCGAGGAGAGAGCGGAGCGGCGCCTTTTACGGGGCGTCCGCAGAACAGCTGGTCGGACCTGTATGCGCTCCAAAGCTTTGTAAAGTTTACATGACGCATTTTCTTTCCGATCAGGCGTTCTTACGGATACTTTCGCCCATGTAAACGCGGCTTCTAAAAGGGAAATTATTTTTTCTTTCTGTGCATCCCGGTGCCAAAATTTCCCGCGGCCCAGTACCGGTCCGCGGCCCGATGCCAAGTGTCCCGCGGTGGTTGGGGACCACTGCATTAGACAATCTCTCGTTGCTTTGCCCCGCCTTCATGATTGCTGGCCAATGAGTGAAGAAATCTATAGTCACATGGTTTTGTTTACATGCTTTGGTCCAGAGCAGGAAAGTCCTCTTGACGGCAGTCTGAGTACAGACCGAATGCCCGGTTCAGGACTCGATTATGTCCAAATGCGTTCCGGGCTACCAGACTTTTCCTGTCTGAATGCACTATTAGATAAATAAACTCCTTACTCCGAAATAGAAGATGGATTATAAGACACACTATAATGTATTTTGGAAAACTTTAAGTTTTTTGGTTTGCCTCATGGTCCTAAAAGTATTGTAATTCATTTCTACTTTTCAAAATTGACTAAAATTAACCAGGCTCGGCCATAGGCTATACAGAACTGTGCATTTCTTTTGGTTGGCTGGGTGGCTCGGTTGGTAAGGTGACAAGCTACCATGCAGGAATCCAGGGTTCGATTCCCGGAGGGGAATAAGCAATGGTACTGGGGGCAATTACCATATCAATGGCGAGCAGTTAACATCACCCAGTGGGGGTCCTTAGGCAAGACCCTTAACACTACTGCCTCCCGAGCGTGGTTCAGCTGCAGCTCACCGCTCCCCCAGGGGATGGGTCAAATGTGGAGAAGAATTTCCCCATTGAGGGATGAATACAGTATAATTTTTTTTTTTTTTTAATTTTTTTAAAGAGGATATCAACATCTGCAGGATCACAACAAAACTCTGTCCCCTCCTTCAGACCCCCCAGCCAGATATCCCACAAACCATCACCACCAACTGACATCTCCACCATACCATCCGTTATATCCAAACGATCTACTAACTATAGGAAACGCAACAGTAACTGTAATAATCAGTGCACATCCAGACTTCGTCCAGGCACCACCAATCCAGTCACAGTCTGGCACTCTTAAGTGTTCAATCACTTTCAAACAAATCATTTCTTATTCATGACTTTATTTCAGAAAACAATCTTAATGGCCTGTTTTTAACAGAAACTTGGAACTCTGGTGCACCAATCCCTCTGTCAGAGGCAACACCTCCCCTTTTTAACCTTACAAACAAGGACAGAAAACAAGGCAGGGGTAGAGACACCATGTTTAATCGAATATTCTTCTTTTGAATATCAGGCCATTGTATTTAATAATCCTGTCATGTTGTGTTTGATAGTGTACAGTGTTCTGAATATAATTTGTCTTTTATTTCTCGTTTCTCTGAACTGCTTTCTATAGTATACACGAATTTTAGAAAAATGATGGTTCTAGCTGATTTTAACTTACACGTTGACAATCCTTTAATATGTCCGTGATTTTATGAACATTTTAACAGTTATGCATTTTCTTCAGCATGTGAACGTGCCCACCCACAACAGAGGTCACACGCTGGATCTCATCATTACTCACGGCCTGAAGGCCTCAGTGACCTCTGTCGTGGATGTGGGCATTTCTGATCATTCATGTGTGTTTTTTAAAATTCATGACTGCATAATTGAGAAGCTCCCTGAGTGAAGCATTAGAAGGCGCCGTCTGCACCCTGAAGTGGCTGCAAACTTTATCTCACATTTGGAAAATCAGCAACCAACTCTTTCATATCCATCTATGGACTTATCGATTCAACTTTTTAATAGTAAACTCATCACAATTCTGGACAGAGTTGCCCCATTAAAACTACACACTGTTGAAGAGAAAGCTCCACCTCATTGGAGAACGGAAGATATTAAGAAACTTAAAAGAATGACAAGAAGGGCAGAACGACATTGGCGGAAAACAAAACAAACAATACATCACCAAATTTTTAGAAACATGTTAATGCATTACAACAACTCCATTAAAAAGGCAAGACAAGACTATTTCTCAAAGTTCATTGCAGAAAATCAGTCATAGCCAAAAATCGTCTTTGCCACAATAGACATAATAATAAACCCAATCTCTGGGCCGCCCTCCACCTTTAGCAGTAAAACCTGTGAAGAGTTTGCAGTCCACTTTACCACAAAGATAGATGACATTAGCCCTTGTGCTGTCTTAGATGACCCCCCCCCCTTCCATTGACGTGTTCTCCCTACCATGACAAAGGTGGATAAAGGTGGAAAGATTTCATGTAATCCATGGACACCAGTGAAGATCACAAATCATTGAAGAAAAAAGGTTCAGAGCACTGTCTAGTGGGTCTAGATGACCCCACTCCCAATGTTTAAGTGCCTAGGATAGCACAAAGGTTACATCATCTATCCTACAGGGGAGGGATCAACAATCCCTTGTTGACCTTTCCACTGCCTTTCCTCCTATCAGTGACAGAACACTTGATAGTTTTGTCTTGATTGATGCTGCAGCGCTACGACAAGTGATGTCCCAAATGAATACCAAAACTTGTTCTCTTGATCCCATCCCACCTCAGTTTTTAAGTCAGTTTTCACATCCTGTGAAGAAGAGTTACTAAACATCTTGAACTGCTCTCTTCAGATTGGAGTCTTCCCTGCAACCCTAAAGACTGCCCTGGTGAGACCCATTCTGAAGAAGAGCGGTGTAGATCTGTCCAATTTAAATGACTACCGGCTCCAATCCAACCTGTCATTTTTAAGTAAAATTTTAGAAAAACTTGTTGTAACCCAACTAAAAGATATTATTAATGAAAATAACATTTTAGAAAAGTTTCAGTCTGGTTTTAGACCTCACCACTCAACAGAGATGGCCCTTGTCATGTTCTTAAATGATCTCAGGTCCAATGCTGACATGTAGAAAGTATCCCTTTTAGTCTTACTGGACCTGAGTGCAGCGTTTGACACAGTTGACCACTCTATCTTTTTAAACAGACTTCACGACATGGTTGGAATAACTGGGACATCTTTTAATTGGTTTAAATCCTACCTCACAGATAGAGATTTTATTGTTAATTTAAATAATGCGGCCGGGATGGGCTCCGGCAGCCCCTTGACCCCGAAAGGGAAAAACGGAATAGAAAATGAATCAATGAATGAATTTAAATAATTTTTCATCTGAAAGGCACAAACTGACTTGTGGGGTGCCTCAAGGCTCCATCCTGGGTCCTACACTTTTTAATCTTTACATGCTTCCGCTTGGTGATGTCATCAGGAGACACGGCATTAACTTTCATAGCTATGCTGATGACACTCAACTGTATGTAGCTGTGTCTCCTGATGACACTGGACCTCTTAAATTTTATCACATTAAGATTAGATTACTGTAAAGCCCTCCTTTCTGGGGTAAAGAAAACCCCTCTTAATTGCGTGCAGCTATTCCTTTTTTTTCTTCTTCTTCTTAAGTCATTTCTCTTTTACTTGTGCTTGTTTTTGTGTATTTTATTATGAGGGGCTTCTTTATTTACTTTTTGCTTTAGTGTTTTTGCATTCTTGTTTGTTTTTATTTACAGCACCTTGAGCTGTTTCTTTACATGAAAGGTGCATTAGAAATAAAATTAATTTGAATTTAGCTCACAATTTAATAGCGCAAAAAGTGATGAAAAGGTTATTGTTTATGTCCTTTGCCAACAGATTGGCCATCAACGGCTGCGATGGGTGAATCTTTAGGATAAACTGTTGATGCAAGTGTCTTATTGAGAACATTTCCTCCCAGATTAGCCCTGAAGGAATCTACAGTAACGGCAAACAGACTGATGTGCAGTGGGACTCATTGGTGCACATCTTAGCCCAATAAACCACAGCTGATCCTCAGCTGTGTCGATGTAAAGCTTTACTGATTACAATGAGCATTTCTATCAATACAGCTGCTGCATGTTATTTTTTTAATTTAAGTGTTACTTTATGCAGGTCATGATGGTACATTTGTTAATTAAAAAGTTTATAAAAAACCCAGAAAAATAAAAATGTCAATAATAAGATTTTCTAGTGTTAGTTCAGATTTTGAGTTGGTGGGACCTCAGAAACTGTAAATGCTACACATCACACAAGCAGTCCATTCAATTTAGGTCTTGAATGAATATTCATGAAAATCATTAAATACTGACCAGATGGCAAACAATTGATTAATTGAAAATAAAAAAAAGAACATTTAAAGTCTCCCATATAATTTGATGAAATTCTTTGTTGTTTGTAAACCTTGTTTGAGATTGGGGTTAACCAATTGGACGACAGTAACGTGTAGTGAGGTTTGTGGCTGGTGAGGGACTGACATGGCAAGAACATATTGGCCCACGGAAGAATGTAAAATGTATGGGTGCTATGCCACAGACCATGGAGGATGCTGCAAACACAGACAGAATTCAGACACTGATCTAACATTTACTGCTGTAAAAAACTCTGTTACTTCAACAGAAAAGTCCTCGTCCTCCTTGTAGTTTTAAAGTTTTTTTTCCACCAGCACTGGTCCTCACATTTTGATTGAATGTCCAATTTAACCCTTGTGCTATCCTATGACCCTTATCCCTACCATGACAAAGGTGGATAAAGGTGGAAAGATTTCATGTAATCCATGGACACCAGTGAAGATCACAAATCATTGAAGAAAAAAGGTTCAGAGCTCTGTCTAGTGGGTCTAGATGACCCCACTCCCAATGTTAAAGTGCCTAGGATAGCACAAGCGTTACACAGCTAAGATACAACATCTGCCATTGTTGCAGCCAGTCAGCACAAAACTTAATATAGTCTTCTCCTTTGAAACTTAATTAGCAAGCACTGAGCAAAAAAGGTGAGCTCATGAACGTCCTCTTCATTGAGGCAGGGCTATTGCCTCAAATTATTGTCTTTTCTGTGCAGCTTTATGTCAGACAGACATAAAATGAACAACAGAAATACATCAACTATTAAGTGGAAAGAGGAAATGTTATAAAAATGTCTAAAGTTTCTACAGTCTATGTTCCACTTGTGTCATATACTATAAGGCACATTAGGTGAGAGAAATGAGTCAGAGATCATAAATCAGTCAGACTTTATTATCTGCTTTCACAGTTATGAGATAGTCGATCTCGTTATTACAAGAAAACGGTATAAAAAAAAGGGAAGGCCGTTTTCGCTTTTTGCCTTATCAGTAACACAGAAAAATAAAACGTCCGACACTTACACATGTTAGCTGTTAGCGTATTTACAATAACACCCAACCAAACATTTTGACAGTGGCATGTACCTCTCAAAACTGCTTCAACACCAGTAAACACAACCAGAATGACTCTACATATAAGGTGCTTCAGGTTAAAAGGTGCATTGTAGTTTTAGAAAGAAATTTGGGACTTAGATACGCTTTACTGTGTGGAATATAAGGTAGTAGTGAACAGTGAGTTACCAAAAGGCTTAACCCAGTTCTTGCACAGTTCACTGTCGTGGTGCTGCCTCACCTTGCAGCCAACAATGTGTTTGAACATGAAAAAAAGTGATTTTGAGGATAAAAATGATTTAAATCGTTTAAATCGTACAGACATTGTAAAGCACAGATTCATATTGAACACATAAGAACACAATAAAAACTGTGACCTTGAGTCAGTACCATCGCAAACTTATGATTGTAAAATAGAAATCAAATGTAGTTTTGTACATTTTTAGCATTTATTGAATCAGTTATGCTCCAGTATCATGTGAGGTGGAAAACTGGATTTAAACCCAACCAGACTGTTCAAATATTCAGACGAAAACAACAACAGAAGTCTGTTTTAATGACGGAGATTTGTTTGGCTGATTTGGAAAATGAATGAAACTTAAATGAACGTGGAAGCGTTTGCCAAAGGGTCATTTGAATAATTAAAAATTACAGATCCAGACTACAGACATTATTAGCTATACTGCTATTTATATAGCAGAATACTTCTAGACAGCCACAGTTTTTTTATGAAGAAGGAGCATTTACTCTCACTGCACTGCAACTTTCAGGCTGGTAGAAAATGCTTCACTTTTATTTCCAATACTCGGAAGAGGACTCTTAGGCTGCATTTACACTGCAGGTCTTGATGCTCATATCCGATTATCTGACTATATCCGATTTTTTTCACGACCCGCTTACATCGTCTTTTAAAAGTGACCCGTATCCGATTTTTGCATTTCCACTATACAATGCTGAAACTATCAAACGTAGACATTCTGAGAACTACGTAGCAACATTTCCACCTTCCGCGGACCTGAGCACTGACCGCACGGATTTAAAAAATTATGTGCGAGCAGGCCCTTAATAATAATCACAACAGTAATAAAAGCACATTTAGAAGATGCGTGTTGGTCCTACGGCAAACGTTTAGCATGGCGAAACCCCCCCTTTTTGTTGTGTTTCTTTTGTGTGACTGTGGTTGTCATGGAGGCAACGCAGCGACGTAAGGAGGCCTTGGGTGCTGCTGAGGGGATGCACGGGAGAGGAAAAAGGAGGGCTGCTCGGCCGGCTTATGTGCTCTCTCTGAGTTTTGAATCAGGAAGTGTTTGCAGACGTTGGGCTGTACTAACAGTTTGATCTGAGCAAAGAACTAAACGGCTTCTAGCCTGTTCCATAGCAACGGTGTCCCGCTTGATCAGTTACCGTTTGCGTCCCGACCGGGACCGGACCGGAAGTAACAGCGGTTTCCGACTACGGTCTGAAGCCTGATGCTGAAAGGTAACACGCTCATGGGGCTCCAGGTGTCCTCCAACAGCAACATCAGCACAAAAGCACCTTAATAAGTCATGTGATCTCAGTTGGTGGTGTCCTGAGTTGACGTCACTGACGTACGACTCGCATTTACTGGGGAATATCCGATTTGTCTGCTTACATGGCACACGCAAATGCACGTATCCGATTCGTATCCAATTTATTTCCACATATGAATGAGGCCTGAATCCGATCTGAGAAAAACAGAATCCATGCGCTTTTGTCCTGCTTACATGTTCACCGGTCATATCCGATCTGTGCCACGTGAGAGGAAAAAATCGGAATTGGGTCACTTGAACCATGCAGTATAATTGAGGCCTTAGCCATGAATGCATCAAACATACATTTTTCACATTTCAATTTCTGATTTTTCTTTAACATGGACAGACTAAAATGTCCCATAAAAGAATCCTAGCTGCTGCATAAAAACTTGTGAAAGGAAAAAGCAAATCAAGCTTCTGAATTCAGCCGGTTACACAACTGTCCGTCCTCGTTGAAATACCTACTTTTCTAAATATGGAAACAGGCGCAGAGAAAGTTTATTTTGAATTGTTTGCTTCATCACTAATTCAATTTCTTCCTAAAACTTGCTGTGCTTTGTCTGGCTTCTCTTTTTTCCCAGCTGAGCGGACGGAGGTTTAATATTAGACAGGGCTGGACAATAACAGCACGGTTGACTTCTTAGCACTGCATTAGGATTCGGTTGACGATGGACTTGAGCTGCAGCAGGAACAGACAGGACATCAAACGCCTGCGGGAAACAAGCGTCCCATTCAGCTGCATTTCACTTTCACCGCTTTCAATAAAAGAAAAGGGCTGGAGGATGGTCGGGGGCGGGCGGACAAGGGGTGGGGGGTTAAAACGCTCTTACCTGAATGGTTTGGAGGCTGTAAGAGCAAACATCAAGTCTTCTCCCGAGTCCTTTACACAAGACAAGTCTACAAATGTTGACTTCAAGCGCTGACATTCATAGTGAATGACACATCAGCTCTAGCGTTTGACTTTGTCACCCCGGCTTAACGTCAGACTGTAAATCAGACATTTTCAAAAATAGTGAGTGAATATTTGGTTGCTCATCCATGAGAACATTTCAGATCCCCTTAAGCATTCTCAAATAGAAAAATTCAGTTTGCTAAGTTAATGAATAAGAAATTAAAAAAGAAGTTTCTATTCCTTAATACAACAAAATGTACTTTTTGCATCTGCTTTTTACTCTGCACACATAATGAAGACCCCAAATGATGAACGTTTATTATTTGTCTTTATCTTTTTCTCTGGTTGAAGGACTTTTTTTGTCAGGAATTTCAGAATGTCCTTTTTGGAGCCAAAATAGGATTGTCCAATAGTTAGACTTTTATGTGTTGTTGTGCGATCGCTTTTGTCTTGTTGCTGGAAATCACCCATAATACAAAGTCTATACTCCTCTAATCTGGACTTATTCTCAGTGACTTTGGTGTAAAAGCTCTCCATATCTTCTTCTTCTTTCAGATACATTTTGAAACTTTTTTTTGTGGCTTGAAGTCCTTTAGCTCCAGCATTAGTTTTCCATTATTTATGACTTCATGCTTAGATTAACCCTTTGGAACCTAAAGGGCCAAAAACTCTGTTGCCTACTTTTCCTCTGTATTCTCAATTTGAAGAGTACTTTCTTATCTGGTATCAGTTTAATCAGCACAACCTCAACTTTGTGCCACTGACTTTAGTTAGTCATTTTTCTATGTTGTATTCACCGACTAGACATAAAATCACACAAAAACAGACATTTCTGCCTTGGCAGAAAGGTTTAATTTTGCTGTGGTAGCCCCACAAATGCTCAGCAATGTCAGGAACTGCTGCTGGAGGACCCAACATGCAGAAGACCAGGCTTAGTGACAGAAAGTAAAACATTTAATAAACAAACTGAAACATGACAAAACCATGAAAGCAACAAATAGGTGGCAAAGCAGAACCAAACAGGGTGGGTGAAGGAATGGAGCTTCAGTACTCCAGGATCCAGCTGAGCCGAATCAACAATCAGTGGAGTGAGGAGGAGGCTGAGCATGTATGGCAAGCCAAGAGGACCAAAAAAAAGCCCCAAGATCCTGACAAGCCTACTGTTTCTACAACGTAGAATGGACGCTTTAGGTGTAATTTCATAAAAGCAACAAGTACTGTCTGCCTGTGTGGCTTCAGCTTCCACGCAGCCCAAAACATCTGAATTTGTCTTCTTGGTCCTCTGCTGTCCATTTGACTTTTTTCCTAGAATTCCGTTTTTTTTTCTTTTGCAGCTTTTTTTTGTCTTGTTTTTCCCCCCATAAGTTTTCCTGATTATATCAGTTCAAAAGAACCAAATAAAAAGGTCTTTTATGGAATAGTTTGATCCTCTTTGGCTGAAATCTGCTCACGCTTGTCTTGGACGGGAGTTTTGCTTACATCTTAAGACAACGCTGGTGCCCGTTGTTCTAGAAAAGTCTTGCTCCTTCCCATCCCAAAATAAGAACATGATGGCTTTCCTCGTTATTGGATTTCTAATAGCTGACAGGTAGCTCTGCTTTGCCCCCCCCCCCAGCGGATCATCTGCTGCAGCCATCAGACCTACATCCATCTTCTGCCTCATTTATTAAAATAAAAGATTGTTTTTGGCTGGAAACTACAAATAATTCCCATCTTTTCTCTTTCATTCAATACAATCCCAATCACAGAACACTAAAATAAGTTTATCTTGGATGTAGTTTTACCACTCTGATCTCACAGTCGACCTCAGGCGTCCATTGGTTCCAAAAGTTAAAAGTCCAGTTTTGAGAATTTTCTAAGCTGAGATAGTACATCCACCTTTTCTCACAATCAGTCAAGTCAGAGCAAAACTGACGGACCGCACAAGAACGTTATTAACGACCACTGAAAAATGAAGATGAGCTCAATAGCGCCCTCTTTGGTTAGGCAGAGCTACTGACATCTTCACTTTGTGCCTTTTCCGTGTAGCTTTAAGTCAGATCTGAACATGAAATATGTTAACAGTGAAATGGAAAGTAAAGAATGAATTGAAAATGTCAAGAATGTGTAAAAACATTTAAACTAAGCATTATCATTAGTGGCATATGCTGGGTTTCCAAAAGGCGCTGTGCCTCACCTCACAGCCTGCTCTTTATTGAACAGGAAAAATGGAAAAAAAAAGTTTGAAATCATTAGGATTGGGCATAAACTGCATTTATAGAAAAGATCAGTGGACAAATGTGCATTTTATTAGGAGTCTTAAGATCATTTGTGAGAGAGGGAGGAGTGACTGTTCTAAAGTTAGACTTAAACATATACATACAGGTGGGTGCCTGGCAGCATTTGTAATCAGAAGGGGGCAGTTGCATTTTTACATGCTGCGCAATGGTTTTAAGGAAAATGGTCAATTTTACGCTTTTTTTGACATTGGTCAGTGGTCGCCGGGGCACATTTGGAGGTCGTGCGGTGGCTGTCCAGCCAAAGAGGAGAAAGACTGAGGAGAGGCCCTGAAGGCATATGGCAGGAAACATCAGCGCCGTTAGACAGAGCTACAGGAGAGTGGCAGGAAGGCAGCAGCCCTCCTATAGTTAACTGATGGGAGAGTCTCCAAGGCCTCAAAAATTGTCTGATGATCGACTGACACCCTCTGGCCATCCACCTGCCCCCGTGCTGCCGTCCCACAGCTACCGCCAGATTGTTAGAAATCGTACGGTAGCACAGTGACTGGACGTCAATCTGGCAATCCCAGCCACCCTGGGTCCAAATGGGGAGACGGCATTGATGCTTTGTTTGCTTTTTTCTTCCCCTTGTTGAGTTTATGGGAGGCATGTTTTCTAATAAATTGTAAATTTGTCAATTGACAATATTATCATGTGTGCTCAAAATCTGAGTTGCTAATGACCAGTGGTGCAGCATGGTCCGCTTTTTATATACCCCCGGGGCTACCGGGCAGGTGGCGGCCAGGGGCCCTTGATGTGGATGGTCCAGAGACAATTCTACATCGTCCAGTCAGAGCTGCTGTCGGCTGGTAACCGATTTTGCAATGGCGTCATCACGGCCTGCTGCTGCCATCTACATTCATGACCACGCCCGCAATTTTCCGAAAATCTGCATGAAATCTTGAAGATTCTGCCTATGCCTCCACATCGGTGGCAGTGCATTTGGGACATAAAATAACGCATCATGACAACCTTTGTGCTCTCATTGGGATAACATATAAATGTTGAAACCATTAAGTTTCTTTAGCTCCAAAAACGAACACGCTTGCAAATGAAGTCAAATTCTACTTTCAAATTGAAGTTGTTATTCCTAAACCTGACGTACATAACTCAAAGAAGGACCAGAAAATTCACAAGAAGTCATTCTCGTTCAATAGACCATAGGATCGGTGGCTCTCACTCCGTCTAATGTTAGGCTTTGTCCGTCCTCAGGGACAAAAAAAAAAACGAGGAACACTTTAAAAGTCAGCAAAGAGGAGAAAGACTGAGGAGAGGCCCTGAAGGCATATGGCAGGAAACATCAGCGTCGTTAGAGCTACTTAAGTTGTCATGCAAGAGTACGTGAACGCACCAGTGAACGCACACAGTCAGCATCACTGAGCTCACACAAACAGCCTTGATGCTGCGCTAAAGTTAGAAAAAACAGTCCCAGCAGAAGAAACACGAAGAGGATGAAAACTGACTTTTAAATAAAGGGATAAATGAAAGCCGAACAAATCAATCAAACACATTTCCAGTCGGGATCTAAATCTAGCCGTGATGCCAGCATTTCTATCTGGATTCAGATGGTCTTTCCCCATTTCTGATGTGTTTTTTTTCTTCTTTATTGCCTCTTCAATCGTTCTTTTTTTGCTTTGGAAGCAGTCTGACGTCTCAAATCCTGTTCATACATGCAACCGCTTATACCAACAGATTAAGTGAGCATCAAGAAGCTGAGCCAGACAGTTTTTCAATGGCCCATAATATCACAAGACCACTGTTGAAGCAACTGACCTTAAAGCCATGCTAACTGCCATGTTGTCAGAAGTCAACCGACAAGTCAAAGCAAGTGGTGAGAAGTCTCCAGAGATATTTGGTGTGTCAGTGGTGATTAGAGGCAGGCAGGCGGAAGCAGACACGCAGCGGCGTGGAGTGGAGCTGTTGGGCTTGTTTACTGTGGAAGGCTGGGAACTGCTCTGATGCTCATCGGACGTCCTTTAAACAAGTCTTTTCCAGCCCGTCCTTTTACGTTTATCTGCATTTGCTGCTTTATTCCCAACGTTTTGAAAAGCGTGCTAATTTTCTGTGATCAAAATAGAAGTGTGGGTCCCTTCTTTGAGATGGAGACTGGGGGGGGGCAGCTTCCCTGTGAGTGTGCTGCACAGAAACCCTTTGGAGCTTTTTGTCGGTGCTCATCACCAAACAAGATCGCACAACAAGATGTGACGGAGCGCAGCGCTGCTCAGCAAGTGGTGCGGGGCTTTTAATTGATGTTAAAGCCACCAAGTACCTCAGGGGCAGATGGGTAACCAAGGCAGGCCTGGAGAAAGTATTTTAAAAAATGACTGCTGACTTGCTCTGAGTGTCATGTTAAAGGAAAGTTTCAGTCTCAGAGGATCTACACAAACACTTAGACATGAAATTAGTAGATAAATCTGAGGGTTGTTTATAAAATCGTGAACAATTTTGGTGTTTTGGACTACAACTAACAGGTTTGTATTCATAGGACCAAACAAGCAAAAAAAAAGAGAAAAAAACAGGAAAAAAACTGTAATTATTTAAAAAAACTAAAAGAAAGGGAGAACACTTAGATTTTATGTAAACTTCACTAAATCAAAGGTGTCCAATGCTTTTGGATTTTTAGTTATACATAGAGGTTGTTAAATCCCACCTTATATGAGTTTAACTGACAAATAATGTATTCTATGTCTGCACATGTGATAAATCAGTAAAACAGACGTCTTTGTGCAGGACAAATACAATTATCCACTGCAGTTAAAGTTAACCCACTCAGATGAAAACTGGGTTTTTAACAGCATTTTCAGATGCTAAAGAACACATATAAAGAAAAAGAAGAAAACAATTGCGTTCCTGAGTATTTCGTCATGCAGATCGTGGGGAATCAGGGGAACATACTGTTGGAAAAAGGCTGTAGTGGTGACGCAGCTGCTACAGTCGGTCCACAAACTCTCTGCTGTGATGCATTCACTGTCAGACAAAAAGACCCGTGAACGTCTTTGTTTTCCTCGTCTGAGCTGGAATCTCCATCTAAACTGCGCAGCTGCATTTCTGCCATTTTTGTTGCACCGCTAATATCAGGATGGGGTTGTCAGGGGCTGCAAGCTGGCGGGAGAAAGTGTAAACAGAGGGATCATGGGAAATAAGCGCAAACAGGTTTGCCCACATCTCAGAGGTGAATTTCTGATAAACGCCTGCTGCTCTGCAGAAACTATGTCCTGGAAAACGACAAAGGCTTTTGGATTTTAATAAAAGACCACTGGGAACGCTTTGAAAAAAAGCGAGAGAAAAAAAGATTGGATTGGGTCTTTAAGGTGGAACCAATAAATATAAATATTGAGTGAAAGCATTTAGCTTGTGAGCTGCTTTTGGATGTTTTTTAAAGCTGATGATTCAGGTCTGTAGAAGAGTTAGCCCATTTCCTCAAAAAGTTGGACTAACAAGGATGACGCCAAAAGCCATGACCTAACCTCTCCAGGGTTATGATAAGAGTGACGGTTAGCAGCATCATAAAGGTTGAACTCCTCCACTGCATCCTTTTGACTCTTGTTCCTTACACCCAAACTAGTCCAAGCCAAATCCTCTCCATATGACCTTCTTTAAACTTGCATTGGAGCAAAAATGATCCTCTGTTAGCTCACTGCACTGAGCTTATTACCCCACGAAGAAGCTCTCACACCAAGTTAAGTCATTTGGAGAAGAAATACGCATGTGCACGGGGGAAAGTAGCACGGCTGTAGCATAGCCTCCCGGCTGCAGGGAGGAGACTCGGGTCTATGGGTTGGTCACAGAGCTAATATTAGCTTAGCCTTAGCATTAGAAGCAGCGGCTTAATCAGGCTGCTGGGCTGTCAGAACGTATAAGCGCATGCTTCCAAGGGTCCCTTTGGAGTTCTAATCCTGGGTCTCGGCCGGCGATGACCTCATGGGCTGGTCTGGTGCCTGTGGAAGGACTGGGTGAGCTGTGTGTGTCCAGCAGGCCTCTCACTGAGATTTGTGTGTGCGTGATCACGGCGGCCCATGGTTCTGATGAGGAGCACGACACACGGAGACCAGGGGCACTGGGGAGCTGAACTTTTGCAGTCACGTACAAAAGGAGAGCTCCAGCTGTTTTGTTGGGGCATTTTGATGCTGGGCTGCGTGGAGATGGAGTGTGTGGAAAGGCCCCAGGATATGAGAGCAATGATATTTCAATTGTCTACACGTCACATTGCATCATGGGTCTGCTTTGTTTCTCCTTATGGCTACAAGATAATTGAAAAGGTTATCCTGTCACTTTTATCTTATGTTATTTGTCTTTCTACGAACTCAAATAACAGTTAAGTATTTCTGTGACTGCAGCGGCGATGCGCTCGCCTGGGTCCTCCGTGGCCAAAAGGCCATTCTTTACGTTCAAATGATGACAGTTACTGGGGGACTTAGTGGCTGCCTTTTCCTTTAAGTCATTGTTGTGAGTATTGTTGAGGATTTTTAGAGTGATAATTCAAGAGTTATGGCATGGCCGGAATCCAAAGAGGGGATGTTTTCAGGTTAAAACAACCACACATCTCTTGCAAGAAAAATGGAGATTGGAAATTAAAATGCAGCTGACTGCGTTTAATGCACAAAAAACAACAAATAGCACACACACACACACACACACACACACGCACACACACACACACACACACACACACACACACACACACACACACACACACACACACACACACACACACACACACACACACACACACGGTGTGTATCCAGAGGGCTCTGGAGGCAGACTGCCTCGCTGTCAGTATCAGGCACCGTCAGTGGCTCCAGCCAGCCATGGGCTTTGTCAGCGAGGGAGCACGGACTCTGTGGCACCGCCGAGCTGCACAGCAGAGCTAAACTGCCAGTGTGATGCAGAGCTGAGGCGTTTTCTGCAACATAACGTGTCTGCAACGTAAACACGAGCCTGCGTTGTTACGGCTGGATGGTAGGCAGAGACTGCAACTGCAGACGGACGACTCAACCAAAGATCAACGCCGAATTTGACTGAACCGAAGCTTCAACAAAAACATCAAACGTGGGTCAACGTCCCTGCTAGTTAAAACCCAAATCCTTTTCCTAAACCCATGCTCTCACATTAATCCATCATGGCTGGGATTTCTTCACTTCTCTTCGTATCAACACTTGGGTTGGTGAGAAAATAGAGACATCTGAAACTCATTTAGAAGGTATAGGTAACACAGATGACCATTTCCACCAGTAAGTATTAAAAAACAGCAACAAACCGTGTTGGGTGACACAAAAAGCAACAAGAGAGTAATTCCAGCTGTGAATATCAGAATTAAACAGATTTCTTTCTAATTTAGCCTTTATTTCTTTCAGAGCGCTTCCAAAGACTTTCTGTTTCAAGGACAGTTTTCTGGATTTCTCTCTTTCAAAAAAAATGATCTTATCAATAAAGTTTTTAAAATGATAAAATAATTGTATTCTAAGAAAACAAGTCTTAGCAATGAGATTTCATTCTTAAAAAAATACTGGTTAGACCATTTTCCCGACCTCATTGGCAGATTTTTTTCCTTATTTAAAGAATAAATATTTCCTTATTTAAAGAACAAATATAAAATTTCCTTATTTAATTCCTGGTTGAGTATTGACAAATAAGCACGATTTGGGGCCACAGCAAGTAATCATAACCCTCATTTCAATCACAGTTAACCTGCACTGGTAGGACTACCTAACAACTTAAGTGACTAGAAAATTATCTTCCCTTTTTAGACATTTTTAAATGTTCAGAATCAAACATTACAGATTCATTCATCACTTTTAGACTCAGCTGTGCTTCTTAACTTCAGCTTTTGTTGTTTGTTTTCAGGAGTCTGTAAGGCACACAGCAGCAATTCCTTTTTTAGACTGTAGGTGGTGCTACAGTGCAGATTGAAGATGCATTAACTCAACAACAAACACAACTTTAACTGTAAGAAAAACCTTTTAGGGGACTAATTTTAATCACAGAGTTTTAAGAATGACCAACTGACTTAGTAAATGTGCATTTTTGTCAGGGCACAGAAAGAAAATCATCTGTTAATCCGTGGAAACGTGGCAGGGATTTTGCCTGAGTTGACATTGGCATTACAGGAATTACAATTCTAACTGGGATTAGGGTAGTCCTCCATAAAACCCATGTAAGATCCCAAACTGCCTTTAGAAACCAAAAATGTCTCTGGTCATGCAGACGCGTGTCCGGCTCTTTTCAGTGGACTCCCCCCACCCCCAACAGCTCCACTAACTTGGAGTTAATCTGCTGTCAGCCCAAAAAACAACACAGGTAATCTTAGGACGGCTGTGATGAAGCATGAAACCACCGAGGGCTGCCCGTTAGCCGGGGTCAGGGAACACAACAGGGACAGCCCCCCTGGAGCTCTTTGGGAAATTCAATCTAATCCTCACAAACTACATTTTGAATCCAACTCAGAATGAAAGAGTTTGAAATTCTATTTGTGGGCCAGAAATGTGGGCATGTGACTGTGTGTGGAGCATCACAGCTGACTAAACAAATCAGCATCAGCTGGTCACGTCCACCACAGAGAGCAACTTCAGTCGTGCTTGTGCTGCTTCATTAGCAGTTTTGTAACATCGTTCTCAGAGAAGGGATCACATTTCACTTTTTGTCAGAAACACAGGCTTCAGGAACTTGGCTTCTTCATTTTTTTTATTTGTGAAACCATTAAAGGAAATGTTTCTGCCTCATTCCAGCCAGCTCTGTTGAATAAAACAGCTTCAATCTGGGCTTTTTGTCCATTTGCCTTTTAAAGGACATTCTTCACACTTTTGTCCAGTATTACAATCTGTAATTCAGTCTTTTGTCAGAGGAACATCAGTGGGTCTTTTAAGGAACCTGTAGCTTTTTATCCATTGACTATGAAATTGTGTAAATCGTATTTGCAATACTAAATTTGCCTAATGGAAACATGACAATTGTGAAAAAACTCGCATTTATCTGAAAAAGGTTTTTGCTCTTAGAGGAGGTGGTTTTTTGAGACATATTTCACAAACCTGCAATGGAAACGCTTTTTAAAAAAATCAAATGAGTCACGTGACCAACAACCGGATGGCGATGCTCTTCTTGGTAGGAACTGGCGGCCTTGGGCGCTGCACGGGGGGCGCCACCAGAGGTCACACAGTCCATCAGAAGTTGAGCGTGTCATGTGGAATTGTTGGATCCACAGCTCCTCTGGAAAACCACCATTTCCCAAAATAGCTTCATCTGTGGCACTCCCACGTGTAAGGAGCTCGCCGCTCCACGGCCTGAAGTAGACGCCAACGCCTCCTTTGATAGATGATGATGAGCGCTAGTGCCGTGGCAGAAACTGAGTCTATCTGCTGTCAAAGTGTTGGTCACCTCCATGTTTCTGAATGACTAATCACGTCAGTTGATTTGTGTTTATTTGCATAAATATGATTGAATGGAAACAGTGTAATTGCAATATTGTGTTTTTTCAATTTTGAAAGTTTTGCGTCTATGTGTAATATGGAAACGAAGCTAATGCTTCTTTGCCTTATCATGCAAATGGCACAATATCAACCGCCCAACCAGGATTGGCAGAAAAAAGGGATAGACTTAAACCTTCTGCAAATTAAAAGAGCTCATTCCCTCTGAATATTTTTAAATCCAGGCTGAGACTGGAGGAGGAAGTCACTTTTAACTCTACCTGTTTCACATGAACTCTCATTTTTATTTATTATTGCACGCAGCAGCAGTCACAAACTGCAAGGACCCTATTGTTTTCGCAGTAGGAAAGATTTCGGGGCTTTTCAGCGAGAATTTAACCCCTGCCGTATACTCAAAAAGTCCCCAAATGTGCACACACCTGGGATAAATGGAAAATGAGTTTTCCACAAAGTCTTTTTTTAATTTGTTAAACTTTATTATTCAAAACCAATAGAACAAATGTTTATAACCAGAACAATAGTCATAACAATAAGAATGCCAGGGGATGGTACATGTATTACAAAATAAATATTACAAAAACAGATTACTATGCATAGAAAATGTTTAAAGACAAACAGTTTTCATAAATACGTATGGCGGTTTTGTTTAAGTTTTTAGAAATAGTGTGCAAATAAGATTCTAATTCTTTAATTATTACAGGGAAAAGTAGTTGTGATGAAGAAAATTTTAATTTGTGAATACGAGACTTACTAAATATTATAAATAGATTAATTGCAAATTTTATGTTTGATTTTATTTTATTTTCGTGTAGGCCAAATTTGATATATTCAAATGTTATCTGAAATTGTGAGTCTAAAGTGTGATTTATAAAACGTGTACATTGTCTTATTATATCTGAGCATGTATTGATTAGTGGGATAAATTCTATGTGAAAGTTTTTAGGAGACGTCTCTCATCTTATTATTAAATAATAATTTCTGATGCAGGGTCCAAACATTTTTCAATTTTCCACAAAGTCAACGTCACCCCCGTGAAGACGATGACATCATGGTGAGCAATCCCATGAAAAAAATGAAAGGGACGAAAATCGTGTATGGGGCCCAAAAAATATATTTCAAGATAGTGTTACGAAACCAGAAAACATGTGTTGGGGATATCCCAAAGAAGTTTGAAATCATTTTGGGATGGCCACACGACCAACGGTTTGGCGGCCATTTTGTGGCAAACTCTGAGAAATGGCGATTTTTGTATTTTTCCACAATATAGGAAAACGACACTTTTGTTTGTGCGGTTTCACGAAATCACAGAAATATGCCCCACAGAGGTTTTGTTGACCTTTGACCTTGGAAAGAGGTGGCCATCTTGTATTTAAAAAAAAAAAACACATTTAGTTACAGATACAAACGAAAACTCAATCGTCTCAAAACGTTTCGGGCATCAATGGCAAGCTACTGTGGAATGACCAATGCAAAAGATTTATGAACAAAAAACATGATGTGACCAAAACATTTGACATATTTCATACACTAACTGAAGTGTAGATATAATTTCAACAAAAAAGAATTTGGTTGCTAGACGCCAAAAAACATATTGCATGAAAATTTTAACTCCATAGTTTTAGCTGTTTTAAGGCTTAAATCCATGTAACAAACAGAAGTAAGGAGAATTGGTTGGAGGTCAAGGTTCTACTGAGATTTGAACTCAGACTACTGGATTCAGAGTCCAGAGTGCTAACCATTACACCATAGAACCATGCTATCAACTGTAAATTCATTTTCAATTAATTCTAGGTGTGTGCAAATCTTTGTGACTTTTCATGCATGTGGCGGGGTC
>CM074490.1:300176-323383 GCA_037389245.1 Oryzias sinensis
AAAAAAAAAAAAAAAAAAAAAAAAAGGCGCTATATAAGTATACGCCATTTACCATTCACAACAGTAAAAAACATTAAAACATGTTAAGGGGGGGGGGGGACACAGAGGGAGATAAAACTATAGAAAACAGTAAACAGTTAGAAAAACAGTGGTCTCATATTGGGTTAAAAGCCAGAGCATAAAAATGGGTTTTTAAACGGGTTTTAAAAATGGACAGTGAAGGGGCTTCTCTAATGGCCAGCGGCAAAGTATTCCACAGCTTTGGAGCGGCTACAGCAAAAGCTCTGTCCCCTCTGAGCTTCCGTCTGGACCTCGGTACCTCTAGAAGCATCTGATCAGCTGATCTGAGGCACCGTGCCGGCGAATAGGGAGAGAGAAGCTCAGAGAGGTACAGCGGGGCAAGACCGTGTAAAGATTTAAAAACAAGCAGAAGAATCTTAAAATGAATTCTAAAATGCACAGGCAGCCAGTGAAGCGATGCTAGGATCGGCGTGATGTGGTCTCTCTTGCGTGCTCCAACCATAAGACGAGCAGCTGCATTTTGAACACGTTGGAGACGCAAGAGAGACGACTGGCTGAGTCCAAGATAAAGAGAGTTGCAGTAATCCAGCCGGGACGTGATGAAAGCATGGATTACTGTTTCAAAGTGTGCAGGTGTTAAAAAAGGTTTTACCTTAGCAAGTTGGCGAAGGCTTAAAAAGCTTAACTTCACTACAGAGCTTATCTGTTGGTCCAGGGCCCAGATCAACCGGGGACGGTCCATCATTCGGTCCAAAAATTACAACTTCTGTTTTCTTTTCATTCAAACTCAAGAAACTTATGGCCAACCAGTCCTTAATGTCATGGAGACATGACAGGAGCTGCGTCACAGAGAGATTATCCTTTTTTAGCGGCAGATAGATCTGACTGTCGTCAGCGTATAAATGAAAGGAAATGCCGTGTTTTCTTAGAATGGACCCTAAAGGTAACAGATATAAAGAAAACAGAAGAGGTCCCAAAACCGACCCTTGTGGGACCCCATAGGGAACCAGAGCTGTGGTGGATTCATAACCACCTAAACTGACACACATGGTTCTTTCCGCCAGGTAGGATTTGAACCAGGCCAGTGCAGTATCTTGAATCCCCACCAGGTTCTGGAGCCTAGAAATTAAAATGCTATGGTCTACGGTGTCGAATGCTGCAGTTAGGTCCAGCAGAACTAGAACAACATAATCTCCAGCGTCATTGGCCAAGAGAATGTCGTTGCTGACTCTTAGCAGTGCTGACTCCGTACTGTGAAGGGGTCTAAACCCAGACTGGAAGACTTCAGGAATTTTATGTTGGTTTAAGAAGTCCTCCAGCTGTGAGTAGACCACTTTCTCCAAGAGTTTAGAGATATAGGGCATCTTGGAGATGGGTCTAAAATTGGCCAGTACAGCACTGTCCAGGCTGGGTTTTTTAAGTATCGGCTGAACCGTTGCATGTTTAAAGGTGGAGGGGACGACACCAGCAGCAAGACTGCTGTTGATAATAGAGAGGACCGTCTGTGCAATGCTGGGAAAGACCTCCTTGAAAAACTTAGGAGGGATGGAGTCTAGGGGAGAACCTGATGGTTTGCTTTGACTGACTAATTCATTTAAAAATTGAAGAGACGCTGGCTCAAATTCTCTAAATACAGCTGGGCAGAGAACACAGGTCGAAGGGTCGGAGGAAAGTAGAGTAATGTCAGCCCTTATATTTGATACCTTATTGTTAAAAAACTGTAAAAACATATTGCACAGGTCAGTGGAAGCTTCTAAGGACCCCACCTGTGGAGGATTAAGAACAGAGTCTATCATTTTAAAAAGCACCCGTGGGTTATGCTGATTAAGAACAATAATATTAGCCAAGTACTCTTGTTTAGCAAGTTTTACAGTGCCCTGGTAAAAATGCCAACAATTCTTCAAGATTTGCGTTCAGCTTTCCTACAGGCCCTCCGAGCTGCCCGGGTTCTCTCATTGAACCAGGGCTCAGGTTTAGGACGGGGCTTTAGTGTCTTTAGAGGAGCCACAGAATCCAGGATGCTGGTGCAGGAGGAATTGAACCAGGAACTCAGCTCAAGAACATCAGCAGCAGAGGGAGGGACAACGAGCTGGTTAAAAGCAGAGGAAAACTGACCAGCAGTGGAAGAGTTAAAAATCCTGCGACGCTGAGGATTGGCGGTAGATTTAACAGCAGTGCGTGAAAGTCCAGCTTCAAACACCACAGGCATGTGGTCTAAAACAGCTAAGTCACAGATCTCAATATTAAAAACAGGTAGTCCATGGGAGAGGACGAGATCCAGTACGTGTCCTTGTTCATGAGTGGTTCCAGACACCCACTGAACAAGGTTAAAAGAGTCAATGATCTCTAAAAAGTCCTTCACCAAAGGCTTTTCAGGGCAACACACATGAATATTAAAATCCCCAACAATAAGAACACGATCGTAGAGTGGCATCATTTCAGCCAAAAAGTCAGAAAATTCCTTCAGAAAATCTTTGTTGTACTTGGGAGGTCTGTAAACGACAGCGCACAGCACCGGGTCGGACCTCCCCACCTCGAAAGAAGTCAGCTCAAAGCTGGGGTACAATGATGACACACAGTGTCGTTTACACTTAAAATCGTTTATAAAGACAGACGCAGTACCTCTTCCCCGACCAGACATCCGCGGGGAGCTAAAGTATGAAAATCCAGCAGGTAAAAGATCCACAAGAACACTGTCCTCACCTGGAGATATCCAGGTCTCTGTAATAAAGAGGAAATCCAGGCAGCGGGAAGTGAAGAAATCCCTCAAAATAAAAGTTTTGTTTGCTAGCGATCTGGCGTTTACCAGGCCGAATCTGGAAGCAGCGGCAGCCTGTATGTCGTGGGACAGAAGCGACCGGGAGAGCGACGACAGGTTCCCGGGATTTACCCCGCGCCGGCGGGGGCGAGGAGAGCAGGAGCGGCGGGGCTCGTCTCCTCCGTCAAAGCCAGCAACAGGAATAATGCAGACCTCAGGTGGATCCAGGGAGCGCCAGGACAGCATGGAGCAGGGAAATAATCCAAATCCTGTTCGGGAAGAGGACGGGGAGCGGGCCCAGATGCCCTTCAGCTTCACAAGGCGGCCCCCGCGCTTGCCGCGTTTTCGATAACAGCAGATATAATGAATTTAATGTAAATGTAGTTATGCACTTGTGTCTAACTTTTTGTGTTGTGTTTCTCTTGTGTAGGACCACAGCCAGATCCATATCTGATGACATCTGGAAGCAGATTATGCCAGGTGCAGCCCCAACCTCTCATGGCTCTGTTGGATGGGTTTCTGAGATGGAATGAGAGAGAACTTGGATATATATTATGGCAAATGCATGAATGCATACCTTA
The DNA here is from genome assembly GCA_037389245.1 of Oryzias sinensis. Lineage (NCBI taxonomy): Eukaryota > Metazoa > Chordata > Actinopteri > Beloniformes > Adrianichthyidae > Oryzias > Oryzias sinensis. The sequence goes on from CM074490.1 coordinate 303,537, forward strand.
AATTACACTTATCTTGTCTTTAACAACCAGTTCAGCCTTCTGCCTTACTGTTGATGATCTGTAATGTTATTTTTTATTGTAAATCTTTGTTATTCGAGTTGTGATTAATCAGTTGATGTTACGCATACCAAAAAATTAAATGAGGCACAATTTTGACCAAAATTGTTTTATTTGTTCATCTAATTTTTTGTGAAGTCAAAGTCACATTTCAACAGAAAAATATTACGAATACAACAATTTTATTTAATTAGATTTTAAGAGTATGTGGAAACACTAAATTTTTCCATACTATTTGCACATTATACATTATTTACATACCAAACATTAATTCACTCTTCAAAACAAAAGTCCATGATCATTTGCCAAAACACGGCAGTTTAGCCAGATCTGATTCACACTGCCCATCAGTGTGAGCGGCACAAAAGGACTTTATCCTACTGATCACTCTTTCCACTATATATAATTCTGATGGACGGGTTTGTTCTGTTTCCTCCTTGCTGATGGAGCTGAACACTTAAAAGGTGGAATGATGATCTTAGATCCAATGTCAGTAAGGAGGTCTTGAACGACGAACTCTTTGTCCGCAAAGACATTGTCTCCTGGCTCCAGCAAAGGAACTTGGCTTCTAAGTCATGGATGTAATACAAAGCCTCATCCAGAGCACCTGTGAAGATAAAGAAATTAAAAATCAGTCTTAACATATTTTTTGCCACCTTTCAACACAACACAGTAATCATGTTTGGAAAAGTATGTTAAGTATTTAATTACAAATACATTTCATTTATTTTTGTTAATGACAAAATACTCAAAATTAATTAAATACATGTAATTAAAATAGGTGAGAGCATGAACAGCTTTTATTATAAATTATTAATTTGTTCAGGTAGAATGCATTTATCCAATAACGGTACACATAGTTGACTAACGTTAACCATACACATGAACAACCTTACCTGCACGTGGGTGTGTCACGTAGTCCTGATCCATCTTTACTGCCTTAGCTTAGCCACCATGTCGCCATCTTCACAGCACAGCTGCATAGACTGACGTTTGAGGTTCTGTCATATACTGACTCCCTTCTAAAAGGAGCAGTAAAGTTTTTCCAAGGGAAAATACTCGGGATGACACTACTCTTCAGGCGACGAACGACGCAGCCGCACCACAATCCGGAGTGAAGTTAGTAAGTGCCGGCAGCAGAGGGTGCCACCTGTGTTTACATTAAAACTATGCCCTTCCTCTCTTCGGATCGCCTATATCCATTTGGGTTTCAGGTTTGGATCCATAGGAAAATAATGAAATGAAAGGCCGGGCTGTTTTTGGTTGGAAGACGAACAGCCTGGAACACAACAGAAACTGCAACTCTTCGACTCTACCATTCTTCATATGTGCTGCTATGCTAACAGGAAGTTGTTTTACACGTCATTGACGTATTTCCGGTCGAAAAATGCAGAAGTGTGAAAAAGGTCTATAATCAGTTAAACATTCATACAATGACGTATCAAACTTGGAATAATTTGACATAAAATTAAATATTTATAATTTATATAATCCCACCCCTGTTCTACCTAACCATTTTAATACGTTATTTATCATCATCCGGTTCCTAACTTTTATCAGACAGAATTAAGAATCTTTAAGTATCACCTTAAGTATCACAGTACCACATAACAAAGATGAATTACTTAATTATTGTGTAAAAAATAGACATAACTATTTTAAAAATTAACATGGCAAATGCATATCACTTGTCTAAAATATATGCAAATTATGTTAATTAGAAAAATAATGTATATGTTAAAAAAATAATACTATATCAGTCATATAAACATAACACTGTTTCAAAAATCTTCCTAGCATATATTGATCAAGAATCAAAAATTAAAAATATGTGCAAATTATGTTTCATTTGGAAAATCATGAATCAATTTTTGGAGCAAGTGAAGCAATATAATTAGAAATCAATAATTTTAATCATCTTCAATAATTGATTACGAATTTTGTCTGTTTTGTTTTTATTATTTTTTTATTATAATAATTTAATGCTGGGAAATAAAAAAGGGTCCATATTATGTTGATTGTCCAAGGTTGGTATTCCTTCTTCTGCTGATTAACAGCCGTCCTTCTTGTTTAAACAGAGTTTATAGTTCTCTTCGCTGTTATGTCTGCATACACTAGATAAAGGTCTGTATCCTTTTGCGGCTGTTATCAGTGGCGCTGAAAGTTGAGGTCAAGTTTTCTGCAGGTCAGAAATCTGCTGAAAATCAGGGCCACTTCGGACTTTTAGAGAAAGTGCTGATCCCAGGCGTCTTATTTCTTGAAATTATATTTGGCTCTTTGGTTTATTACTGTATGTAGCCCCGAGAAGAAAAAAAGAGGAGGATTAAATAAATTAATCCCATAAATGATCAATACAGTGATCCCTTGCTATAACACGGTTTACTTTTCACGGTTTCGCTACTTCACGGATTTGCATCGTGCATTGTGTTCTGCATTCTGATTGGCTAAAAAGTCACCACTTCTCTACCTGTGCGTCAAAAACGTTGCAGTTTAATATGTACACGTAGGTAAAACAGCTTGCCAAATTTACAACACGTATGTGCTAATCATCTTGCAATTTCGAGTTTCTCTATAACCCATGGAAAAAAGGAGCGACAACAACAACTGTCAATCACTGTGTTCTTCTCCCGAACAAACACACCTGCACTGCAGGCTTCAAAGGGAGAAAACACTGCAGAGCAGAGAGAGCAGCTCAAGAGCAGTGAAATACACCTGAGTCACTATTTGTCTGACCGTACTTTGTATTGTTTTAAAAATCATTTTAAATTTTCTCCAGTTTAATCCAATTACTCTCGGGTCGCGGTGGGCGGGGCTAATCTCCGCGATTTGAAGCCTTCTGTTCACATAGATGATTAAAGTTATTATTTGACAGTACGGTACAGAAGATATTTGTTGAAAAACCTTTTCTAAAGTACTTTATTTGTGAAACAAATGCTTGAGCCTGTAAAATGGTTTGTTCTTAGTTTTCAATGTATAATAGAGAATTTAATTGTATAATAATTGTTAAAAAAAAAAAAGGTTTCTACTTCACGGATTTTGCTTATCACGGGTTCTTTTTGGAACGTAACCCCCGCGAAAACAAGGGTTTACTGTATCAGTATTAATATTGATTTTAAATAATAATGTTATTGTTGTTTATTGAATTATTTTGGATTATGTAACAGAATCAGTTTACAGGACTATATTTTATTTTGAAGAAATGTGGAGTGTTCTGTGAAGTGTTCTTTGGTTTTGATTGGACTAAGCTGATTGGCTGAGGAGAGGATCGAAGAGAAAGAAGGATAAAAGAAGTTTCTGGGCGTGGAAGCACGCTGGAAGGTGAAGAAGAAGACGGGGGGGGGGGGGGGGGGACTTTCTGCAGACTAAAGTCCGGAGGAGAACTTGAGAGTGGTTTCCCGTGACAGAAAAGGTGACTGAAAGTTTCCCGTTTTGGAGTTTCTCACTTGAGCGTGACCCGGAGCTCGCGGAGCTGCAGCGCTGAGCACATTGGATTTTCCCCGCGCCAGACAGCAGGTGCTGTGGAAGGGCGGAGCAATGGCTAAAGCTGCATGGAGAATGGAGGACGCCTCTGCACGGAAGGCTAAGGAAGTTGGTGATTTTTATTCAGGCCTGCAACAAGTTTTTCCCCCGGGGGTAATAACTGACTGTGTGAATCAGTGAGTGAGTATGGGTCCAGTTTGTTATTTTTCATGACGTGGTGAATTATTTCAATATCTGTGTTGTATAAGAACTTTTGAAACCAGTTTATGAATGTTCAGTTAAGTTTTTAAATTTACATTTTCTCAAGTGTTTATATTTCTACATTTAAGAGGAAGAGTATAAAACCAAGATATTTTGACCGATATTTTGTTTGTTTTGAGGGTCAAATCTTTATGGTATTGAATTTGAAATAGTGTTCAGTTTTAAATGGTTGTCTGGTGTCATATTTTTTAGGAAAGCATACTTGTCTACTTTGAGTTCTGTGACGCTGTAACTTTTTAGACATAAATAGGTAACCCGATTGGGAGCTACCATAGCTCAAAGAACCCAATCCCCCCATCACGACTCTGTAGGTTACTATTCTTTAAACCAGTGCTCAGTGATGGGGCTACATGTATTTGTTGGTTCAGACGTCCATGATTAAACACTTCTCAAAATCCTTCATGATGTTAACAATCAGTACCTTGGACCGGTCCGGTGGACCGAGTGGTTTGACGTAAATCCTGCAGCCTTTAACCCAAGTGTTCTCAATATGCTTACGCTTCCTGAGAAGCCTGGCATGTTTGGCGATTTCAGCATTCCTTCTAGTCAAATGGTCATTTAGATAAACAGCAGATCCCTTTAGATTCCTGCTTTGATTCATCAGAGCCAGATTGTGTTTTTGATTCACAAACTTGATAACGTTCGCTGGTTTATCCATCTCCTTTCTCCTGGGGAGCGGGTGGCAGGTCTCAATGGTATTTAGATCCAGGGAAATCCCTTTAGACGTGAAAAATGATGCCACTTGGTGTTCCAGAGACACTCCATCGCTCCCCATTTCAGAAAAACGCTAGGAATGCTAGCGCTATTGGTATTAGCAATGCTAACTCCAGCTGCAATTAGCTTTGCCCGAGGTTTAATCTGTCCTCCAGTGGGAATGACATTATTCATCCTTGTTGGTTCACATCGTCCAGTCTTTTCTCCAGAATGTCGACCTGGTTATCTCGTTGCTTGTTTTGAGCTCTGAGTCTTCGGAGCTCTTCCACTAGCTCCATGAGAGGAGTTAGGTTCTCCTTACTTACTTGCTCCACGAAAGGATAAACCATAGCTTGGATTTCATCAAGAATCTTTTTAAGGTCATCGTAGTCACCTGTTTGGTTTTTCTTAGGGGCCACGGTCAGCTCTCTTTTTTTTTTTTGTAGAAAATCAACTTTTAAGTCACTTGAAGATAGTTGCATAGTTGCCATGAGCCACACGCATCTGTGCTGTAACCCGCAACTGGAACTTTACTCTACTGCTTTGGCATTTACATGAAGTGTTACCACAATTTCTTAAGACTGGTTATTTTAATTACTTTTCAGGTGGATCAGATGTGTTTTTCTAATATGACACATGAATGTTAACACAGTGTCAAAAGTTACAAAAGTGTGTTATTCCTCATTTAGGCACATGACAAAAATAAAGCTAAACTTTTCTTCAGGTTTTTGAAAAAAAAACAAGCCAGCTGATCAATTGGTCTACATGAAAGATTCTTTTTTTCCATTTTCTTACTTGTTCTGTCCAACAGTTAGCTACAGAGTCCCACAGGGCTAAGTTTTAGGACCCATCCCGTTTATGCTCTACATGCTGTCCGTAGGAAACAATCAGGAAACGCAACATTAATTTTAACTGTTATGCGGATAATAAACAGTTGCATTTATCCATTAAACCTTACCAGAATGACCATATAGAGAAACTTAATGCTTGCATCACAGACATCAAGACCTGGATTACAATTAAGAACCTCCTCCTAAACCCAGAAAAAACTGAAGTCATTACAGTAGGTCCTAAAAACCTCAAAGATTCTCTGTTTGATCAGATTGTCTTCCTGGATGTTGTATAGCCTCCAATTCCAGTTAGAAACCCAGGGGTTTTAGTATGGGGGGGGGTTTAGTATTTAAATATTGAGAAAAACAAATCCTAAACATGACACGAAAAAAATCCCCAGTGTCGGAGAAATATGAGGACTTGAGGAAAACGCTTGATTTTGTGCTGGGAGAGATCAAAGCTATAAAGATTGTTCACGGACAAATTCTGGATGCAATCAAAGTGGGCAAGCAGGTCCGGGCTCTGCAGGAGCAGTGTTTCAACAGGATGGATATAATCGAAAAACAAATGGATGACGTGACTCTAACAACGTGATAATCAGCGGATTGAAAATCACACCCCGGTCATACGCACATGCAGTGACCGCTGGGAATGGTGAGGAATCCAACGAGCAGGAGACGAGCTCTGTGGAAAAACAGGTGGACGAGTTCCTAAATTCCAAAGGAATTTCTCTGGACACAAACAATGTGGAGATCTGGAGACCGCTTCCCAGCAGAATAGACACAGACAAAGCAGCAATCCTTTTAAAGTTTGTCAGTCGGAAACACAAAGCCTATTGAAGCAAGGAAGAATATTTTCATGAATGACAATCTCACGAAAAGGTATGCCGACATTGGCAGAAGAGCACATTACTTGAAAAAGCTGGGAATATTTCAAGGGAACCTGGGTAAAAGACTGTAATGTTTATGCCAAACTCTGTGACTCCCTTGAAGAGTCCAAGGTTGTTCTCATCAGGAGCATGGAAGACTTGGAAAAATATTTACCCACTACAGTCTAAACAAGAGATTAGTGAAGATGCTGGTTTTAGGAGATGAGGAGATGAAGTCTACTATCCATGGCTTTTAAAATAAAACAACACGTTTTCTTCAACAGTCACCTGCACCAAAACGACTTTCAGAGATCTAAATGGTGAGCAAACTGGCCGTAAAGTATTCAGTGATAATGACAACCTTCAAGAAATCGACCCAGTTCAGTTCTTTCCACTGTTAATATGGACTGCAAATATTACACCATTGATGACTTTAAAAATTATGTTAACCCGGAAGAAAAGCTGTCAATTATTCACTTTAACAGCAGAAGCATGTATACCAACTTTGAAGACATCAAGGACTATTTACAGAACATTGGGCTTTCTCTTGATATCATAACCATATCTGAAACTTGGTTCAGCCGCGACAAGGACGCTGACTTTGAATTGGAAAACTATGAATTTAACTATGTGAACAGAGTAACCAAAAAAGGTGGAGGAGTTAGTTAAGGTGGGTGGAATAGTGGAATATCCTACAATTGAAATATGTAATGATTCAGGGAAAAATGTCATTATAAACTGTGTTTATAGGTTGCCAGGGTCAAGCCTAGAAGTGTTCAGTGACGGGATGGAAAAGATGTTTACCTCTCTAAATAACAAAATATTATACATCTGTGGAGATTTCAATATCGATCTGATAAACCCCAGCAGACATAAAGCATACGATGTCTTTATCAGCAGAACGTATGCTATGAGTTTATATCCAACCATAACAAGACCCAGCAGAATCACTACTCAAAGTGCTACTCTTCTTGATAATATATTTACAAATAATATAGAATGCACTCATATGAGTGGACTCATGATGTGACACAACTGCTCATTTACCAGTTTTTGCACTATTTGACATCAATTTGAAGACAAAGAAAATTACAAAAGAACCAGTCTACAAAATGGTTAAGAAATGAAAAAAAACGCTTTGTCCCTTTCGGGGTCATGGGGCTGCCGGAGCCTATCCCGGCTACTTGGGCGTAGGCAGGGGACGCCCTGGACAGGTCGCCAGTCTGTCGCAGGGTAGAATGTCCACAATCACACACCCATGCACTCTCACACTCACACTCACACCTATGGACAATTTAGAGTTCCCAATTAACCTATGAAGCATGTTTTTGGACAGTGGGAGGAAGCTGGAGATCACGGAGAGAACCCACGCATACACGGGGAGAACATGCAAACTCCACACAGAAAGGTGGACGTTGATGTTCGGTTTTTCATGTCCCCCAGCCGGGACTTGAACCGGGGGCCTTCTTGTTGTGAGGCAAGAGCGCTGACCACTGCGCCACCGTGCAGCCTGAAAAAAAACAACAAAAAAAACATGAATGCTCTAAATAATGACTTATCAAGACAAACTGTAACTCTATATACAGAGAGAAAGATGTGGGCATTAAACCACAAAATACTAAAAAACAGTAAAGTGCAACACACAACTAAACCAAATGGAGAATTACAAAACAAAATGGAGAAGAGGGCCAAGCTACAGTGAAAGGCTGGATGTCCATGTGGTGCTTTTAAAGGCTGCCTCCATCAGGTTGGGTCCAAATGGAGCAAACACCCTTTCCAGCACACCTGAAAATAATCAGACATACAAACACACGGATCCACACAAAAAAGAAACACAAAAAACAAACAAACACAGAAGTCCCACTAAGGGATGGGTACCGTGCCCCGGTATTGAACCAGCCCCGGGGCCACATTATTCGGGACCGCAGTATCGTTAAGATCTGACCTGAACGGTTCTGCTATCGGTACTGGAGAAGTAACTTTTTTTTTTGTGTCCCAAAAGCGTTATCTGCCATATTTAACTCACCAAGTCAGTCAATTTTCCGTTAATTAATGATGATATTAATTTCGGTATTCTCGTTGAAGCGGAGAGCTCTGTCTGTCTATTTGTGTGCACGGCGGGCGGGGCTGTTGTGCAGACACCATGCGCCGCGCGCGCACACAGACACAAGACAAGGCAGCACACACACAGTCAGTGGCGATCTTGTAGGGGACACGTGAGCGCCCTAGACTAAGAACACCCGTTTCTGCGTAAAATGAATGAAGTTTGCATCAAGGAGCCTCTACCATCCTGTCACCTTACTGCTACGATGACCGCATGTTGCGCTGTTTGTGTAGAACACGCTGGAGCGGCGAGTTGGCGTGTTGTACACAAACAGGTAGAGAGGCGGGGCTTAGATTCACCGCTTATGATTCCAGACCCATGACACACTATCAGCTGCTTCCTAATACTTAATAATAATTAATGACTAATGATAGTTGTCATCTGTAAAATTAATATAATTTATTGGGTTTACTGGATTTAAACAAAAATAAATAAATATAAAGGAGTCGGCATCAACGTGAATTTGTTTCCATCATCTCACTTAACTTAGCTCTGGGTGTTTGACAGACAGAAAAGTCTATTCATGGTTGTGGAAAATGGACAAAAGATCAAAGGAAACATCACGCTCATAAAGAATAAAAATAATTAGATTAAATAATTAAATGAATATCCCGTCTGGAACATTCTCATGTATAGTAAAATTTTTTGTTAAAAAAAAACAGTGTTGTTGCATAATGAGGAAATAAAATACTTTATGTTCTTCATTTGTTATTTATTTATTTATTTTTCGTCCTCAAAAAGTATCGATAAGAGTACCGTTAAAATACCGGATCGATAAGCAGTATCGATAAGAGTAGTAGTACCGTTAAAACCTTAACGATACCCATCCCTAGTCCCACTCTGATACAAATCAAATGCACAAAAAAAGAATAAACAGAACTAAACAAAACCAACTACGGCCACAGCCGTAACAACAGTTAATAGAAAAACTCTAGCTTATCAATGACCAACAAATTCTAAACAAAATTAAATTGCAGCTTCAAACATTTAAAAAACGATATTCTTTTTATGAACGTCTGTGGCATTTATTCACACAGAGATTACACCTTAATTTGGATGTAAGTGTATAAATACAAGCCTGGTATTGTTACGAACAGGGATTGAGGACGTACCCAGGCGCAGACAGCAAGGTTATTATAGTTAACGAAAACGAACGAAAAAACTAAAACTAGAACTGAAAAAACATTTTCGTTAACTGAAATAAAAATAAAAACGAGAGTTTAAAAAAAAACGAAAACTAACTAAAACTGTTTGTTGTGTGTATAAAACGAACTGAAACTAACTAATATTAACCCCAAAAAATACTTTGTTTTTGTCTTTGTTAAAACATAAGTCTTCAGGGTTGAAATAAAGTCTATTTACTTCACGCTGCTAGTTTTACTGTGTATTTGACCCCTACGGCATCACGTTGTCTGTGACGTCACATGATGCCGTCAGACACTTCCGGCTAGCGTGGTCATGCAAACTAATAAAAAATCCGAAACTATTATAACCTTGGCAGACAGGAGGAGAAGGCAGGAGGTTTCAGGCAACAGGATAGGATTTAATAAAGTCCACCAAACTACAAACAAAAAAACACTCCTTAAGCAGGCTAACCAAAACTCGAAAATTTATAAAGTATACTAAAAAACATGCCAGAACAAAAAGAGAATCAAAACACAAAGGTAAAGAAACTAAAATCACCCCAAGGAATCGCTCTAACCTTCCAAACAAAAGTCAACCAAAAAAATAGGGGGTAACCCGGAAGCTCAACTAAACAGTAAACAGTCCAATGAAGCAGAGTTCAAGAGTCCGGAGGACGGCCGGGAAACCACGCAGTCCAGCGAAGCGGGTCCGAAGGACAGCCGGGAGGCCGAGCTGTGCGGCCAGCAAACGGCAGGTGACCTGGGCTCAGAGTCTGGAGTGGGGGGCTCGGACTCTGCATCTGGGACGGGGGGCCTCGGGCCAGGGTGCGTACGCCACCTCCTCGGAAGCAGGGGTGAATTGAAGTGTATGGCACCTCCCAGGAAACAGGGGCAAGTTGGGGTGCGTCCGGCACCCCCCAGGAAGCAGGGGCAAGTTGGGGTGCGCTCGGCTCCCCCCAGGAAGCAGAACCGGGCTGGTTGCATCCGGTACCCCCCCAGGAAGCAGAACCGGGCTGGGGTGCATCCGACACCCCCCAGGAAGCAGAACCGGGCTGAGGTGCGTCCATCACCTCCCTGACCGGCACCCCCCTGTCCAAGACCTTACTGGGAGCAGAGACGGCTCGGGGTGCGTCCAGTGCTCTCCTGGGAGTAGGGGCGGGTCAGGGTGCGTCCGGCACCCTCCTGGGAGCAGGGGCGGGTCGGGGTGCGTCTGGCACCCTCCTGGAAGCAGGGACGGATCAGGGTGCGTCCATCACCTCCCTGTCCAGCCCCCCCCTGTCCAGGACCTTACCGGGAGCAGGGACAAGTCAGGGTGCGTTCCGGCCCACCACTGGAACTAAGACGGGATGTCGAGAAGGGCGGCGGTGACAACGGCGGCGGTCCCCTCTTACAGCCAGACGACTCCCGTCAAAGTTGGAGGCAGGGAACTGGAAACCGTACATAGCCCAATGAGTCTCAACCCCCTCATCCTCCAGGAATAAGTCCTCCCACAGCCACATGTCCCCATCTAGTGGGTCCTGGAAGGACCGCTGCTGGAGAACGTCCAGCTTCATCCCGGAAACAGGGGAGAACTTACGACAAGGGCGGCAGTGGCCAGACAACTCCCATTATAATAGGACGAGGGGAACTGGGACCAATCAGAAATCCAGACAGACCTCCTGGCAGAATGCTCATGAGGCCTGCATGTTCCTCTCTGTTGGGTAGACGTAGGGCTGGTCCATAATGTTACGAACAGGGGTTGAGGATGTATCCAGGCGCAGAAAGGAGGAGGAGGAGGCAGGAGGTTCCAGGTAACAGGATAGGATTTAATAAAGTCCATCAAACTACATACAAAAAACCACTGCATAGCAGGCTTACCAAAACTCGTAAAACTTGAAACACTCTAAACAGGGGAATAACATTCATAACATAACAGACGAGACACAGGTGAACACTATCAGGACAGGCCGCACAAGGGGGTTCGTCATCATCCTCTACCAAACTCTAACTCATGGTGCAGAAAAAAATAAACTTATCAGTTTAAAATTACTAGTTCAAAACAGAGTAAAACAGCTAGACAACAAAACCCATGGACAAAAGCTCACACTTAGACCTCAATCTGCCCAGATAGACAAATAAAAATGGTATCCCACAATTCCTTGCGATAACTAATGTAATCCAATTTAATGGTATCATGTTAGATCAACATGATTGAAATTAGCAAGTGTTAAATGGATTATTTTTATGTTCAATCGACATGATTCATTCACGTAAGATTTACAAACATGAAATTTTCTGGTTGAAATGACAAGTTACATTTTTGTAAACTTAATTGGCTGGTAATTTCCTTTTATTGAGTGCACTGTAATAAGAACAGGCAGACGGCTGGATCCAAATGCAGCAGGTTTATTAGCACACATAAAAGTCCACAAAGCTAAATCAGGTTCAGGCAGGCAGGAGTCAATAACAGGACTTAGATCATCAAAATAGAAACAGGGTTGTCAATTGTCCAGGACAGAGTCCAAATTTCTATCCAAATTTAACGCTCAGCAGAGTGGAATACAAATTTCAAACATGTTCAGTTAAAACAGGTGTTTCAAACAAATTTTGGTTCCAGGGTTTTTCGGCTTAAACAACAACAACAACTTGAGCAAAAAACCCTGTCTGATCTTAAGTGGACCGGACCTGTAACATAAAACCAAAAATAACCTAAATTACCATAAATAACCAAAAATAACCGATATTAATTTGTGAGCACAAGATATCAATTTGTGGGAACGAGGTATTTATTATTTTACCCATGTCAGGTCATGGGCTCCGTAGCTTGTTATCTGTAGCCTTGTTTTTGTTTTTCTTATAGCAATGTAACAGTGGTGAGGCTCGCAGGGAACCAAAGTGTATCGTACCCATACACAGACCTGTTAGGTTTCACACGCAAACATATGGGGTTTCACCTGTTTTGCTTTCCCTTGGCTCCCCCTAGTGGTGGAATTGCGCATTTTTGGTTCTTTCTTTGAAAAATTGTAACTTGCCACAGGAATGGACAAGACATTTTTTAAAACAAAGCAAAAAACATCTTTATAAGGATCCTTCATAAGTGGGCCGGATTAAACTATCTACTACTCCGGCGACAGCCTTATGCACCCTTAATTCATATCATTTTCATTTAGTTCATTTCAGTTCGTTTTTAACTTGTGTAACATGAAATGGTTACCCAGATTTGATCAAATGTACAATATATTGCTTCGATGATATCTTCACTTTAACAACAGCTTAAAAAACGCTAACCACGGTTTTAAGCACGCTACCATAGCATGCTACTGAATTTAGCATGCTGTGTTAGCTACATTCGGTAGCATGCTGTGGTTAGCAATGATTTTATCAAACGTACAATGTACTGCCTCTGTGATATCTTCACTTTAATAACAACAACAAAGGAAAAAAGCGTTTAAGTTGACCCTGAGATCTTAATGCTGCTGACGACTCCAAATCTGCCGCTGCCTTGCTGATCCCTTGGAATCTGTCTTGCCTGATGCAGTGTCCCAGCCTCTGCTGGCGGTGTGGGACTTGGAATGTGTCCGTGTCCAGACCGACTTGTTGCCTGTGGCAACCCTTTGTCTGTCGATGATTATCTTTAAAACTAAAAACCGTAAATTATTCAGTCCTAAAGTGGGTTGACATAAGGTTGAAGTCTCCTTAGAAACTGTAAATGGTAAATGTATTTAATACCTGTACCAAACTTTAGCTATTGTCTAAATTATCCATTAGCATTGTTAGTTAGCATTTTATATTCTAACATTTCGTGCCGAATAGAAACACAATTATTATTGTGGGTAATAATATACAGTATAGACCAAAAGTTTGGACACAAAACCAAACTTTTGGTCGGTACTGTATATGATTTACACTTATGAACATGGTAAGCAGTCAGGGGAAAATGTTCATATTTATAGAAAACAGAGAACATACCTACACGAGACAGTTTAGCTCGTGCTGGTTTGCTGCATCCATCTGTCCTTGAAACCAGGGTTCGAATCCGGGCTGCTCCTTATTCCCTTCACTGCTTCTGTTCTGGTCCCAAACCCGGATAAATTGAGGGGGTTGCATCAGGCGTAAAACATTGCCAAGTTAACCATGCGACTCCTCCCTCGAAAGAGAGGGTGTTTCACTGTGGTGACCCCTGATGGGGAAAGGTGAATGAATGAAGAGAACATACCAACACGTTAAGTAGCTTTGCCTTAATGTTAAGGAATACACACATATATATAATTCATTCTAATACATATGTCATTAAATAAGAGTTAAAACTTACCTGCAGACGCTTCTTGATAAACCACTGACTCAGTCAAAAATGCTTACTACAAAAGTTGGCATTCCCGCGTTTCACAATTAAAAAAGAAAAGTTCACAGAACCTTCTCACACTGTAATGAACTGCAACTTAAGATATATAAGTACAGACAACTCAATAAATAATATTGAAGTGTACAACTACTTTAACTTGCTGAACTGACTTAAATTGTTGCATTTGATTAGTACTGGGGTCACCGACCTTTTTGAGACCGAGGGCTCTGCCATTGAATTTCTGAGGGGAGAGTGTAGGGACAGTGAAAATAAGCCAACCCCTTTGCTAATTATTTTCTAATTGTTTAATTTTGAAACTGTTTCAAGTGTTGTGAATTCATTACAAATCATGTAGTACTGTAAATGGCCAGCAGGTGAAACGAGCGCTGTCGAGCAAGAATGACGTCATGCTGGAGCGCGCAGAGCAGCATGAGAGAGACGAAAGAGAAAATAGACCGGAGGAGCGCTGAGAGTTCGTTTTCCTAGGAAAACACCCACCTGTATGAGCTGGCATACGCTGCTGTAATGAAAAGAACACGTAAATAAACACACAAAATGTTCAGTGGTCTGCTGCTCATTTAAAGTGTGCAACATTCAGTGTGTCTCTGGTCCTGTGTGCGTCTTTGGTCCTGTGTGTGTGTCTTTGGTCCCGTGTGTGTCTTTGCTCCTGTGTGTCTGTGTCTCTTTGGTCCTGTGTGTGATGTCCTGTGTGTGTCTTTGGTCCTGTGTGTGTCTTTGGTCCTGTGTGTGATGTCCAGTGTGTTTCTTTGGTCCGGTGTGTGTGTCTTTGGTCCTGTGTGTGTCTTTGGTCCTGTGTTTGATCTCCTGTGTGTGTCTTTGGTCCTGTGTGTGATGTCCTGTGTGTGTCTTTGGTCCTGTGTGTGTCTTTGGTCCTGTGTGTGATGTCCAGTGTGTTTCTTTGGTCCGGTGTGTGTGTCTTTGGTCCTGTGTGTGTCTTTGGTCCTGTGTTTGATCTCCTGTGTGTGTCTTTGGTCCTGTGTGTGATGTCCTGTGTGTGTCTTTGGTCCTGTGTGTGTCTTTGGTCCGTTGTGTGTGTCTTTGGTCCTGTGTGTGTATTTGGTCCTGTGTGTGTATTTGGTCCTGTGTGTGTCTTTAGTCCTGTGTGTGTCTTTAGTCCTGTGTGTGTCTTTGGTCCTGTGTTTGTCTTTGTGAAACATATCAGAGGGATTTGATTATTTAAAAACCTGTTATTGTGAAAATCATGTTTAGGTCTCATTCATTCATTCATTTTCTGTTTAGGTCTCATAAAACATTAAAAACTAAATTACATAACTCATCAGTGTCATTACTCCAAAAATATTTTGCATTTTCCTAATTTTTTGCAACACCAACAGTAAAAATCCTCCAAAATCCTCAATACTTTCATAAACAAAGGATCTATTGTTTATTTATAGCCTGAAAAAGTGCAGCTGTTTT
Organism: Oryzias sinensis; assembly: GCA_037389245.1. Taxonomy (NCBI): domain Eukaryota; kingdom Metazoa; phylum Chordata; class Actinopteri; order Beloniformes; family Adrianichthyidae; genus Oryzias; species Oryzias sinensis. Next base: position 318,713 of record CM074490.1, read on the forward strand.
CCAGCCTGCATTGCCTGCTGTCTTTTTATACATTACTATCCCCAACTAAACAACCGTAAAAATAAATGTTTATGGAAAAAATACAGACAAGTATTAAAAATGTCCGCAATAGTTAGTGAAGAATGACATCATTAGAATGAGCTGAGTCATTTAAGCCACCTGATGATCCAGGTGTTGCGCAATGGTCTCTGTGTGCCGTTTCACCTTGCAACCTGCGCCCACTACCCCTCCCCTTCTCTTCTTCACACACACGCCCTTTTCTCAAAGGCGGGAACGCCGATTCACAGGTTTCAGGCCATTCCATACCCTGCCATAAATTTCACAATAGCAGAACTAAAGTGCATCAATTGCTAATAGCAAGCACTGAATCATCACCCTCGACTATCCAGGTAAGTACCGTTGTGCCTGAGTCTTAATTCACTATCCTCTTACTTAGTAACGGCTCCACTGGACATGTCCGAACCTGCTACCCGTGCCCCATGCAAAGCACAACCCCGGTTTGTCAAAAACAACACTCACATAAGTTAGCGGACAATGATATCTGTCTTTATTTTGAACACCCCACCAGCAGCCACACAGCTCCCTCACTTCTGGTGAGCGATTGAACACAACCAAGATTCCCCACTTCCCAGTCTTAGAAGCTGAAGGCGTGGCTAAACCCCAGATCACCACAATATATTGATTTGCTACATGAGCAGTGCTATTTTTGGAGCATTCCCGTTAAATGATATTTACTAGCCCTGCACAATATAATGCAAATTTATCGTTATCGCAATATCCAGCTCTGCAATAGGAATATCGCAAAAGACTGCGAATATCGCAATAAATCGTAAACCCAAAACGTTATAAAACAATCTTATGGCAGCTTGACACATTTAACGAATCAAATACATCCCTTTATGCTTTGACCAATCAGATGGACGCCTTCCCATTGTTTACCAATCAAATGGAGGCCTATTATGTTAGATGTCTGTCACCTATGTCAATGAGGGTCATTTGGAGTATAATTGTAAACTGTTGCAATGAAATGGGAATGATGTTTTTGGCATTTTTCTATTTTTTATATACCGCAAATTATATCGTTATCGCAATATTAATCTCTAATATCGCATATTGCAACTTTCCCTCGTATCGTGTAGCCCTAATATTTACCTTTACAATCATTTTTTACATTCTCGCTTGTGCATGGGTGCCCGCGGGCATAGGGTTTGTAACCCCTGGTTTAGTAGAACTTAGATTGTAGACATTATTACAACTGCAAAGATTTTGTTAAGTCAAAAAATTTAAGTTGGTATGCGCCCAGATGGCTACATGTGACTTTCTGGTAGTTCTGGTATTAAAGATTTAACTAAAACTACTTGGATTTGAATTTTTCCTTTTTTTTGCCAGAAACATTATGAAATGATGAAATAAAAAGAGTCAAAAAAGAGAGACAGACACACATTCAGATTTAAAAGAGCAGTACCTGTCCTTTTTCCTCTTTCTTTAGGGGACATTGCTGATGGCACTAATAACATAGAGTAAAATACTGTTATTTTAGCCTGGCTAATCCTGCTTTTTCTTCCAGACTAAAAATGTACAAATTTTTTTGAAAGTGGGTGGGAGTGATCTGCTAACATTCTCACGGCGTCAATTCTCTTAATGATGTGGTTTCTTTTTGGATGCACCTCTTCCTTTGCTAAACATTGTGTACATTTTTAAGTTTGCCTTTTAAATTGCTCTGTCAATTATTACAATGCAGCAACAAAAAGATATCTAAATACGTGTTACAGGATTTTTTTTAAATGTTAGTAAAGTTGGACCTAATGGTAAACAATGTATTTTACACATTTTAGATTATAAATTAGACCCCATTGAGATGCTTAACTTGAGAAAAATTCCCATCTAAGCCTCTTAAAGCTGATGAAACAGTGCAAATCTAACAGCGAATCTGATTTTTTTTTATGGTCTACAAAGACCACAGACTATAAAGATTGGGGCAAATACTGAGCTGCTGTTTGATCTTGAGGTAGATGGGCGAGGTGCTTGTAAAATCTGTTTTGGTACACAACATACAATAAATTAATAAAAGTCAGAAATGTATCTGACCAACACATCATTACATTTTTAAATTAAGATGGTGGGTTTTTTTTTTGAAGCTATAACTTGTATAACCATGAGGTATGCTGTTGTGCTTGTATTCTCCTTCCCACACAAATAGGTAAACAATGTGTGTGAGGAAGGAAATCCGGAAAGTGTGCAGGCCTCGTGCTCTCCCTCCTTCACCAGATGAATTATGCTGTCATTTGCAAAGTGCTGGGAGGAAAATCCATATGAACCCCTTTGTTCTCACAGCAGAAAAGTAAAGTAGGGGGAAAGAAGTGACAGGAAACATAAACAAAAAAGGGCAAAATTAGGAAATAAAAAAGGAGACTTGGGCAATAGATTGCATAAAAGGTAAGCAGTTACAATTATAAAGTTCAGGCTATTAAAAATTGTGATATTTTATTTTCATCTGGTTGTCTTTTTTTATTCATAACAATATTAACCAACATTCTTTGTTTGCTTGTTTTGTTGCAAGTACAAAAGGTTATAAATGGAGTGAACAGAATCAATAGTGTGAAGATCCATGATTTTTTTGATTATTTTTCTTTGCCTTGAAGTTACAGTACTGTTTTCCCCATTATAGGGCACACTGCATCATAAGTCACACTGTCAATGAATGGTCTAATTTTGAGCTTATGTCATACACTGACCAAAAATATATTATATTGCTCCCATTTTTTATGGTATGAACTCAGAGATGTGAAACATTTTCCACAAACACAAAATAACCAGTTATCTGAAATATTGTCCTCAAATTTGTCTAAATCTGTGATAGTGAGCACTTCTCCTTTGCCAAGACAATCCATCCCACCTCACAGGTGTGCCATATCAAGATGCTGATTAGACAGCATGATTATTGCACAGGTGTGCCTTAGACTGGCCACAAGAAAAGGCCACTCTGAAATCTTCAGTTTTGTTTTATTGAGGGGGTCAGGGGACTCAGACTAGAGGGCTGCATTGGGATCGGGTCCCGCCGGGTCCCGCGGGACCCAACCCAAATCTCGCGGGATTGGGCGGTTTGGATTGTGCTGCGGGCGGGAGCGGGCGGCAAAAAATAAACCCCGCGGGATCAGTGCTGGCATGAATATCTCATGAATATATATTAGCGGACTACGTTAGGCTGTGCAGCTGTTGGTTTCTTATGTACTGAAGCTCCTTGAAGGCACCAGGTAGAGACGCCCAATGGGCTCTGTCATGTAACCTGATGTCGGGGGTGCGCCTCGCCCCGCCTCTTACTAAGAGCGCGCTTCAGGCCGTCTGTCTGCGCGCGCACACACGCACACTTTTAACCGAACAGGATTTGTGAAAGTATATTTAATATTTAAGTTGTACATTACACAAAAGGAATGCATCAAAAGATGAGGCTGGAGGAGGTCATGAATCTCTTTAATAATATCAATAAAAATACGTGTTTTTTTCCTGCGGGACGGGGGACGATACAAAATCAATGCATCTCTATTACTGTGCGGGACTAAATTCTCTGAGTTTTGCGGGTGCGGGTGGGAGTGGACATACATATTGCGGGAGCGGGCGGGAGTGTAACGCATGCGTTGCGGGAGCGGGCGGGATTGGTCAGAAATTCAGCGGGCGCGGGCGGGAGCGGGATGAAGAAAATAGTCCCGCGCAGGGCTCTAACTCAGACAACCAGTCAATATCTGGTGTGCCACCATTTGCCTGATGAAGTGCGACACATCTCCTTCGCATAGAGTTGATCAGGTTGTCTCTTGTGGCCTGTGAAATGTTGGTCCACTCTTTTTCAATGGCTGTGCGAAGTTGCTGGATATTGGCATGAACTGGAACACGCTGTCGTATCCGCCCCGCCCCGCTTCTTAGAAATTGTATTCTTTAAAGCCTGATACCTCGATCGCGTGGAGCTACCAGCTAAAGTTATGGTCTGATCGCTGCATGGAGCGATGTCTGTGTACATCAGTGCATGGTAGACACAGTGAATGTGGAGAGATCAAGTTTATTATTTTGAAGAGTTCTATTTGGTAATCATGTTTCCGTGTTTGAGTTCATAAAATCATCACAGAGAAAGTCTCTGCTTCAACTTCCGCAGTGAAAGCTGCGTCTTACTCTGACGCCCGTGTTTCCATCTGACAGAGTTTGAAGCCAAAGCCCCTCCCCCGCCTCTCTACCTGTTCACCTGTTCATATCCTCTGCAGCTGAGAGTTGTCTCCCCCCCCCCCCCCTTTTTAGAGCATTTAAGTGTATTATAATTCCACACGAAAAAGAATCCAAAGTGATACAGTAAACCCTTGTTTTTCGCGGGGGTTACGTTCCAGAAAGAACCCGTGATAGGCAAAATACGTGAAGTAGAGACCTCTATTTTTTTAACAATTATTATACAATTAAATACTCTATTATACATTAAAAAGAAAGAACAAACCATTTTACAGGCTCAAGCATTTGTTTCACAAATCAAAGTACTTTAAAAACGTTTTTTTCCCAACAAATAACTTCTGTACTGTACTGTCAAATAATAATTTGAATAATCGATGTAAACAGGAGGCTTCAAATCGCGGAATTTGCCCCCCCCACCGCGACCCGATAGTAATTGGATTACACGGGAGAAAATTTAAAATG
>CM074490.1:338293-358349 GCA_037389245.1 Oryzias sinensis
ACACACACCGGACCAAAGAAACACACTGGACATCACACACAGGACCAAAGCCACACACAGGACCAAAGACACACACAGGACATCACACACAGGACCAAAGAGACACAGACACACAGGAGCAAAGACACAGACGGGACCAAAGACACACACACAGGACCAAAGACGCACACAGGACCAGAGACACACTGAATGTTGCACACTTAACACACTGAACATTTTGTGTGTTTATTTACGTGTTCTTTTCATTACAGCAGCGTATGCCAGCTCATACAGGTGGGTGTTTTCCTAGGAAAACGAACTCTCAGCGCTCCGGTCTATTTTCTCTTTCGTCTCTCTCATGCTGCTCTGCGCGCTCCAGCATGACGTCATTCTTGCTCGACAGCGCTCGTTTCACCTGCTGGCCATTTACAGTACTACATGATTTGTAATGAATCCACAACACTTCAAACAGTTTCAAAATGAAACAATTAGAAAATAATTAGCAAAGGGGTTGGCTTATTTTCACTGTCCCTACACTCTCCCCTCAGAAATTCAATGGCAGAGCCCTCGGTCTCAAAAAGGTTGGTGACCCCAGTACTAATCAAATGCAACAATTTAAGTCAGTTCAGCAAGTTAAAGTAGTTGTACACTTCAATATTATTTATTGAGTTGTCTGTACTTATATATCTTAAGTTGCAGTTCATTACAGTGTGAGAAGGTTCTGTGAACTTTTCTTTTTTAATTGTGAAACGCAGGAATGCCATCTTTTGTAGTAAGCATTTTCGACTGAGTCAGTGGTTTATCAAGAAGCGTCTGCAGGTAAGTTTTAACTCTTATTTAATGACATATGTATTAGAATGAATTATATATATGTGTGTATTCCTTAACATTAAGGCAAAGCTACTTAACGTGTTGGTATGTTCTCTTCATTCATTCACCTTTTCCCATCAGGGGTCACCACAGTGAAACACCCTCTCTTTCGAGGGAGGAGTCGCATGGTTAACTTGGCAAAGTTTTACGCCTGATGCAACCCCTTCAATTTATCCGGGTTTGGGACCAGAACAGAAGCAGTGAAGAGAATAAGGAGCAGCCCGGATTCGAACCCTGGTTTCAAGGACAGAAGGCGCCGCAAACCAGCATGAGCTAAACTGTCTCGTGTAGGTATGTTCTCTGTTTTCTATAAATATGAACATTTTCTCCCTGACTGCTTACCATGTTCGTAAGTGTAAATCATATACAGTACCGACCAAAAGTTTGGTTTTGTGTCCAAACTTTTGGTCTATACTTTATATTATTACCCACAATAATAATTGTGTTTCTATTCGGCACCAAATGTTAGAATATAAAATGCTAACTAACAATGCTAATGGATAATTTAGACAATAGCTAAAGTTTGGTACAGATATTAAATAAATTTACCATTACAGTTTCTAAGGAGACTTCAACCTTATGTCAACCCACTTTAGGACTGAATAATTTACGGTTTTTAGTTTTAAAGATAATCATCGACAGACAAAGGGTTGCCACGGGCAACAAGTCGGTCTGGACACGGACACATTCCAAGTCCCACACCGGGGACACTGCATCAGGCACGACAGATTCCAAGGGATCAGCAAGGCAGCGGCAGATTTGGAGTCGTCAGCAGCATTAAGATCTCAGGGTCAACTTAAACGCTTTTTTCCTTTGTTGTTGTTATTAAAGTGAAGATATCACAGAGGCAGTACATTGTACGTTTGATAAAATCATTGCTAACCACAGCATGCTACCAAATGTAGCTAACACAGCATGCTAAATTCAGTAGCATGCTATGGTTAGCGTGCTTAAAACCGTGGTTAGCGTTTTTTAAGCTGTTGTTAAAGTGAAGATATCATCGATCCAATATATTGTACATTTGATCAAATCTGGGTAACCATTTCATGTTACACAAGTTAAAAACGAACTGAAATGAACTAAATGAAAATGATATGAATTAAGGGTGCATAAGGCTGTCGCCGGAGTAGTAGATAGTTTAATCCGGCCCACTTATGAAGGATCCTTATAAAGATGTTTTTGCTCTGTTTTAAAAAATGTCTTGTCCATTCCTGTGGCAAGTTACAATTTTTCAAAGAAAGAACCAAAAATGCGCAATTCCACCACTAGGGGGAGCCAAGGGAAAGCAAAACAGGTGAAACCCCATATGTTTGCGTGTGAAACCTAACAGCTCTGTGTCTGGGTACGATACACTTTGGTTCCCTGCGAGCCTCACCACTGTTACATTGCTATAAGAAAAACAAAAAAAAGGCTACAGATAACAAGCTACGGAGCCCATGATCTGACATGGGTAAAATAATAAATATCTCGTTCCCACAAATTGATATCTTGTGCCCACAAATTAATATCGGTTATTTTTGGTTATTTATGGTAATTTAGGTTATTTTTGGTTTTATGTTACAGGTCCGGCCTACTTAAGATCAGACAGGGTTTTTTGCTCAAGTTGTTGTTGTTTAAGCCGAAAAACCCTGGAACCAAAATTTGTTTGAAACACCTGTTTTAACTGAACATGTTTGAAATTTGTATTCCACTCTGCTGAGCGTTAAATTTGGATAGAAATTTGGACTCTGTCCTGGACAATTGACAACCCTGTTTCTCTTTTGATGATCTAAGTCCTGTTATTGACTCCTGCCTGCCTGAACCTGATTTAGCTTTGTGGACTTTTAGTTGTGCTTATAATAAACCTGCTGCATTTGGATCCAGCCGTCTGCCTGTTCTTATGACAGTGCACTCAATAAAAGGAAATTACCAGCCAATTAAGTTTACAAAATGTAACTTGTCATTTCAACCAGAAAATTTCATGTTTGTAAATCTTACGTGAATGAATCATGTCGATTGAACATAAAAATAATCCATTTAACAGTTACTAATTTCAATCATGTTGATCCAACATGATACCATTAAATTGGATTATATTAGTTATCGCAAGGAAGTGTGGGATACAATTTTCTTTGTTTATCTGGGCAGATTGGGGTCTAAGTGTGAGCTTTTGTTCATGGGTTTTGTTGTCTAGCTGTTTCACTCTGTTTTGAACTAGTAATTTTAAACTGTTAAGTTTATTTTTTTCTGCACCATGAGTTAGAGTTTGGTAGAGGATGATGACCAACCCCTTGTGCGGCAAATCGTTAATGTTCCAATACCAAAGACAGACTTTGCGGCACTTGAGCTCCTGCCTATTAATGTGGGTCATTGCTGGGTAATTCATGTCTTTGATGTGAAAATGAAAAAAGACCCATTGGCTGAAACTTTAGAAAAGAGTGTCAATTTCAGATGAATAAATAAAATTAAAGAAAATATACAAATATAAGTTAGATCAACATAAATTGAGTTTGGTAGTCATACAAATTTAAGTTGAATAAACTTAATATAATTAAGTGTGACCAATTGAAGTGATTCAATTAAGTTGGATCAACTTTTTTGTTTTTAGAGTGAGCAAAAAATATTAATTTAAAGTTGGGTCCAACTGTGGTATTTAAATTTAATCAACTTATTTATTAGTTTGAACCTAAATACATTAAGTTGACCCAACCTAAATACATTAAGTATGATTCATTTTTGTTGAAGTAAAGCTATCTAATCAGGTGGAAATCCTTTCCATAATTTCTTTATGTTCATTCAAAGTGAATGTTTTTTGAGTGTGGCATTTTCAGAATATGTTTTCAGGTTTATTTTGTTAGCATTGTGTTGGACATGTTTGTCTCCTAATGTTTGCTGCACCTCTTGAAGACGAATGACATCACAATACATGGACAAACTGCTGCTTTGAAGGGTCTTCCCTTATCTTCGTGAAAGTCATGAGAAGCTCTTCAGGAACTGCTTCATAAGTTATTAGAAAAACTGTGAATGTCGTGTATTTACTCTATATTCCCTCTTTTTTTTGTCAAATGTATACTGTTTTTCAGTTCACTGTTCAGTGTATTCGGTTTTAACTTGTGCCTAGATTATTAAAAAGTTGTAATGATGAAATTTATGGCACATACTGTATAAATAGCCTTTGGATTTCAGGGTCTAAGTGGAAGTGTTTAATACCAAGGCTGGTTTATATGAATACTTTTCTTTTTTTTTTCTGTGTGCAAGGACATTGACCGAGAGGAGGAGCAGACAAAAGGTCTCGCTTGGTATCACTGTGTTGGAAGACGATGGTGCTTCGACATCTGTAAATATCAATCTTTCTGTTGTTGTGGAAGAAACCCTCATCCTTCGAGACCTCCCTGACCTGCCAACAGCTTTGGCCTACCTGCTTGGGCTGATATATGCCTTAAACCTTCAGTACCCAAAAGATCTGAGGTATACTTTTGAAACTGTTCATAAGATTTTTATGGGACTTGGAACAGATCTGTCTGCAACAAATAATCAAAATATGTAACTGTTCTCGTTACAGTAAGTTTCAAAATGTTCACTTCTTTCACTTGTGTATCAGGTGATGGCATGTTTTATAGTTGCTTAAGTAGTTTCACACTTCAAACTCTGTCTGGTCAGTTATGTTATGAATATTATTCCCCTGTTTAGAGTGTTTCAAGTTTTTCGAGTTTAGGTAAGCCTGCTATGCAGTGGTTTTTTGTTTGTAGTTTGATGGACTTTATTAAATCCTATCCTGTTGCCTGGAACCTCCTGCCTCCTCCTCCTTTCTGCGCCTGGGTACATCCTCAACCCCTGTTCGTAACATTATGGACCAGCCCTACGTCTACCCAACGGAGAGGAACATGCAGGCCTCAGGAGCATTCTGCCAGGAGGTCTGTCTGGATTTCTGATTGGTCCCAGTTCCCCTCGTCCTATTATAATGGGAGTTGTCTGGCCACTGCCGCCCTTGTCGTAAGTTCTCCCCTGTTTCCGGGATGAAGCTGGACGTTCTCCAGCAGCGGTCCTTCCAGGACCCACTAGATGGGGACATGTGGCTGTGGGAGGACTTATTCCTGGAGGATGAGGGGGTTGAGACTCATTGGGCTATGTACGGTTTCCAGTTCCTTGCCTCCAACTTTGACGGGAGTCCTCTGGCTGTAAGAGGGGACAGCCGCCGTCGTCACCGCCGCCCTTCTCGACATCCCGTCGTAGTTCCGGTGGTGGGCCGGAATGCACCCCGACTTGTCCCTGCTCCGAGGAGAGTGCCGGATGCACCCCGACCCGTCCCTGCTCCCGGTAAGGTCCTGGACAGGGGGGTGCTGGACAGGGAGGTGATGGACGCACCCTGATCTGTCCCTGCTTCCAGGAGTGTGCCAGACGGGGGTAACGGATGCAACCAGCCTGGTTCTGCCTCCTGGGGGGAGCCGGGTGCACCCCAACTTGCCCCTGCTTCCTGGAAGGTGCTGGACGCACCCCAATTTGACCCTGTTTCCTGGGGGGTGCCAGATACACTTCAATTCGCCCCTGTTTGCACAGCTCGGCCTCCCCGCTGTCCTCCGGACCCGCTTCGCTGGACTGCGCGGTTTCCCGGCCGTCCTCCGGACTCTTGAACTCTGCCTCATTGGACTGTTTACTGTTTAGTTGAGCTTCCTGGTTACCCCCTATTTTTTTGGTTGAGTTTTGTTTGGAACCTTAGAGCGATTCCTTGAGGGTGATTTGAGTTTTTTTACCTTTGTGTTTTGATTCTGTTTTTGTTCTGGCATGTTTTTTTAGTATACTTTATAAATTTTCGAGTTTTGGTTAGCCTGCTTAAGGAGTGTTTTTTTGTTTGTAGTTTGGTGGACTTTATTAAACCTATCCTGTTGCCTGAAACCTCCTGCCTCCTCCTCCTGTCTGCGCCTGGGTACGTCCTCAATCCCTGTTCGTAACAATACCAGGCTTGTATTTATACACTTACATCCAAATTAAGGTGTAATCTCTGTGTGAATAAATGCCACAGACGTTCATAAAAAGAATATCGTTTTTTAAATGTTTGAAGCTGCAATTTAATTTTGTTTAGAATTTGTTGGTCATTGATAAGCTAGAGTTTTTCTATTAACTGTTGTTACGGCTGTGGCCGTAGTTGGTTTTGTTTAGTTCTGTTTATTCTTTTTTGTGCATTTGATTTGTATCAGAGTGGGACTTCTGTGTTTGTTTGTTTTTTGTGTTTCTTTTTTGTGTGGATCCTTGTGTTTGTATGTCTGATTATTTTCAGGTGTGCTGGAAAGGGTGTTTCCTCCATTTGGACACAACCTGATGGAGGCAGCCTTTAAAAGCACCACATGGACATCCAGCCTTTGAGAAGGGAGCTTGGCTGCAACCAGTCTCCACTGTAGCTTGGCCCTCTTCTCCATTTTGTTTTGTAATTCTACATTTGGTTTAGTTGTGTGTTGCACTTTACTGTTTTTTTAGTATGTTGTGGTTTTATGCCCACATCTTTCTCTCTGTACATAGAGTTACAGTTTGTCTTGATAAGTCATTATTTAGAGCATTCATGTTTTTTTAATTTCTTAACCATTTTGTAGACTGGTTCTTTTGTAATTTTCTTTGTCTTCAAATTGATGTCAAATAGTGCAAAAACTGGTAAATGAGCAGTTGGGTCACATCATTAGTCCACTCATATGAGTGCATTCTATATTATTTGTAAATATATTATCAAGAAGAGTAGCACTTTGAGTAGTGATTCTGCTGGGTCTTATGGTTGGATATAAACTCATAGCATACGTTCTGCTGATAAAGACATCGTATGCTTTATGTCTGCTGGGGTTTATCAGATCGATATTGAAATTTCCACAGATGTATAATATTTTGTTATTTAGAGAGGTAAACATCTTTTCCATCCCGTCACTGAACACTTCTAGGCTTGACCCTGGCAACCTATAAACACAGTTTATAATGACATTTTTCCCTGAATCATTACATATTTCAATTGTAGGATATTCCACTATTCCACCCACCTTAACTAACTCCTCCACCTTTTTTTGTTTACTCTGTTCACATAGTTAAGTTCATAGTTTTCCAATTCAAAGTCAGCGTCCTTGTCGCGGCTGAACCAAGTTTCAGATATGGTTCTGATATCAAGAGAAAGCTCAATGTTCTGTAAATAGTCCTTGATGTCTTCAAAGTTGGTATACATGCTTCTGCTGTTAAAGTGAATAATTGACAGCTTTTCTTCCGGGTTAACATAGTTTTTAAAGTAATCAATGGTGTAATATTTGCAGTCCATATTAAAAGTGGAAAAGAACTGAACTGGGTCGATTTCTTGAAAGTTGTCATCATCACTGAATACTTTACGGCCAGTTTGCTCACCATTTAGATCTCTGAAAGTCGTTTTGGTGCAGGTGACTGTTGAAGAAAACGTGTTGTTTTATTTTAAAAGCCATGGATAGTAGACTTCATCTCCTCATCTCCTAAAACCAGCATCTTCACTAATCTCTTGTTTTGACTGTAGTGGGTTAATATTTTTCCAAGTCTTCCATGCTCCTGATGAGACCAACCTTGGACTCTTCAAGGGAGTCACAGAGTTTGGCATAAACTTTACAGTCTTTTACCCAGGTTCCTTGAAATTTTCCCAGCTTTTTCAAGTAATGTGCTCTTCTGCCAATGTCGACATACCTTTTCTTGAGATTGTCATTCATGAAAATATTCTTCCTTGCTTCAATAGGCTTTGTGTTTCCGATTGACAAACTTTAAAAGGATCGCTGCTTTGTCTGTGTCTATTCTGCTGGGAAGCGGTCTCCAGATCTCCACATTGTTTGTGTCCAGAGAAATTCCTTTGGAATTTAGGAACTCTTCCACCTGTTTTTCCACAGAGCTCGTCTCTTGCTCGTTGGATTCCTCACCATTCCCGGCGGTCACTGCATGTGCGTATGACCGGGGTGTGATTTTCAATCCGGTGATTATCACGTTGTTAGAGTCACGTCATCCATTTGTTTTTCGATTATATCCATCCTGTTGAAACACTGCTCCTGCAGAGCCCGGACCTGCTTGCCCACTTTGATTGCATCCAGAATTTGTCCGTGAACAATCTTTATAGCTTTGATCTCTTCCAGCACAAAATCAAGCCTTTTTCTCAAGTCCTCATATTTCTCCGACACTGGGGATTTTTTTCATGTCATGTTTAGGATTTGTTTTTCTCAATATTTAAATACTAAAACCCCCCCATACTAAAACCCCTGGGTTTCTAACTGGAATTGGAGGCTATACTTACAACATCCAGGGAGACAATCTGATCAAACAGAGTATCTCTGAGGTTTTTAGGACCTACTGTAATGACTTCAGTTTTTTCTGGGTTTAGGAGGAGGTTCTTAATTGTAATCCAGGTCTTGATGTCTGTGATGCAAGCATTAAGTTTCTATATGGTCATTAAGGTAAGGTTTAATGGATAAATGCAACTGTTTATTATCCGCATAACAGTGAAAATTAATGTTGCGTTTCCTAATTATGTTTGCTACGGACAGCATGTAGAGCATAAACAGGATGGGTCCTAAAACTTAGCCCTGTGGGACTCTGTAGTAAGAAAATGGAAAAAAAATCTTTCCTGTAGACCAATGATCAGCTGGCTTGTTTTTTTCCAAAAACCTGAAGAAAAGTTTAGCTTTATTTTTGTCATTTGCCTAAATGAGGAATAACACACTTTTGTAACTTTTGACACTGTGTTAACATTTATTTGTCATATTAGAAAAACACATCTGATCCACCTGAAAAGTAATTAAAATAACCAGTCTTAGGAAATTGTGGTAACACTTCATGTAAATGCCAAAGCAGTAGAGTAAAGTTCCAGTTGCGGGTTACAGCACGGATGCGTGTGGCTCACGGCAACTATGCAACTATCTTCAAGTGACTTAAAAGTTGATTTTCTACAAAAAAAAAAGAGAGCTGACCATGGCCCCTAAGAAAAACCAAACAGGTGATGACCTTAAAAAGATTCTTGATGAAATCCAAGCTATGTTTTATCCTTTCGTGGAGCAAGTAAGTAAGGAGAACCTAACTCCTCTCATGGAGCTAGTGGAAGAGCTCCGAAGACTCAGAGCTCAAAACAAGCAACGAAATAACCAGGTCGACATTCTGGAGAAAAGACTGGGCGATGTGAACCAACAAGGATGAATAATGTCATTCTCACTGGAGGACAGATTAAACCTCGGGCAAAGCTAATTGCAGCTGGAGTTAGCATTGCTAATACCAATAGCGCTAGCATTCTTAGCGGTTTTTCTGAAATGGGGAGCGATGGAGTGTCTCTGGAACACCAAGTGGAATCATTTTTCACTTCTAAAGGGATTTCCCTGGATCTAAATACCATTGAGACCTGCCACCCGCTCCCCAGGAGAAAGGAGATGGATAAACCAGCGAACGTTATCAAGTTTGTGAATCAAAAACACAATCTGGCTCTGATGAATCAAAGCAGGAATCTAAAGGGATCTGCTGTTTATCTAAATGACCATTTCACCAGAAGGAATGCTGAAATCGCCAAACATGCCAGGCTTCTCAGGAAGCGTAAGCAGATTGAGAACACTTGGGTTAAAGGCTGCAGGATTTACGTCAAACCACTCGATCCACCGGACCGGTCCAAGGTACTGATTGTTAACATCATGAAGGATTTTGAGAAGTGTTTAATCATGGACGTCTGAACCAACAAATACATGTAGCCCCATCACTGAGCACTGCTTTAAAGTGTGGATGCCATGCTTTGAACAACTTTGTCAAATAAAAAAGCCCTTTAAACGCTGATTCTATTGATACCAATAGTTTGCGTCGAAAAAAATCCGAAGCATATGAATAATAGACATCTTTCGAAGGAATCAGAGATTTGGATCTGCCGCTAGAGCGCAGGCTGGAAGTGAACCCGATTTGACCTGTGACGTAACGAAAGGGAGTTGCCTTTCGCAGTTGCGCTTAGGACAGCATGTAAACAAAACAGGTAGTCTTCGTTTCTCTCGTGTTTAAATCTGTTAATCATCAACATGCCAAGTCGTTGTGTGGCAGCTGGATGTAGCAATATATCTAGTGAAAGTGTATCTGTGTATAAAATTCCCAAAACAAGAAACGCTGCTGAAAAGGGGAAAGTTTCAAGAAGGTGGACGGCGAAGGATTTTTCCCTCCAGATCTGCAGGAGAGAAGTCTGCGTTTTCGAAGGAACAAAAACCGGGACACAAACGAAGAATTTTGAACGGAGAATTGGGAGGAGGATCTTGGCTTCTGAGTCGAGGAAAGGCGGGTGAGCTGGAAGCGAGCGAGCCGTTTTCTGGGTCGGAGAGGACGGCGCTGGAGTCGGGAGCGGAGGCTGCTAAGCTAGTGTGCATCACGATGGATCACATTGAGGCGAAGTAGTCGTGTTTTCTGTTGTCCTTGGATCCAACTGGAGTATTTCAACGCACTCAATGTTTTGCAAGAGAAGCAACAGGCCTGCAACGTTTTTTTTTCTTTTGCTTTTGAGGTGCCGGTACCGTGAGTAAACTGAACTGTGTGTGTGTGTGAGCGCGCGCGCGCACGAGAAAAGGTTTCAAACTGGTTCAAACAGGTAAAACTGTTAATGTTCCACAGTTGTTAATGGTATACAGTGACTTTGTTAACTAAAGAATAGTAATATCTGGGAAACTTTTATTTTGTGACATTTATTTTGTAAATTGGGTTGAAAACCAGTGTTTACCTTTGTTTAGATTAGGCCAAAAGGGGACATTTTGAGTATATTTTAGGGTAAGTGGAGTAATTTAATTTTATACATTTTTTAGACTTACTGGAGTCTAGCCGAATCTTCATGCTGGCTATCGTCATCGGCATCACTAGACCTACTACTTTCTGCTATACTATAACCTCCTCACTTTCGCAAAAGGGTTCGAATCGATACGGTTGCAAAAGTGACTCATCATCATGATAATCTCCGCAACTTTCCTCTTCATCTTTCTGTTCATCTGATGATAAATCGCTAATAGAGACGGTAGCATCACTCTGTGCTTCGCTATCGGTGCTAGCCATGTTGTCTGCCTTGTCTTCCTTTCGTTACGTCACAAACAGGGCGGCGCGAATTCGGCGGAATGCGTGAAGCCGTTGTTTATATCGCGTTTTTCGCAATCTATTCTTTTTCGAAAAATATTAAAAACAATCGCAACATGAAATAGAGACTATTTACTATATTTTGGCTTATTAAAATAGGCCATGTCACCCACACTTTAAAGAATAGTAACCTACAGAGTCGTGATGGGGGGATTGGGTTCGTTGAGCTATGGTAGCTCCCAATCGGGTTACCTATTTATGTCTAAAAAGTTACAGCGTCACAGAACTCAAAGTAGACAAGTATGCTTTCCTAAAAAATATGACACCAGACAACCATTAAAAACTGAACACTATTTCAAATTTAATACCATAAAGATTTGACCCTCAAAACAAACAAAATATCGGTCAATATATCTTGGTTTTATACTCTTCCTCTCAAATGTAGAAATATAAACACTTGAGAAAATGTAAATTTCAAAACTTAATTGAACATTCATAAACTGGTTTCAAAAGTTCTTATACAAACACAGATATTGAAATAATTCACCACGTCATGAAAAATAACAAACTGGGCCTGTTGCAGGCCTGAATAAAAATCACCGACTTCCTTAGCCTTCCGTGCAGAGGCGTCCTCCATTCTCCATGCAGCTTTAGCCGTTGCTCCGCCCTTCCACAGCACCTGCTGTCTGGCGCGGGGAAAATCCAATGTGCTCAGCGCTGTAGCTCCGCTCCGCGAGCTCCGGGTCACGCTCAAGTGAGAAACTCCAAAACGGGAAACTTTCAGTCACCTTTTCTGTCACGGGAAACCACTTTCAAGTTCTCCTCCGGACTTTAGTCTGCAGAAAGTTTTTTCCCCCCCCGTCTTCTTCTTCACCTTCCAGCGTGCTTCCACGTCCAGAAACTTCTTTTCTCCTTTTTTCTCTAAGATCCTCTCCTCAGCCAATTAGCTTAGTCCAATCAAAACCAAAGAACACTCCAAAGAACACTCCACATTTCTTCAAAATAAAATATAGTCCTGTAAGCTGATTCTGTTGAGGTTACATAATCCAAAATAATTCAATAAACAACAATAACATTGTTATTTAAAATCAATTTTAATACTAATATTGATCATTTATGAGATTAATTTATTTAATCCTCCTCTTTTTTCTTCTCTGGGCTACATACAGTAATAAACCAAAGAGCCAAATATAATTTCAAGAAATAAGACGCCTGGGATCAGCACTTTCTCTAAAAGTCTGAAGTGGCCCTGATTTCCAGCAGATTTCTGACCTGCAGAAAACTTGACCTTAACTTTCAGCGCCACTGATAACAGCCGCAAAAGGATACAGACCTTTATCTAGTGTATGCAGACATAACAGCGAAGAGAACTATAAACTCTGTTTAAACAAGAAGGACGGCTGTTAATCAGCAGAAGAAGGAATACCAACCTTGGACAATCAACATAATATGGACCCTTTTTTATTTCACAGCATTCAATTATTATTAACATAATCTACATATATTTTAGATAAGTAATATGCATTTTCCATGTTAATTTTTTTTTACACAATAATTAAGTAATTCATCTCTGTTATGTGGTACTGTGATACTTAATGTGATACTTAAAGATTCTTAATTCTGTCTGATAAAAGTTAGGAACCGGATGATGATAAATCACGTATTAAAATGGTTACGGTAGAACAGGGGTGGGATTATATAAATTATAAATATTTAATTTTATGTCAAATTATCCCAAGTTTGATACGTCATTGTATGAATGTTTAACTGATTATTGTAATGGCTTTGTGTATTATTCTTATTTGATTGCTTGAAATAAACTATTTCAAATCAAAAAGTAGGGGTGTGACGATTCTTTATTACAACAATTATATTCATGTCATAATTTCTTGTTGCCTATCTGATTCATATTGTATATTGGTTCATTTTTAAAGATCAGGAATGTTCTGGATTATCGGGGGAACACGAACTCTGGATCACTTACAGCGGACAAAATGCGTCCTGTCTGATTACACCCTAAGACATTTCTTTGCTCCATTTCCTGTGTTTTATCACCAATGCAAACACACACACATGCACACACACACACACACATGTTCGGTACAAACCATTTGACAGGCTTTCAGGTTTGTAGTTAAATGATAAATGCATATTAATCAACAGACTCCGAGTGACACAGAGAGTTAGGTAAAGACGTGTAATCACAGATGAAACATCATGCTAAATAAAACCCACTTATCTTATCAGCATAAGATTCCTCAGCCTCTCGTCACCTGCAAAGTTGAAAGCCGTTCCAGTCTTTTTTCTTAAAACTGAGAGGGCTGCTTCAGTGAGCTGATATGACACCAGCATGTCAGCATTAATGGGCCTCTAAAAATATGGTGCTGTAGCTCATATTGAAGCTTATTAAACATTTCACAACACGTACAGCAGAAAGAATTGGAAGAGCTATTCAACAAGCTACTGGAAATCCAATATTTGCTTTATTTGAGCGTGCAGCTGAGGTGCTTCAGTGGCCCAAAGCTGTTTGGCCGTTATTGTTGCAAATTGTCCTCACTGGTAAAGCACAGGATACCCAAGCATGATTGCTGCTGATTCCATGGATTGTGAGAAGGTGAAAGCTGCAGTGCTTTGTGCCTATGAGCTTGTACTTGTGGCCTAGAGTCAAAAATTCATAAATCTCAGAAAGACAGGGATTCGTACTTATGTGGAGTTTAACCATGAGGAGGAAATTCTTTTTGACTGGTGGTGTAATGTCAGTTGGTGCTACCACTTATGAAAAACATTGTAACCTCAAACTCTTGGAAGAGTTCAAGAGTTGTTTGTCGGTCAGCGGGATCCTCGCTTCTTCTTTCCTCCGCGGAGCTCGGCGTCTGGCCGCGGTGTCGCGTACCAGCAACACGCTACGCCCTCGCTCAGTCAGCGGCCAGCCGTTGCTCAGCGGGCTGAGTCCACCACAGCCGCGCGCCGCCGCGCTGTCGCCTGGAACGTCGCGGAGAACGCGTTTATCTAATCTAATATATTTTTTTCAAATGTTTATCCATATGATTTATAATAAAGCTGCTCATAGCCCTGGCCCTGTTGTCCTGCTACAACAAAGATGATCATCTTCCTGATCCTGTCCGTTCGCAGCCGTCTAGCTGCATGTCTGCATTTAAAGCACGAAGAGATCATTTCTCATTAAAATGCAGGAGAAAACTAAGTTTTTCTGTAGGAATGCATTTTTATTTCACTCTCTGTGTTCATACAAAATGATTGAGAGACTTGCTGTCACATTTGAACGTTTATCAGAAGAGTTATTGAAGCAGGAAGTGTGAATCTGTGAAGAAGTTTCTAACTTTACCAAGTCCTCCGAATCCACCACTCTGATTGGTTGACTCCGCCTCCTCTTACCCTCCCTCCCCCCCTAGTCCCATTATCGGACACAGATCACTTTTGACTCAAGTTTCTCGCAAGGAATGTGTCAGAAGTCAGAGCGCAGTTGTAGCGCACCTGTGATTTGCGGCAGCAGATTGGAGCACACGCAGAAGCACATTTGAGCAGTTGGAATCACAGATTTGAAGTTGTAACTCTAAATGAACACATGCAATTGGAAATTTGTCAGTTCACAGCAGAAGATTTTTACACACAGATGCAGATTTTTGATGCACAAGTATTCACATTCTATATTACAATTTCTCAAATCAAATCTACAAGTGTGTTCTTTTTGACACATTTTTACCCTCATATGCCTCCCCTGAGTGCATACATTTTGTGTCTGAAAAACCTGCGTCTTCACCTAGAGGTAGCTCGGAACGTGTGTCCTGGGGAGTCGAGAAAACCCTGGAGCGTGTGAAAAAGGGAGTTTTTTGTTCTTATTGTAAGAAACGTGGCCATGTTGTGCGCAACTGTTTTTTACTTAACAATAAATCTCCCAAAACAGCCAATTTGATAGAGGCCAATAAACTACAGGTAAGATCGGGCCTAAAAATTCCAGCCCGACCCGACACAGGCCCGCAGGCATTAAAGCTGAACCCTGTCCGAACCCGACCAATTAACTTGATTTGCAGGCCTGAGCCCGAAGCAAACCCGAAATTTCAGTTTATCCCATAGTATTTTTGGCAGGAAAAAAACCACCAGATTTCTTAAAGGTAAAATAATCTACATATTTTTATGATCATGAAAGTTATTTTCTTTCGAACAGAGAGTGATCGCTGCAGCCGCGCGCGTAGTCAAGCTCGCTGTTGTGGCATAGAGTTCCGCCGGAAGCGCTGCGCATAGGTTCCTCCCTACATGATAAATGCATTTGCACAACGAAATAACGCTGGAACACAGAATAAGAGGCCAGACAAAGAGAGTGAAAGAGAGATCTTGATGCACACTCGCTTCATTACGCGGAGAAATACTGCAGCTGCGGCGGTACATGTTTGCCTTTTCAGTTCTCCTGTCTTAAGTTTATCCTTGACTTCCTGCTGCTCCATATCGAGGATACCTAAACAAAATAGATGCGGACTTGCGGAGGGAAGATTACATTCACGATACGTGGGCTGGTGACTGGTAGGAGGGGTCGGGTTCTACCTGTGTGTGTGTGTGTGCGCTCGGTGAACGTTCTCCCTCTGAGTAAGAAGAAGCGGGCTGTGCCTTTCGGTTTGTGCGGTAACTTCTGACATACAGGATTAATAAAGAGCTGTTTGACAACCGCTCGCCTAAGGAGCTTCTTTCCAGCCATTACAATATATTTATTAGAAAAGTCAGCGAGAGAAAAGCCCGGCCCAAACCAACCTGAACGTAATGATTGTCATTTAGTCGGGTCGGGTTCTGACTCGGGCTCGGGCTTAAGATCTTACCTCTACAATAAACCCATCACTTGTGAGACACCTGACGTTGCTTTACCAGTCAACACCATCTTTTCTCCCTTCATTATAGAAGGGGGAACCTCACTGTAAAAATCTCAGTGGTGATTCTACGGGACAGTGCCTCTTCTCAGTCCATCATGCTGAAGAGAGTCCTCCCCTTATCTAGTGAAGCCTATGCAGGTTCAGGGTTTTGGGAGGGATTTTGTTGGGCTGCCTTTTTACCAAATATCTTTGGATTGCGACCTTGTCAAAGGTCCCGTTGTGGTTGGTTAAGCCGAGCCTTCCATTTGAAGGGGTTTCATTTATCTTGGGAAATGATTTAGCTGGGGGCAAGGTTCTGCTCAACCCCTATTTTACTCCAGTTCCTTTAAATCAGGGTCCTTTGCGAAGATGTGTGTGTTGGTGTATTTTGTGTTGTGCTACACCATTGTTGTGTCGTTTTGGGCTTTTGACGACTTTTGACAGGTTTTTTGGCGTTTTGATGTGTTTCTTTTATTTTTTATGTTTTGAACCTTTTTGAGTGTTTGACCCTCGTTGTGAAAACAATATGGCCCTTGCAGTCAGTGACTGCTGCTGTGGGCCATAATAATTGTATTATTCTTATCACAGGATTGCATGGGGTAGAGTGAAACACTCATCATAGGCTAACTATGTTGTAAAAATATGACAAAGGAGAGAGGAGATACCTTTGCTCTAGCCATTCTTTTGTTTATTAAAGAAATGTTCCCACAGATACAAGATACACCAATGACACAATACCCCAAAATGGTATTTTAAATTTAAATGTAATTCTATTATTTAAGAATAAATTTGGACATTAGTGGGGTTACTTCAGACTTAGTAAGTGTTATTAAAACTGTTTTTAATCATTCTACTATTTTTGTTGTTGTTGTAAGCTGAGGTGTACTGACAATGTCGTCATCTCTACATGTCAAAAATGTAACAATAGAATAATTTTCTGGGTCTGCATGTGATTCCTGTGGGAAAATAAAAATGTTCAACATTTATTAAAAAGGCTGGCTAGAGCTGATGCTATTGTATTATCTGTAAAGAACAATGAAGCAATGAAGAACAACTGTAGGCAAATAACAATGCTTTAAAGATCCATTCTGTTAAAAAAACAGAACCAAAGGAAAAACAAAGAACTTTAGGCAGCACTCATCCAACAAAAGTAAAAATAAACAATTTCAATCTTATTTTTTCGCCCTCTGACACCTCAATGTTTTAGAAGAAAACATCAAATGACTTCCCAAGATGATGGCCAGAATTGTGATGATTATTTGCATTTCTTGCAGTGACCAATGAACCAGCTGTTCTTAAAACCAATTGTGATCTCAAATTGCATCAAAAAATATTTTCAGAGCATTCACAGCTTAATTGATTTTTAAGCAAAAAAAGGGCTAAATTAGGTTGTGGTGCATTGTGGTTCTGTGGTTAGGGGCTTCGAAAATGTCCCGTTTCAAATCCTAGGACCTTTCTGTGTGGTGTTTGCATATTCTCGTAGTGCATGCCACACACCAAAGAAATGTTTCATTGGTTGATTGATTACTCTAAACTGTGTGCATGGGTGTGTGATTGTGTGGTGCTGTAACAAGTATGGCTACCCATCCAGGATTCAGGGGGTTGAGAAAAAGAATGGATGAATAAAGCTTAATGCCTACCAAGAGACCAAAAACCAGTGGTTTCAAGTTGGTGGCATATTTAGCAGCGGAGCCACCATCAGTGTGTGCGCATGGGTGAAAAGGACTGTGACTGTAAAGAGCCATGGACCTTAAAGTCCCTCTCCTATTATCTTTTGATCTATTTTAAAAGTTTTCCTAGTGGTCTTTTAAATAGTATTTTTTTTTCTAAAAAAACTGCCTTAGATGCTTTATAGTCAGCCCCATTCACCCATGCAAACACTCATTGTTGATGTTGCCACCACACTGATGGTGGCTCCGCTACCTAATACTGCCACTAACCTATAACAAACAGGAGCAAAGTGGGGTTCAGTGTCTTGCCCAGGGTCACTTCAACACATGGGTGGGCAGGATGGAAGCCAAACTGGTGAACTAGAGGTCCACGCTCTACTTCTACACCACGACCGTTCCAAGTAAGCCCACCCTACTTCTCATCATCCATCTGTTTACGGTCTCTCCAACTAGCTTACAGCTAGTAGCCCCTTCCACCCCAAACTGAGCTAATATTCTTGGTTGTTTTTTATTGCTAATAAAAAAGAGTTATAATTGAATGTTGACCCGAGGTTTATGAGACAACTATAGGCTCTACTCCTTTTTTTCTTACAGCTTCTTTTTCGCCCAGCAACAGAGGAGCAGTATTCAATTGTGAGTCAGTAATTGGGTGATGAAAGTGGGGTACACCACTAGAAAACAGAGATTGATCACTTGTGCTGTCTCAACTTGTCGTATCTGTGATAGATGATGTGTCTGAGCATGTGCTTGCGTTTGTGGTGGAAATATTTCAGGACATGCTGGTCCACAATGAACCTTTTCTTCTGGAACATGGGGTGGAATAAAATATGTGATGTGATAAATCCGATCTCTCAACATCCTCCGTGTCTTTTGTGCACTAAATAATTAATTCGTGGGCACGATATATTAAGTCGTTCCCACGAAATAATTATTCGTTCCCATTAATTCATTTGTTCCCATGAAACGAATTTAATTAATTTCTGGTTGCGAAAATATTATTCACGTGATAAGTCAGTCAAAAACACGGATGTGAGCAATACTTGGATTTAAAGCAGATACCTTCATATTTCTCTCTGTGTATATTTCATTACAATGCACTAGGGGTGTAACGGTACAGTAAAATTTCAATTTGGTTCTGTTTAGAATTTCATAGGGCTTGGTTCAGTACATTTTGTATTTTTTTCAGTACAAAAAGACAGAAAAGAATTTCTTGCCAAATGCATTTATTGGTTTTATAAAACAATGAATCAAATTGACCCATGTAGGTGATCTGCTATATGAAATAATACAATTATTAGCTTTCAGGAACTAAAAACTTTGGATAATTAACACTGGCCTGTAAAACAAACGTTTTAACTTGCACTTTTTTTTTCTTGTAAACCTGATGTGTTACCTGTGGCATATGCTTTTCTTCGTGTAACAATGTCGAGACACAGCATTCGACATATCCAATCGTCTTTTCCCTTTATTGATGCTGATGACAAAGCCAAAGTGTTCCCACACAGGAGAGCGTAAGGAGATGGGGGATCCTCCAGCCCTGTTCTCGCTTCTGCACTAGCCATATGTTGACATGCTCACTGTCACATCCGTCACCTAATAGCTGTTGAACCTTTCCTGCGATGACGTTTCGGACACTGGCGCTCCCACACACACAGTCTTGCACTGTGCGCTCTGCATGTGTGCAAGCACAGACACCACCTCATTGGCAGACACACGCCTAGAAAATAACTTGCTCCCGGTTCCAATGAATAGAAGTTATTCAGTCAACAGTTTTTCACAATATGGATGCCACCATGTCGGAACCAGAAATTGTCAGTAAGCAGTGATTGGTCCAAGTCAATCTCTGCTTCTGTCACTTGTAAGTGGACTCTGGAGAATCTGTGAAAGTTTTCAAACATTCAATGCAAGACGAAAAACTTTTTATGAGGCATCTAATTGCCCAGTATATAACTTGAATAACTTACGCTGCAGAAAAATAAATAAATCAAATCACAATTTTTTTTAGATTAGCTAGAACTTATTAAAACAAAGATAACAGAGCAAGGATGATTATCATGACAAATAGAATGACTGAATAATAATTGTTTATTTCTCTATACAAACCAAAAACCACTGCTTAAGCAGGTAAAACAAAACTTAAACCGCGAAACACTCATAACACTTAAAAGAGGGGAAGGGCATAATATGGGCCAGCAAAGGAGGAAGGGAAGGACAGGACTTAAATACATACAGACAAACGAGACACAGGTGGAAACGCTCAGGACAGATGGTGACCAAAAGCAAAACTTGAAACAACAACAAAACAGGAAACCCTTCAAAATAAAACAGGAACTGAACTCAAAACATGACAGAAACAAAAGAGAACCAAAACACAAAGGCAAAGAAACTGAATGATATTTCCATACAGTAAAATAATGCAGATAATTGGGCCACTTCCAAGCTGCAAAAAATATTTCCTGCAGCACAATTCCCCCAAAAGAGTGTTGTAGCAACAAACGAACTGTGGGAACAGCCGCTCTGGGATTTTTTTGTTTAGATTTGCTTTAGTTGATCTTTAAATAAAACTCAACAAGATTATCTTGGGTATTGGGACCAAAAAAAAAACATTTGTCATCATTTGGCTTCATTTGTTTCTATTCTTGTGACTAAACC
>CM074490.1:358849-426519 GCA_037389245.1 Oryzias sinensis
GATTTCTTGTCACCTTGTAAGTTGACAAGTCAGAACAGTGCTATTTTCAGCTGAAAACGCGTTTGTGACACTTTTGAATGAAAAACTGATTTTTTGTCAAAATGCACTCCAAAGTCAAATTTCTCATTTGCAGTTCAAGAACGTGTTATTTCTTGTCACCTTGTAAGTTGACAAGTCCAAACAGTGCTATCCTGAGCTGAAAACGCGTTTCTGACACTTTTGAATGAAAAACTTATTTTTGCCTCCCAACTGTAATCCAAAGTCTAATTTCTCATTTGCAGTTCAAGAACATGTTAATTCTTGTCACCTTGTAAGTTGACAAGTCCAAACAGAACTATTTTGAGCTGAAAACGCACTTCTGACACTTTTGAATGAAAAACTGATTTTTTTGTCAAAATGCACTTGTGGCAGCACGAGAAAACTGGTTGACAACGCCACCTGGGGCTGCTGAGCCTCAGGAAAAGATTTTAAAGTAAGGCAGGTGCAGGTCCTGCTCTAAACCAAGGCAGAGGCTGTGGTTTGTTTTAAAATATAATTTATTAGAATTCAGTTAAAAACAATGTTAAGAAACCTTTTAATAAAACAATCCTTGATAAAAGTCAGTTAAAAATGTTCTGGAGGAGGAGCTTACCGAGGTGGCTAAAAACAGCATAAAAACAATGCAAACACCCCTTTGTGAATCACTGCACACATGAGGGAAACCACACAGCACACTGGGACCCACCACCAGACACAGCAGTCCACCACCTCGGCCTCCTACCTCCTGAAACAAGAATAAAATTGACAATATCAATAAAAGACAATTAAAAATTAAGATTAAAAAGATGATTAGTGTTCCGGTCGCTGGTAAGCCGCCCAACCACCGCCGATCAGCCGGTGGGAGTCGTCCACAGTCAGGCGAGATGCCACAGCAACGACGTCTCCGTGAGCTGGGCGTTCGCTCCAACCGGTTCCGTCGTGGCGGGGATGGGACCCGGACAGAAATCACAATAAAAAACAATAAAAGCAAAGCAGCAGCTTAAACCCCTATTTGCGGGGAGAGAAGGGCGTGCAGCCTCAAACACGTTCCTGAAGGAAAAGAAAAATAGTTTGCAGGAGCCTTACTTATATGTGCAGGTGGAAGCCAGTTAAACATACCGGTCACTGAGAGGAGGGCGGATCTAGGTAAACAGAGTCACGTCACGCTTGCAGATCATTGCCGCTACGTTGCAGATGCGCCAAAGTCTGGCCGGTTTCTTGTGTGCATGGAGCTGTGAACAAGTTTACTTGTCAGCTCCCACTCCCTATTCGGTTCAGAGAACTCAAAGCCCGGCTTACCTGCCTGTCAACCCCCGCTCTACTTCCCGATGCCTTGGATGTATGGCACAGCACAAATTCATGTCTGAACAAAGAGGAGGAGAGCTTTTAAAGCACCGCCACCAAATTAACACAAGTGTGTTCTGCTGCCTCACAATTAGTGGGCGTGTCCTACTTGCCACAATCTACCCCCCTTTCTTTTGTCATCGTCCCGATGTCAAGTTCCATCCCAAGGTCAAAACCAAGCAGTAACTGTATTGGAAAATGGCTGACTTCCTCTAACAGTCTCTGCTACTGATCTTGGAAGGTGATGAGGATTTTGATGCTGACCAGCAGTTGCCCGGTTTGACCTGCGAACTCCATGTTCCAGTAAAGCAGGCCGGGTCGGTGATATTACGGGTGGTACCACCTGCTCGCAAGCGTCACTCTGTGGGACGGCTGTGGCCCCAATTGTGTCGGGTAACAGAATTGCCGCTGGCCGGGAAGTCTCAGAGACCACCACTGGTGGGACAACTGGTTGTTCTATAATGGCTGATGGATGAGATGCTCTCTGAATCGCCAGGTCAAAGTCACTCTCATGTTCCTCCTCCAACCTAGAGCAAGCTGATGTTAAAGGCTCGCCAAGGCCAGCATTCTCCACCAAAGGCTCGCCTAACCACGCCTTCAATAATGAGCGGTGGACTTGTCTCGTTCGAGCCAGGTTGCTAACTGGAACAATGGTGTACACGGACCCACTCTCACGTGGCGCTCTAATGACCTTGTGCACCACAGAATTCCACAAATCCTGAATTTTGTGGCGGCCCCTGGCACTAAAGTCTCTGACCAGTACTTGTTGCCCTTCAGTCAGTGGAGAGTCCTTTGCATTTTGGTCATGGTTATGCTTCCTTCGGGATGCAGAAGCTTTCAGGCGCTCCTGTGCTCCCTGATAAGCCACCTGCAACCGGGCCTGGTGTTCTTGAACCCACTCATGAACACCACCCCCACCATGATCATTTACCCTTCCCAGAAGAAAATCGACAGGGAGCCTTGGTTCCCGCCCAAACATGAGGAAAAAGGGAGACTCCCCTGTTGACTGATGTGGTGTGGTATTATAGTAATATAATACCTGAGGCAAACATGCATGCCAATCCCGTTTCCTGGAAACAGGCAGAGTACGGAGCAAGTTGTGCAGAGTCCTGTTAAACCGTTCCACCTGGCCATTCCCTGCCGGATGATACGGGGTTGTGCGGGACTTTTGTATCCCGTAGAGATGGCAGAGCTGCGCAATGAGAGAACTCTCAAAACTGCGACCCTGGTCAGAGTGGATACGGGCTGGGACACCAAACTTTGTAAACCACTCCTGCACCAGCACCCGGGCCACCGTGGAGGCACACTGGTCCCGAGTGGGAATTGCTATGGTGTATTTGCTGAAAACGTCAGTGATGACCAACACATTTTCAACACCGTTCCTTGCTGGTTCCAGGAGGGTATAATCAATGGCCAAAATTTCATTAGGCTGTGATGCCATCAAGTGTCCCATTAGACTAAGAGCCGGCTGGGGGGCATCTTTTCCCAATTGACACCTTTCACATGCCTGGCACCACTGAGTGACCTCTGACGCCATCCCTGGCCAATAACAGCGCGATCTTAAAAGCGACAAGGTCCTCTCGATCCCCTGGTGGCCGTGCTCCTGATGAACCTGGGTTAAAACCTCATTCTTCAGAGAGCTTGGCAGAACCAACTGCATCACTGGTTCGGCCCCATCTGGGCGCAACACCTGGCGGTATAAAACACCATTGACTTCAGTAAGCCGACTCCACTGTTTAAACAAAGTCAGCACAGCAGGGGACATCTGTTTCCGCTCTGCCGCATCCGGACGTCTCTGGCGCCTCCAAAAATCCCAAACGACTTTAATCGTGTGGTCCGTTTGCTGGAACTTACCCAGCTCCACAGGCGTTCGTTCGACAAAAGCAGCAATCGGAGCCTGAGCAGCCTCGACTGACAGCGGCCCCAATGCTTGCTGTAGCGCTGGTGGGACAGATGTACCTGGAACCACAGAATCAACATCCACACAGTTCAGGGAGTGTTGACGTGACAGCGCGTCTGCATTGCTGTTGCTCCGACCGGGCCGGTACTTTATGTCGAAGTCGAAGGCGGCCAGCTGAGCTGCCCAGCGCTGTTCGGTGGCACCCAGCTTAGCTGTACACAAATGACTAAGAGGGTTGTTGTCTGTATAGACAACACACCTCTGGCCCAACAGGTAGTCCCGGAACTTCTCGGTCATGGCCCATTTCAGGGCCAAAAACTCGAGTTTCATGGAGCTATAATTTGACATGTTTCGCTCCGTGGGCCTCAGACCCCTGCTAGCATATGCTATGGGTCGCACTTTCCCATCCTGCTCCTGGGAGAGCACAGCCCCAAGGCCTGCATAACTGGCATCCACCTCCAGTATGAAGGGCAGAGAAAAATCTGCATATGCCAGTATTGGAGCGGTGGTCAGCTTTACCTTTAACATGTCAAAAGCCTGTTGGCATTCTTCTGTCCACATGCCAGTGCTAGTCTGGGGACTTCGCCTGCTGGACTTCTTCGCACCCCACTCAGCTGCAAACCTGTGAAGGGGGGCTTCCAACTTGGCAAAACCCTCCACAAACCTCCTGTAATAGCTGGCAAACCCTAAAAACGAACGCAGCTCCGTACCAGTGGTTGGACGCGGCCATCCAGACACGGCCTCCAACATCGCTGGGTCGGTGGAAACACCCTGGTCTGAGATGACATGTCCCAAATAATTCACCTCCCGGTGGAGGAAAGAACACTTGGACAATTTTACCTTGAGACCCTCCAGCTGCAGCCGTCCCAGCACCACCTCCAATCGTTCTAAATGCTGGGGAATGGTAGACGAGAAAACCACTATATCGTCAAGATATAGTAGCAAAGTCTGGCCCTGTTGGTCACCAAAAAGTCTCTGCATTAGACGTTGGAATGTGCTGGGAGCATTACAAAGCCCAAACGGCATCCGGTTCCACTCGAATAGGCCGAATGGGGTGCAAAAGGCAGTCTTTGGGCGGTCAGCTTCAGTTACTGGCACTTGGTTGTAACCACTGGCCAGATCCATGGTGGAAAACCAACGCGCACCAGCCAGAGAGTCCAAAGTCTCCTCGATCCGGGGCAAAGGAAACGCATCTTTCCGGGTCTTCGCATTTAAGGGACGGTAGTCAACACACATCCAAAGGCTGCCATCTTTTTTTCTTACCAGCACCAGTGGGGAGGCATATGATCTGCGTTTTAAGTAACTGGTTGATGTGCTCCTTCACAACCTTGTATTCCGAGGGTGGGATTCGTCTGTACCTCTGCCGGACGGGTGTGTCATCGAGGAGTGGGATGTCGTGAGAGATGAGGCTAGTACATCCCAAGTCCCCATCGTGAGCAGAAAAGACAGAGCTATATCTGCTTAAAAGGAACCTTACCTCACCTTGGTCCTCAGCCGGCAACATAGACAGATCCAGGCCCTCTATCTAGGCTGGTACCGTTGACGCGACCTGCGATCCCACGACAGCCACCTCTGTGACCCCAGCGGGCAGGCTAACAACATGAACTCTGTCCAGGGTTCCTAAAAGAGTGCGAGGATACAGCGAAACATCTGTAGAACCAACATTAACAATGGGGATGTACGCAGTACCTCGAACCACCTCCACCAGAGAGGGAGACGCCAGGAGTCCAGCTGGCAGCTTACAGTCTGAGGGATCAAAGAGCACAGTGCAACCAGAGTACTGCTCGGAGCAGGTAGCACCCACTAATTTCATGGTCCCACCTGGAATGCGGCAGACCTTCGCCCCCCTGACTTTTACCCGCCCTGTCGGCGTACCCGCCTCCTGTGTGATGACACGATGACACTGCTGCAATGCCTGCATCACAGATTCTGGAACCCCTGAAAGGAGAGATGACTCGAACATGGCGATCCCGCGCCCACCAAACAGCTCGTGACAGCACTTTCGGAGAACATTCATTCCTAAAACTCCGGGTGCCTGAGAGATGGTAGTACTGGGTGGGTCTTTAACAACCAACACACCACAATTTGGCATCAGTTTGCCACAAAACTGAATGTCCAACTCCAAATACCCAGCATAAGGGATGGACAACCCATTTGCTGCTTTGAGCTGCAACCAGTTGCAGTGATGGAGGCGTTCTCTGCTTAAAGGCTCAAAATGGTTTTGATAAAAACTTTCAGTGATTGTAGTCACCATTGAACCATTGTCCAACAAGCACCTGACCTGGACACCCCCCATATCTACATTTAGGTAGGGGCACTCTGAGATCAGCCGGCCAGCATCACCCACGTCACCCGACATCTGCTGTGAGCCCATCACTGCCCCAACCAAACCGTGGCTCTGCGGTTTGGTGGGCGCTAGTTTTCCGACGCTGAAGGCTTAACCTTACGCGGCTGGGAGGAGGGTTGATGGGGAACTCTTACTCCATCGCACTCTCGTGCAAAATGACCAGGTTGCTCACACCGCCGGCATACTATTTGCCGGTTGCGCTGTACACGACCCTGCTGGCATGACTTCTGCAAAACATTAACATTTTTTGTGAGCTTGTTCAACTGCTCCTGCTGACATTTAATTAGCTCTTTTAGTTCGGCCATTTCAGATGTGGGAGGAGTATGAGCCTTTTGCTGGGAGCCACCCTGCACCCCATACTGCATACCCACTATCGAAGGTGGAGAATTACTGCGGCCCTTAGTGCCACCCTGTAAGCCTTCCCATTCCCATCTCATGGCCTCTCTCCGAACCTCTAGCAATGTAGCATTCGCATGACCCCGAACCCATTTCTTTAACTCACGCCGCAATGAGCTGTCCAGCACATGTTCAGTGAACTGGTCCCTTAACAGCGATTCTGCATTTGTCATCCTGCATGGTGACTGCTGTTTCACCTTCTCCATCAAACTCATCAGTGCCAAGGAGAACTCCAGTAAGCTCTCCCCATCCTGCTGTTTTCTAGAGAAAAAGGCCTCCTGCAATGAAACATAGGACTGTGAGCAACCATAGAGTTCTTGCAGCACAGAAATAATTTTCTCCGGATCACATCTGTCTGCAGTGGGCCGAAACTTTATCTCTGCACGCGCTTCCCCTTCCAGGTGATCAAACATAAAAAAGGCCTGTTCAGACACAGACAAATGTCTGGCCCTACTACAGGCTTGTACCTCCTCCAACCAGTCATCCAGAGAAAGGTTGGACATCCCACTAAACATGGGGCATCTGCGATCCCTGGGAACAAAAATTAGTCTCTCGGTTACTGATCCAGAAGCTGTAGGAGGGAGATCTGCATGCACATCAGTGCTCGGACCCGCTACGGGTTCCGGCTGTGTGTGAACCTGTTCCTGACGGAGTCTCTCAGTGTCAGCTTTTAGCTGGGCCACTAAACTCTTCAGTTCTCTGAGTTCTTCCTCCATTCTGTTCAGCAGGAAAAAAAATAAAATGTAAAAATCCTAAACTCCGAGGACTGGGGGAAAAAAATGCTGCTGCTTTGCCTTAAGAACAATGACACACAAACATCAAGGTTTCCAACATAAAATCGCTTTTAAAAAAAAACACACCAGCCTCTGCCTATAATGTTTAAAAGATCCTGCCGACACACTCCAAAGTCAAATTTCTCATTTGCAGTTCAAGAACGTGTTGATTCTTGTCACCTTGTAAGTTGACAAGTCCAAACAAGGCTTTTAGAGCTGAAAACGCATTTTTGACAAATGAAAAACTGATTTTTGTACACAAAACCAGTAAAAACTCAAAGTTCTCATTTGCAGTTAAAGAAAGTGTTATGTCTTGTCACGTTGTGAGTTGAAAAGTCAAAACAATGCCATTTAGAGCTGAAAACACATTTTTGACTCTTTTAAATGAAAAACTGTTTTTTATGCATAAAACACACTAAAAACTCAAAGTTAGTATTATTTCTTGTCACGTGGTAAGCTGAGAACTCCAAACAGTGCTATTTAGAGCTGAAAACACTTTTTTTTGACACTTTTCAATGAAAAACTGATTTTTTTTTACAAAAAAAAACACTAAAAACTCAAAGTTCTCATTTGCAGTTGAAAAAAGTGTTATTTCTTGTCACGTTGTGAGTTGAGAAGTCAAAACAATGCCATTTAGAGCTGAAAACACATTTTTGACACTTTTAAATGAAAAACTGATTTTTGTACACAAAATGCTCTCAAAAGTCAAAGTTCTAATTTGCAGTTGAAGAAAGTGTTGTTTCTTGTCACATTGTAAGTTGTGAAGTCAAAACAGTGCTATTCAGAGCTGAAAATGCTCTGAATAGAGGCTAGTGTGACGTCATTTCCGGGTGAGCTATTCCCAATGCTAGTCGTGTGTGACCGCTGTCCTCTTGTTTGGCATTAGCCTGACTACTATTGCTTACTCTAAGGGTTATCTGGGTTAATATTCACATCTAGTACCTTTTATTAGCGAATTCACCACTGTTAAACCGCTTGCTGTTCACTTTCCCATTTTGCTAAATAGACCACTTCTCTTTACCTAAACACCGCTAGCCTTAGCTTAGAACCTAGCATGGCCACCACTCCTTCCGCCTCTCCTCCTCTCTCCTGCCCCATGTGCCATATGTTTAGTGATGACCCTGCCTCCTTTAGTGAAGATAGCGGTAGGTGTGTTAAGTGTAGTCTTGTGTTAGACTTGGAGGCCAGGCTTGAGCAGTTAGAAGCGCGGCTCCGCACAGTGGAAGCTAAGCCGGCTAGCCAGGTCGTTACTCGTAGCGCGGGCCGCGCTACCAGGGCTAACTTAATTAGCACCCCAGCGCCCTCCCAACAGCCGGGAGACAGTCAGGGGTTTGTACC
Source organism: Oryzias sinensis (assembly GCA_037389245.1). Taxonomy (NCBI): domain Eukaryota; kingdom Metazoa; phylum Chordata; class Actinopteri; order Beloniformes; family Adrianichthyidae; genus Oryzias; species Oryzias sinensis. Next base: position 366,966 of record CM074490.1, read on the forward strand.
GGTTGGGAGGAAACATAGTGCTAAACGCAAAAACTTAGAGCACCCGAGACTCCACGTTAGTAATAGGTTCTCCCCCCTCAGCGACACACCCGCTAAACACTCAACTCTGGTTATAGGCTCTTCTGAAGTTAGAAACGTGGAGCTCCCAGCGGCTACAGTCAGGTGTTATCCGGGGGCCAGAGTTGGTGACATCGAGGGCAACCTTAGGATGTTAGCTCAGAGTAAGTCCAGGTTCCGTCGAGTCGTGATTCACGCAGGCGGTAATGATGCCCGACGGAGACAGTCAGAGGTGGTTAAGTTAAACGTAACTTCGGTGTGTAAACTGGCTAAGATGATGTCCGACACTGTCATTTTCTCTGGTCCCCTGCCGAACTTAGTCAGTGATGAAATGTACAGCCGCTTTTCATCATTTAACCGCTGGCTTTCTAGATGGTGCCCAGAAAACGGCGTTGGTTTTGTGGATAACTGGAGCGCGTTTTGGGGGAAGCCCGGTCTCATGCGGAGAGACGCGTCCATCCCACCCGGGACGGTGCCGCTCTTCTTTCTAGAAACATTTCTGCTAGCCTTAGTCTGTTAACCTGACAATCCAGAGACGAGACCCGGGCGCAGAGCAGCAGTGTAAAACGCTCCTCTGAGCCTCCCTTAGGGTTAGTGCCTGTGCAAAACCCATGCAGGGAAAGTCAAGCAGGTTTGAGCTTTAGCTTATGTGCTGAAAGACAAATGAAAGGAGCGCGTCTTAGAAACCTTAAAGTGACAGACAGCAGTTCTCACAAGCAGAATTATGATGTAATTAAATGCGGTTTATTAAACATTCGATCCATTTCCTCCAAGTCCCTCTTAGTCAATGAGTTAATCATTGATAACAAACTTAGTCTTTTAGCCTTAATAGAAACCTGGCTCCAACAGGATGACTATGTTAGATTGAATGAAGCAACCCCCCCCACTTATGCTAACTATCAGAAATCCAGGATTTCAGGGAAAGGAGGTGGTTTGGCAGTAATATCACAGTCTAGCTTACTTCTCAGCCCTAAAGTTAAAAATGCTTATAATTCATTTGAAAACATCATATTGTCTTTAAGTCACCCAAACAGGAAGACTCAAAAACCTGTTTTATTCATAATTATTTATCGCCCCCCCGGCCCATATTCAGAATTTTTAACTGAGTTTTCCGACTTCGTATCGACTATTGTCTTAGATTCTGATCAAATTATAATATTAGGGGATTTTAATATTCAAGTTGATGACCCCAGTGACTGCCTAGGAAAGGCTTTTGCAGCTTTATTAGATGATGTTGGTTTCACCCAAAGTGTGAATGAACCCACTCACTGCCATAGCTGTGAGTGCTGTAGCGGCTGGGTAGCTCGGTTGGTAAGGTAAAGGGCTACAACGCAGGAATCCAGGGTTCGATTCCCGGAGGGGAATAAGCAATGGTACTGGGGGCAATTACCATATCAATGGCGAGCAATTCACATCAACCAGTGGGGGTTCTTGGGCAAGACCCCTAACGCTACTGCCTCCCGGGCGCAGCTCGCCTGCTGCTCACCGCTCCCCCAGGGGATGGGTCAAATGCGGAGAACAAATTTCGCACACTAAGGTGTGTGACAGAAAGTAGCACTTTCACTTTCACTTTTCATAAGCACACCCTGGATCTTGTTCTAACCCATGGGATAGAGATCAGCCAGCTGAGTGTCCTTCCTCTTAACCCCATCATTTCTGATCACTTTATGATTACCTTCCAGTTTACACTGGAACATCCTTCTGCCCCAGTGAATAAGAAACAGCTTAGAAGAACCTTAACTGACCGTTCTGTGTCTGAGTTTAAACACACAGTTCAGCCAGTACTTAGTGATATTCTGAGAAAATACTCTGAGACCAGCTCCCATAGCATCAGTCCTAGTATAAATGACCACTTTGTTAATGATGCCTTACAAGCCCTCAGGAGTACACTCGATGTTGTTGCCCCCTTGAAACCTAAGTTCGTCAGACAAAACCGAGTAGCACCGTGGTTTAACGCTGAAACTCGTTCTCTTAAACAAGAAACCCGTAAGTTGGAAAGAGAATGGCGCCGCTCCGGTTCAGAGCAGTCTCTGGATATCTGGAAACATAGCCTATTAAATTATAAAAAAGCTCTGCGTAGAGCTAGAAGCCAGTACTATTCAACCTTAATATCAGAGAATGGAAACAATCCAAGATTTCTTTTGAGAACTATTGCTAAATTAACTCGCAGTCAGAGCTCAGTAGAACCACATGTTCCTGTTTCTCTCAGCTCTGATGATTTTCTTACATTTTTCGATAGTAAAATCTCAAATATTAGACATAAGTTAAATCAAGTTATTCCTACTATCAGCCCAGAACAGGCTGAAGTGGTAGAAATGGAGGCATCCATAGAAACCTCTGTAACATTAGACTACTTCACTGCTGTGGATCAAGCGGAAATAACATCAATTATTACGTACTCCAAATCCTCAACGTGTCTGTTAGACCCAATTCCCACTAGACTTTTTAAAGAAACTTTTCCCCTAATTAATGATCCCATATTAACAATGATAAATGCCTCTCTGGAAACGGGTTACGTACCACAGTCTTTTAAATATGCAGTTGTTAAACCTCTTCTGAAAAAGCCCGGTTTGGATCCTAGCATCTTGGCCAACTATAGACCGATATCAAACCTGCCCTTTATTTCTAAAATGCTAGAAAGAGTTGTAGTTAAGCAGCTTTACTGCCACCTACAGGACAACAGCCACTTTGAAGACTTTCAGTCGGGGTTTAGACCTCACCACAGTACGGAAACTGCACTAGTTAGAGTCTCTAATGACTTGTTATTGGCCTCAGAAAAGGGTCTACTTTCTATTCTTGTCCTGTTGGACCTCAGTGCAGCCTTTGACACTATCGACCACAGTATTTTACTCCATAGACTAGAGCAGGACATAGGGATCAGAGGATCTGCTCTCCAGTGGTTTAAATCCTATCTGTCCGATAGGTATCAGTTCGTTAATGTAAATGGCCATTCCTCTCAGTGCACTCGAGTCAACTATGGAGTCCCACAGGGCTCAGTCTTGGGACCGATCCTGTTTACGCTTTATATGCTACCCCTAGGAAACATAATCAGGAAACACAGCATTAATTTTCATTGTTATGCCGACGATACGCAGTTGTATTTATCCATGAAGCCTGACCAGAATGACCAGATAGAGAAACTGAACGCCTGCATCAGTGACATCAAGACCTGGATGACAATTAATTACCTCCTCTTGAACCCAGAAAAAACTGAGGTCATTATACTTGGTCCTAAAAACCTGAGAGATGCTCTGTCTGCTCAGTTAGTCTCCTTGGATGGCATAAGTATAGCCCCCAATTCTACAGTTAGAGACCTTGGGGTTTTATTTGACCAGGATTTATCATTTAAGGCTCACATATCTCAGGCGTGTAGAACTGCCTTTTTTCATCTGCGGAATATTGCTAAGATCAGAAATCTACTTTCTAAGAGTGATGCTGAAAAACTCATCCATGCATTTGTTACGTCGAGCTTACGTCGTCGTTGTTACGTCCAGCTTGTTCAGAACGCAGCAGCTAGATTGTTAGCTGGAACTAGCAGAAGAGATCACATCACTCCTGTGTTAGTTTCGCTCCATTGACTCCCAGTTGATTCCAGAATCAAGTTCAAGATCCTCCTGTTAACCTATAAGGCCTTACATGGAATGGCCCCGTCCTATATTAAGGACCTGATAGTCCCTTACCATCCAATGAGAACACTTCGCTCGCAAAATGCAGGACTGCTTGTGGTTCCTAGAATTTGTAAAAGTACGATTGGAGGTAGAGCGTTTAGCCACCAAGCCCCTGTCTTATGGAATAAACTCCCAGCTCATGTAAGAGAGGCCGACTCAGTTTCTACATTTAAAGTTAGACTGAAAACATTCCTCTTTGGACAGGCTTATTGTCAGACTAGTTAGTATTCAGAGATTATTTAACTTAATGTTAAGTTGTTTAAATTAAACTTAATAACTATTTCTTTTAAAAGGCTGCTAGAAGTTGAAGCTGGGGTAACTGTGGTGCACTGGGGTTCTGTCTTCTTTTCTTTTCTACTTCTACCCTTCCTCTCCTCCATTCCTGATCATAATTTATCATTTAGATCTCCATGCCTCTGTTTGGTGCAGTGCGATTCATGTATTGTCCCTCTTTTCCTCTCCCCTCCTGGGGAGTAGGAGTGCTTCCAGACTCCAGTTGGCTCATCCGTGCTCCAGCTCCTGACCGTCTACCTCGCCTTTGCTCCACTCCTACACCTGGCTGTGGATCCTGCCTCTGGCTCATCTCTGGCTCGTCTCTGCTCTGTACCTGACCGAGTACCTCGTCTCTGCTCCTGGCTGTGGTTCCTGTCTCCGGCTCGACTCGCGCCTTTGACTGTCCCCACAACCACGACTGGATGAAGCTCGTCTGCTGGACTTTTATATATGTAGTTGTAGATTTAGATAAGTTAATTCTTCTCTAAGAGTTCTGGTAAATCGCCTGTCCGTCCTGGGGGAGGTTCCCTCCTTCATGTGGGCACCCATGAGGTTTCTTCGTTTTTTCCGGAATCCGTTTTTTTTGGGAGTTTTTCCTTACCGCGAAGGGGGGTCTAAGGGCAGGGTTGCCAGTATAGCTTAGTCAGGTTTTTAGTTTATTTTTGTATTTTCCTATTGAACTCTTTGTATTCATAATCCTTTTGAGTTCATGTTTTACTTCGAAGCCCATCGAGACAACTGTTATTGTGATTTTGGGCTATACAAATAAAATTGAATTGAAAATTGAATTGAATTGACACTTTCAAATGAAAAACTGATTTTTTGTTCACAAAATGAACTCAAAAGTCAAAGTTCTCATTTGCAGTTAAAGAAAGTGTTATTTCTTGTCACCTTGTAAGTTGAGAAGTCAAAGTAGTGCTATTTAGAGCGGAAAACGCTTTTTTGACACTTTTGAATAAAAAAATGATTTTTGTACACAAAATGCTCTCAAAAGTCAAAGTTCTTATTTGCAGTTAAAGAAAGTGTTATTTCTTGTCACCTTGTAAGTTGAGAAGTCAAAATAGTGCTACTTAGAGCGGAAAACTCTTTTTTTCACACTTTTGACTGACAAAATGAGTTTTGAGTTCAAAACGCTGAAATAAAAAAAAATAAAATGAAATTTGTTAGGCTGTTTTTTTTTAATATTTTTTTTTTAAATAAAAAAAAAAATATTTTTTTTAAATAAAAAATGTTGACAGCAAAAATAAATTGAAAGAAAAAAATGAAAACAAAGAAAAAGTATTTGAAAGCAAATATTTAATATTTTCATTTTCAACTTGGAAAGTTTTGTTTGCAATGTGGTGCCATAAATATCCTCCACGCTTCACTTCCTTGTCTTTGGCGCATGCTCACTTGGTCGAAAGACATGGTCTGAATAACTTCGTCAAGAATTTTAAAGGAATGTCTGTGTTGATATATTTTTTTTCTCTCCAAGGAAGAAGAAAGCTTGATCTTCCGTCTTCCTCATTAGAATTGCACAACTTGTGGAGTTGGCGACCAAACTTACCTGTCCAGACTTGTCAGCACTTTTAGGTGTGTGTGTGTGTGTGGGGGTGGAGGCCATTAGACACACCTGGATCGTGTGTTTATCAATTTTTGTAACCTCTACGAGTGGATGATTTACAGATCTGCACGCTAAAATGTCGGGAAGTGAAAGAAAAATCCGGGCTTTAAGAGAGATCCTCCAGAAACCTGGAAACAACACCTGTGCAGACTGTGGCGCTCCAGGTAAGACAAAAACAACAACCGTGGCATTAAACGTTTCATGATGAGACGTAGTAATTTATCTCGTCATACAACTTTAATGAAAGCGTGCGTCCCTTGCTTTTTCCTTCCTCGTCTTCCATTTTCCCCAGCCTTAACTTATTATGATACTTTTCGCCCCCCCCCCCCCCCCCAAAAAAAAGACCTTAATGACAACTTGTTTTGAGTAACATTAAAACTTAGGAACTTTAAGTAACACCGGGAAGAAATACCTTTTCTGGAAGGGCTTTTTTAATGGAGGACCAGAGAAAAGAGCTGAACGTGTCTTGACCTGCCATGAACGGCGGGTGCACCCTCACCAGTCCTAGCGAAATCCGTTTAAAGCCCCATTTTGGCCTCTCCGACCTGTTTAAAACAATTAATTCTATCCAGAGTATGAGAACATTTTTTCATTTCGAGTTTTTCAATGTTGGTATTTGACATGTGGAAAAAAACATGCGTTTTGAAAACTGGTAACAGTTTAAGCAGTCTTGCAATTATACTTGTAAAATTCCCAATATCTTTTGCTAGTTTGCTACAACTCTTTAAAAAGTGAAATATAATTCAAGACCTACACAGTCTGTCTTTAAATATTCAACAGTACAGGAACTGAAGTCATAAATGGTTTAAAGTTTGCCTGCAGGATATACATAGTTTTTAGCTTATCACTTTTTTTTGGTATTGTAGCACACAGAAGAATGATTTGTGTCCAGCCTTTCTAGAATTTAGCTTTGGTTTCATGTTGGATGTTTGGCTTCATGTTGGATTTAAATCCAACATGAAACAAAAAGGGATTAATCCCTTTTTGATTTTTTTCCTTTTTCTATTTCTTCTGGTGTGTATGCTTTTCTAAATGAGTTGTTTTTAAATTGAATCTTTCCCTGTAAATCACCTGCTTATAATAGTCCATACTGGTATCAGCAACCTAAACTCTTACCTACAGGAAGAAGGAAATAATGACCCTCCTCTAATTACAGTATCTCGCTTTAACCTAGTGTTTGACAACCCTCGTCTTCGGCCAGAGGCGGTTCTGACTAGTTTGAGGCCCTGGGCATAAATACTGGACGGAGCCCACCCACCCCGACTGTCACTCTCCTCCCCTTTTCAGCCCCGCCCTCAACAACTCAAAGCCTGCATACACACAAACACAAGAACAAAATATATTTTTTATTTTACTTCATTAATCATATAAATAAAACATACTTTTATAGTTGAATGCACAATAAAGATATAGTATGCAAGTTATTTCCCACTTAACACGCATCAGTTTGTGTTTTCTTTTTAAAGGCTGGCTCTGGTAAAAAAAAAAAAAAGAAATTGCCACATTTTTCAGTTATTTTTTTCTTGAGCTGTATATGACCCTGACAAATTATAAATTAAATAATTCAAGTAATTTCCATTGGCTTCATTAATGAACATCAATGATGGAAACTAAAGAATCTGTTTATGTGCTTCGGTTCCACGTAAAACTGCACAAAACATTGCATTGCATCTGAAGCATTGACTAAATATGAAAATGCCAGAAGAGCTCGGATGACATACACCAATAAGCTAATTAACAAGACTAATTAAGTGCCTTAAGTGCCCTGTTCACATCCTCTGCAGTTGCAAGTTTGTTTCCCCCTGCGCGCATGGACTCCTCCAGCATGTTCTACACAGACAGTACAAAATACTGTCAATACTTTACTGTTGTAAAGCAGCAACTTGACACAATAGTAGGGGCGCCCTAGCCCACATTTCATTAGCATTATGTGAAACTGAGCAGTTTTAGTCTAGAAAAACTGCACGAGGGTGGTATTATTTCTTTAATTTTTTTGGTGTGTGCTCCCCCTGCAAGATTGAGCACAGCACAACCACCCACATTGCCCATAGGAAAAACCGCCACTGTCCTCGGGGAACACTGTCCTGTATTTTAATTCAATCTAGTCCTGTTCAAACACACCTGCCTTTGATGACTGTCATTGGCATGTTCTGCAGTATGGAAGCATTTGTGTAGCATAATTAAAAATAAAAGTCAATACCAGAAAATGCATTTTCATTTTCACAATGAAGCTGCATTTGTTGACTCGAAATTAAAAAGAAAAAGCAATACGCCAAATGACTTTTTCTTTTCTTCTACAACACCACTTATTCTGTCACCTAATTAAAATGATAAAGAAAATGGTATTTGACATTTCCTTTTCAAAAAGTTCTCTAGTAAATGTGTAGCAAAATTCAATTACAAATATCTAATTTGCTCATTAAAATGGATTAACAGAAATGCTTTTTCATTTTCACAATGTAACTGCATCAAATAACTCAAAAATAAATTGCAAATCAATCCTTCAAAATGCTTTTTCATTTTCTACTTAACCAATTATCCTGCGTCACACTTAAAACGAAAATGCAAAGAGGGGATTACATTTCTGTTTTCACATCAATTCTGCGAAAGGTGTCGCATAACTCAATCCCACTCAGCATTTCCAGGGGGAAGGTGGTGCGATGACGTCAGTGCGTGTTGGTCCAACCAGCAAACGGCAAAAGTTTAAGCTAATACGTGCTAAAAACATTAGCCGTGGAGGAACTCCAAACTCCAAAATGCCACAATGAGCGTCTTGGATGTAAATATGTGAGGGAATAACATCAGACTATTATTGTCTGGACACTACTAGAAACACAAATTAATAAAATGGTTTACAGTTTCTCGAGTCTGCATTGCAGCAATTCACCTTCGGCGATGCGGAGTTGCGGATAGCGGGGATTCGTGAGCTAGGCCAAGGCAGCTGCCAGTCCAAAGACAAAGGTAGTCCGGGGGAAGCTTCGACGAACTGCTGTGCGTCCAAAGGAGGCTCGCAGAAGGTGAAAATGCTGCTACGTAGTCCTGAGAAGCTGTGTACAATCATCAGGAGTGCACAGCCGTCACAAAACCCTCTCCCCTTCCGCTAACACAATGCTACAAGCCTGGCCACACTGCTCCTAGATATGTCTGTGTCTCTTAGCAGCCGGACACACGGAGATAGCACTGACGTCATCGCCCACTTCCCCCCTGGAAATGCTGAGTGGGATTGAGTTATGCGACACCTTTCGTAGGATGGATGTGAAAACGCAAATTTTCAAATCCTCTTTGCATTTTCGTTTTATTTACGACACAGATTAGGCGTAGAAAACCATAAAGCATTATGCAGGATTTTTCTAATTGCAACACATTTAGAAAATTACACTTAATTGTCAAATACCATAATCTTTATCCATTTTAATTAATTGACAGAACAAGCGGGGTTGAAAAAAAAAACGGTTTGGCGGATTGCTTTTTCTTCTAATTTTGAGTCAATAAAGGCAGCTTCATTTTGAAAATGAAAAAGCATTTCTGCTAATCCATTTTAATGGTCAAATTATATATTTCTAACTGAATTTTGCTACACATTTATTAAACAACTTTTTGAAAATGAAATGTACCGTATTTTCCGGACTATAAGTCGCACTTTTTTTCATAGTTTGGCAAGGGGTGCGACTTATACTCCAGAGCGACTTATATTTGAAATAAATTACATTGTTGAATAATTTCACATGTTCGTTATTTTCACTGACAACTGCAAGAGGGCGCTCCAGGCTCGGAGTGGTACTTAGTGGTACTTTCATACTGTCAAGTGTGTTTGTGACCTGCATGCTCCCACACTTAAATACAATTTATTTTAATTTAAATAGTATTTTACTAATAATTATCTTTTTTTCAGGTTAACAAATATGTATCATTTCAATACAAACATTTGTATAACATTTTAGAACATTTACCGGTAATTATTTTTTTTTCTTTTAACCCAATACAACAACGTGACATATTGAAAAAAAAGGAGTCCAGCATTGAGCTTACCAGTAGCCCTTTAAAGTCCAAGTCCCACTCACGCAGTGGTTTTATGTTAATAAAGCAGGCATGTACTCAGTTCGTTGTGCGTCATGTAGCTATTTAGCCTGTTCTCTAACACCCTGTTATTTTAAGTTGCCTTTCAAGGTGAGATGTATGATCTTGGTCTCAGATTTTTTAAATAAATTTCCAGTCAAAGTGCGACTTATAGTCCAGTGCGACTTATCTGTGTTTTTTTCTACTTTATAATGCATTTTTGGGCTGGTGCGACTTATACTCCGGTGCGACTTATAGTCCGGAAAATACGGGTAATTTAATTTTAATCATTTTAATTAAGTGACAAAATGAGCGGTGTTGAAGAAGAAAAAGAAAAAGCGGTTTCAGTCAACAAATGCAGCTTTATTTTCAAAATGAAAAAGCATTTCTGGTATTGCCTATTTTTTTAACTTATGCTACACAAATACTTCCATACTGCAGAGCCTGATGATAAGCAGAATCAGGTGTTTATAAGCAGGGCAACATGGAAAACATGCAGGACTGTGTGTTCCGAGGACCATGATTGGGAAACACAGTAACAAGTTCTTTTCATTGTGACAGTGCAGGACCATTGCCAGAAAGGTATGATTGGCATTTTCAAATCAAACAAAGCATTCAACCAATAAACGTGAGTTAAGATGAATTTCACAAGTATGCATTAGGTTATCTAGAAGCAGTGTGGCATTGCCACTGTAAAGTCTTTGTCTATTCCCTCACTACACTCTCAGAAAAAAAAGTACAAAACGGTACCTTTAAGGAACAAAAGCTTGTAACTGGGGTGGTACCCTCAAAGGTACATTATTGTACCTTGAGTCAGAGGAGCAAATTTGTACCTTACTTGTTTGTACCTTCTAAGGGCCAATACTGTACCTTTGAGGATCAATAATGTACCTTAAACAAAGGTACAATAAAGTACCTCTGGAAAAAGGTACAATTTTGTCCCATTAAGGTACCGCCCCAGTGACAAAGCCATTTTGTACCTTTAGGTGGCAAAAAAGTTCATTTTTATTCCTTAAAGAGTGAAAGAAAATAAAGACAAACAACAACTTAATGAATTTTAGACATTTATTTTAGTCCTTAAATGGAAAACAGTTTAATTCACAGATTCAATAATACTTCATCTCACAACCTTACAATGTAACATCCCAAAATAAAATGCCACAATATTTAGGATGTCATGTCTGATATAAAAAACATTAAAAAATAATTAGTTACATTTTTAAGCAGACACAGGGAATAAATACAATGGAACCATTTATATTTTCCTTCTTTCAATTTCATGAACATCACTAATAAGAACAGCAATCTAGTGCAGAAACACACGTTTATTCAAACTCAAAGACCAAGCAAAACACTTTAGCACACCACACCAAAGTAAGAGAGTCACTTAACAAATAAACTACATGACACTTGATGTGTTCTGGATTAAAAAACACAAGCTTTGAGCTCATCTACAATGCTCTACAACCCTCCCAACACAGCTTAACATAAATGCATACTAACAAACAGTTTATCATCGACACAGTATGTATCCAAAGCATGAAAATCCATCACCTCAAAAGGGTCAAGGACAGTCCAGTCCTGTTCATATTTCACCAAGTAGGCCTAATAGTGATGACAGAAAGAAAGAGGAATGAATATTTTTCCACATAACGCCCAATCTGTGTGTATGTTTAGAACATATTTGACCTGAAAAAAAAAAGGTATTTTTTCACAGTGCAAATGACCCACAACAAAGACATCTCCCACACAGTATTTAACACTGTTAATCACAACCTCTGTCACTTGGTTGAGTGTAATGTCCTGAAAATTGACATGTTTGTAATTCTCACTAACAGTTATGGAATGCCTAAGAGCTGAAGGAAGAGACTGTAACATTGTGTTAACACTGCGTCCCATAACCCCCTCATATTCCCCAAACATATTAGTTGAGAACAATTCCCAACATTGTCTAAACTGATGGCAGCTGCTTAAAGTTGATGTAACATTGATAAAGTTCTTTGGGGATCTAGCTACCTGTTTGAAATACTGATGTTTCCCTTCAGTCTGCTGATTAACTGATTAACTGGATTAACTTCATCAATGTGAAGGCTCTTCGAGAGCATTTAGGACAGCTGAATGGTGTAGGCATTGCGGTTGTTGATCAAGCTAAAATGTTGATTACCCTGGTCAAACTAACAGGTAGACTAGAGGCTTATCATTAACCTCAGACATTTTTAGAACATGCCGCTGAATGAAAATCAGGGTGTTCTTCAGGCGAGATGGATATACAATGTTGTAGATGAAGTAAGCACAAAAAGCAGCAATAGCACCTTCCTCCAAACCGAGCGCCCTGCAGACTGACTGCCCATCCAGTTTGACCACTGCAGGGATCCTTTGAGTCAGCACACTTCTCCAGTCAGTGACAGCTTCAAGTTGTACAGTAGGATATGGCGATGGTGGCTGTTCCTGCAAGAGATTCAAGTCAAGTCACATTTATTTATATAGCGCCTTTTACAATGCAAATTGTGTCAAAGCAGCTTTACAGTCACAACTCGTGAAAAATGTAATAAGTAAGTTCAATATTGATTAATTATTGATTTTTAACAATCAAAACAACAAGGGGCTAGGGCTGGGACAACTAAAAATGAAATATGGCGACGCAAAATATGATTATCAGACCAAAATGGCAGCATCAGAGAAGTAGCAACGCGACACACGCACCCGTTCTTTAAGCGATCATAAAGATCATAAAGTAGTTACCTTAAGTCTACCACAAACATTCATTAAAACAACCACAACAACAACCACCACACAAACGCACAACTGTGGGACTGTCTCGGTGGGAAGTAATGTAAAAAAATAAAACTATATGCAAATTACACACCTCCCAAGTATGACGAGAATGTCATTTTTGTCCTTGAAAAGAATCGGCAACAGTAGGATTGTAGCTCTGAAATCAATCCCTGAAAATTAAATAAAAAAATAAATTAAAAAAAGCAAGTGTATTACGTGTACAGTGTATTTTGGTTAGTTAGATGTTATCTTATAGACAAATAGAAAAGAAATTAAGCTTAAATGGCTCCACAACACTAGGGGTGACCATGGCTGATCAGTCAGTCACTTACCAGGGACATCTTTGGTGAGGGCAGCCTCTCTTTCCTCCAAAGCCAGATCTGCCAGATCTGCAAGGGGAGATTTCCTTTGAGTCAAGCTAAGCACTTTGGGTACTAGGACCTTATAGCCATCTTCGAATCTTCGGCAGATATTCATTTCATCATGAAGCCCATTTCCTGAAATAGCTGCAACATGGAAACATGTCACAACATTATCATAGGATTTTAAAATAAAAAAAAGACAGCCTTTAGTAATTTACTAAAGGAACAAAAGCTAAAAGCACTAGAGAAGCTACATTAATGCTGAAAATAAACAGCATTTTATTTCCCCAATAGAAACTTATTGGTTAAGGCTCATTCATTCTTTGTTTTTTCTTACACTGAAAAATATATATATTTTTTTTAAAATCAGACAATGTTGACTGTTCCCTTTCTATATTTTAACTTACCAAAATAAAAGCACTATGAATTTGCTTTGGTAAACTCAACTTATATATGAGATACAATTGCAATGCTTAACATTGTGATCATTAAACCGAATTTGACCATTTTATTACAGTGGAAGACATTATTATACAGGTTGAGCTTTTTCAAAGTCATATTTAAAAAAACTGAAAGAAAACATGTTTCGGTAAAGTATCGGGATACGTATCGTATCGCCAGACTCTTGCCAATACACACCCCTATTTATTTGTATAACAGCAGCTAGATAACCATAGTAATGTTAATGTTATTCAAAAGGGAGGTTAGCAACTGTTGGTCGGATCTGTCAGTTAACCTGATGTTGTAATTTAGCGTTAACGTACATGGTTTTACGAAGATGTTCTAAGACCGTTTGACGGCAAAATAAAGACTAAATCATACTTTCAAACTCTCACTGGCTATCGATAGTCACATTCCGCCCAAATGGCTTTGCTTTAGCATTAAAATATTCCAGAACAAGAAACTGTTGGGCGGTAAAACGTTTTTTTTTTTTTTTTTATCGTTCTCCTCTGACGCAGTCCAGCTAGCTCACATAAATCAGAACAAAAGACTTTTCAGCGGCAAAAACGCTTCTCATCCAACTATGACGCAGTATTATTATAGCTAAGCTCTGATGGGGGGGTGGGGGTGGTGGAGAGAAAAAAAAACGTTTTTGCCGCCCATTAGTCTTTTGTTCTGAAATATTTTATTATAAATATTTAACATAAAATTTTCGACGGCAGAGTTGGATGAGAAGTGTTTTTGCCGCAGAAAAGTTAACATTAGCTCGATGGTGAACTGTAGCCAAGATAGTACTGCCAACTTACTTATAATATTTATTTATACTATTATTATATTATATAATAATAGTAAGGGCGACAATGGCTCAGGCCGTTGAGCGGGTCTTCCAATGATCGAAGGGTTGGCGGTTCGATCCCCGCTCGCACCAGCCAAAATGTTGTTGTGTCCTTGGGCAAGATACTTCACCCTCCTTGCCTCCAGTGTGGCTCCACTGGTGTGTGAATGTGCATGAATGATCCTGGTTCAAGATTCAAGATTCTTTTATTTGTCACATACAAAGTTATATTTAGCAAATACAACCAGTAGTGAAATGTAACCCAGGTCCGCTCGGTGGACAGTGCAATAATTAAAGAAAACAGTACAGGAATGTACATAATAGATTTCTGTAAAATATACATAATATACATAAGTGAAACTATGTAAAGATGAAATAAGAAAAGGATGTGTATTGTAGAATTAAATATAGAATGCAAAAATGTGCATGAATGTGGACTGTAGACTTAAATAATTAAGATACACGTTTAGAGTTAAAGTTTAAGTTTAAGAGCCTGATGGCCTGGGGGTAGAAGCTCCTCCTGAGTCTCTCGGTCTTTGCCATCAGGCTACGGTAGCGCTTACCAGATGGCAGCAAAGTGAAAATATGATTACTGGGGTGGGTGGAGTCTTTGATGATCTTTGCGGCTCTACTTCTGCAGCGTTTGAGGTAGGTGTCCTGCAGAGAGGGGAGAGCAGACCCTGAAATGCGCTCAGCTACGTGCACAACTCTCTGCAGGGCTTTGCAGTCTTGGCTTGAGCTGTTCCCATACCACACTGTGATACACTGAGTCAGTACACTTTCTATGGCACCGGAGTAGAAGGTTTTCAGGATTGCTGGTGAGACCCTGAATTTCCTCAGCTGTCGCAGATGGTACAGTCTTTGCCTTGCTTTATTAACCTGTGTTTGAATGTGAGTAGTCCAAGTCAGGTCCTCCGAGATGTTTACACCCAGGTACTTGAAGCTGCTCACCCTCTCCACAGGGGTCCCGCTGATCATAAGAGGAGTGTAGGGCTGCTGTTGTCTCTTCCTGAAGTCCACAATCAGTTCTTTAGTTTTGCTCACATTCAGAGAGAGACCGTTGTCCTGGCACCATGATGTCAATCTCTCTACCTCATCCATGTATGCGGTCTCGTTGTTGTTGTGAATGAGGCCCAGAACCACAGTGTCATCAGCGAATTTGATGATGGATGTGGAGCTGTGCGAAGACACGCAGTCGTGTGTGTAGAGAGAGTAAAGCAGGGGACTCAGGACACACCCCTGAGGGGCTCCTACGTTCAGGGGGATGGAGTTAGAGGTGTACTGGCCCAGTTTCACCACTTGAGGTCTGCCGGTGAGGAAATCCAGAATCCATTTGCAGAGTGAAGAATTCAGTCCGAGGTCTATGAGTTTGGAAGCTAGCTTTATGGGGACTATGGTATTGAAAGCTGAGCTGTAGTCAATAAATAAATGTTGTAGACCAGTCTCACTGGTCTACAACCAGTCTCACTGGTCTACAACAGCTTGCGAGAACCCACTCGTTTTCGTGGGTGGAGAGGAGCTGGTGCACAAGTTTTTAGAGGTATACTCAGAAATGCGTGAACAGAGCAATTAACGGTTTTTATTTTTTTTTGTAAGGAATGAACATTATACTACATTTAAAATCTCCGAAAATTGATTTTGCATGGCACAGGCTCTTTAAGGTATCAAGCTCGTATTGTGCTAAATTTAAGAAGGATTTATCATTGTTTTATTACATTACACCAGGATTAGTACAAGCTAATTCAAAGTTATTTTCTAAACCCTTTAAAGTCTGAATGTATTTCCAGCTATGAAACGTAATTCTGGAGCCAAAGTGGTCTGATACATATTTGCATCAAAAGTGTCAAGTTTTTGCTAGTCTATCAACAAATGAAAAAACATGTTTTCTGGATTTTTTTTTTTTTTGCTGCATAACGAGACACAGAAAAGCCAGTAAGGGTTTTCAGCTGTGTTAAAATAAACGTTCTAAAAAAATAAACAGTTGGACTCATTTGTTCAGTTTGATAACACAACAATCGTTGCTTTACATTTGTCTGCAGCTAATCTGTTGCTACATGCCTACTCTGTTTACGTCGGCTACGGTGGCTGTTTTGGTTCAATTGCTCAGCTCCAGGAACTGATTGTATTCAGAACTATAGCTCACCATAGTCCAATTGGAAACAAACCGAGACCACCTCGAAAGATGGGTCCGAGAACGGTTCCTGGTCCCGGACCAGGGTCCGCTTGGCTGTATTATTATTGGCTGTATTGGATTATTCGGGGAAACGAACTCTGGTTCACTTTAGGAGAACCAAATGTGTCCGGTCTGAATACACCCCAATTCAAATTGCTTCTGTCGCAATGGTGGTCATAAAGAGGAAGTGACATATTTGTGCATGCATGGACAGATCAGGTAGCGGTTACAGATCGAGTAGCAACAATACAGACTAGTTTTTCACAGAGGCTTCTGGGAAATTTCCAGGGCACTTTGGAATTGCAGATTCGGACCCCCCGACAAAATGGCAAAGGCCCTATATAGTGCACTAAGTAGTGGGGAAAATTTTGACACAATCTTTAAGTTTCACATGGCTACTTTATTTTGCAGGGAGAGATGAAGAACATATTAAGGTTAAAAGATCTTTCAGTTCTGCAGTGATTCAATCAGTTCATTGTAAACAATTGATGATTTTTGTAATTGCAGCATATCCTCTCTTCTTTGCCTGTACATATTCATTTGAAAGTGCCATGGTTCCTTTACCATTAAGTTTCTAACCTCACCTTTACTTGCATCTGTAGATCCTGAATGGGCCTCATGTTCCCTGGGTGTGTTCATTTGTTTAGCCTGCTCTGGGATCCACCGTAACATCCAAGAAATCAGCAAGGTCAAGTCTGTGGGCTTGTCCCACTGGGAGGATCAGGAGCTTGAGGTTAGTGCTGTGGTACATCATCCTTAAAATTCTTCTATCTTGGTTCTTTATGGTGGTATGATGATTGTTTTCTGAATCCCCATTGCCTCAAATCTTTGCTTTATATTATTGCATCTTTTCAATTGATTTTACACACACTATGTGCTTAACAAACATTTTCTCCTCCAATCAAAAGTCATTTTTTTTACTAGAAAAAAAAAACCTATTCTCAATGAGGTTTTCTGTCACGGCAAACTTCTTTACCTGTGGAAAGCAAACCAAAGACTGGGATGGACTTACCCAACATGTAAACCTGTTACTTTTTTTATTAATTTTTTTGTTCTTTTATTTATTTTACTTAATTCTTACTTGATCAGCACCAGAGTTTTAGTGTGCTTCGCAAGCAAAACCCTTTTATGAGAACTTAAATGCACTTTAAATATAGGCATGTCAGACATTAGAAATGTCATTTTATAGTGACCTAATTGTTTTATTAAACATTTGCAGTTCCATGAGAGCTCTTAATTTGCAAGTGATTTCTTTACCAGTTTAATATAACCAAAAATCGTGGATTTAACTGATAGTCATTAACAAAGGTAAACAGAGTAAAAGAAATACAAGTGTAGCTGCGTGTTCATAAATGGTATATGAAGTTTCACTTTTTACTACACCGGGAGGTTTAAATTAGGTAAAAATTAGTCTGTACCTGAATTAAGAAGAAAATATTATTTTTTTAATAATTTATTTTTCTTGCGATTTGTCCTTATTTTCTGATAGCCTTAAAGTCCTTTGTATCCTAAAACTTTTGTGTTTGTGCTTTAAAAGTTCATGGCTAAGAATGGTAACGAGCCAACAAAGAAGATTTATGAGGCTACCGTTCCAGTCTACTACTACAAACCAAACCACAAGGACTGCCAGTGAGTAACCATATTGGGAAATACTCCATCTAAAATCTGTATTTCTTTTAAGTTTTGCTTATTCCAAAGTGTGTTACGTCCACACAAGTGCAAGTTTAGGGCTGGATAGTACAATGGATGTTGTTTATGGTTTTTATTTGACAAAAAAGGGAGGGGATCACATGCTCATTTAAATTCATAGTTTATTTTTTTTATTATTATTCTCAATAGTAAGCCAATTTTCCAGGATTACCGTATTTTTCGGACTGTAAGACGCTACTTTTGTCACCAACTTTTGACCCTGCGGTTTATTCAATGATGCGGCTAATTTATGCTTTTCTTTAACAGCCGCCGGGAGTGCTCCAGCAGCCTCAGAGTAGAGACTGCCTGCATAATTCTATGTCCAGCAACAAGTGCGATTACTTTAAATTTCTGTACACAGCCAAACAGTATGAACCTAGCTTCAGTTGTTAGACACTTAAGTCATGGTGCAATAAAAGAAACACCCATGCTCAGCCGCATCCCACAATCCTTTGGTGCCATTAGACCCAATGTGCACATGACCGCCACTACAATATGACGCAGCTTTCAAGTTAAAAGCAATCGTTAAAAGCAGTGTGAAAAAATCCACCATCACCAACAGGTTTGGAAAAGCCGGTCTGCTGCTTGACGGAGAGAACAGCCCATCTATTTAGCAGCTCCGCAATATACGAGATGATCTTTTAAACGTGCTTTTATTATTGTTATGGTTATTATGAAGCGCCTGTTCCTCATCATTTTATTTTTAATCTGTGTGGTCAGTGCTTTTTTGTGGCAGAACGAAGCCGGAAGAACGGTTAGGTGAAGGCTAACATGCGCTAACAACAACATTTAGCCTGGATGGACATAAATCAATGCGGGAAATGCCGCAATCTGCAGCTTGGCTGCATGTACATATGTGGGAATAACATCAGCCTTTATTTTGTCAGGACATGACTAGAAACACAAATCCACGTGATTGTTTGAAAAGTTTCTAAGGACTGAGCCACATTTTGCTTTTAAAAGATCACACCGCCCCAAAGCCGCTGTGTGATATGGAGACATGGTTCTCTTTCAACATTTGTTTCGGTATCTCACTATGGGACACGCCCCCTGCACTGTCCCCTAGAAGCTCTTTTTCACTACGCCAGTCTTGACTGGCAGACAGAAGGTGACTTCTGCTCTCAGGAGGCGGGACTTCCTCCTGCTATAAGAGCCGCACGCCATCTTCTCTCCTCAGTCTAACACCTCTTCTCGCTTCCAGAAGCATCCTCAGACGGCAGGTGTAATATCCAAAGCTAGCTTAACTGTTCTTAGAGCGAGCTAACAACTCGGTCGCTCGGAAAGCTAGTCGGTGTTACATAGCTTGTCTGGGTTACGCGGTTGGTCCGCCTCCAAACAGCAACCGTTAGAACTAGTCACCATACTAGTATTTTTCGCCCTTCGCTCTCAACCGGAGTCGACGAAGTCATCATGGAGCCTGAACCTTTCCTCGCCATGGAAACGGTCAGACCTCTGCCTAGAGCCTGCACACGCTGCAGCAAAATTGCCGGGGCAGACACCCATTCTGCCTGTGCTGCGTGTCTGGGGCTGCAACATGCCCAGGACGCATAAGCATCTCCAGCTAGCTACGAGCATTGTGCGCGCCTCTCCCTCAATACCCTGAGACGCATACTAGCACGCCAAGCTAGTCTGTCCAAGGCGGACCCGGTCTTGGGGGTAACCAGCCCCCCACTACCAGAGGAGTCTACTCAGGGAGAGGTGGCAGGCATGAGCTGGGGCGACCAACTGGATGCGGTCGCGCCACTCGAGGGTATGGAGGAGCAGGACGCCGCGCCCCCGGAGTTCCAGGACACGGTGGACACTGTGCCCGACTCCGGAGACGAGTCCATCAGCCTCGGCTCTGAGGAGGACAAGGAGGACAGCGAGCTTTTCCTTCTGCCATCGGCTGCAAAGCCGCTGGCTGCGGACGACGCGTGCAGCTGAAAAGCTGGGCATTAAGTGGCCTGAAGCCCTCACTGAGACCACCACGTCTCGATATGAGGGAAAAAGACTGCCTAAAGCCAAGTATTCCAGCAGACAGCTGCTGCCAGTGTTCCCTGAGTGCTTGGAGGAAGCAATCAGGACATGGAGCACCCCCTTTTCAGCCAAAAGCCCCGTCCTGGGAGGCTCGGCTTTGGACTGGGCCAACATGGAGGAGAACGGATTCTCGCATATCCCTCCAGTGAAACCGCTGCTGGCATCCCACCTGCTCCCGACCCAGAAGTCCACCATGACTTCCGCGGGCCCCGCCCTGCCCTCGAAAAGTGACTGGCTCCAGTCGACTCTTTCATCTGCATCTGCTTTCACCGATGCAGCAACGGGTACAAGGCCGTTGCCGCATCGGTGAAAGCCCTGAATTCATCTTCTCTGCTCCTAGCCTACCAGGCAGAGCTGCAGGAATATATGTCAGCCACACCAACCCCAGACCTGTGGAACTAGCTATGCGTGGTCACAGACCTTTGTCTGCGTCTCCACAGGTCCGCAGTCCAAGCCTCTGGGCGAGCCATGGCCCTCATGGTGGTCCGTGCCGGTGGACCCAAAGAGCCTATTTGGACCAGCGGTGGCCACTATGCAAAGGCCCTGTGAGGAGAAGAAACGGGAAGGTGAAGCGCTGCAGCTGTGTCTGCCCAGGAAGGTACCCCCTCCTACACCAGCCGCACCGCGTCTTTCCTTCGCTCAAGCTGTAGCTAGACCAGCTTACCGCACTCCGAAACGCCAGCCTCAGCCAGGTGACCGGAGCCACGGAAAGCCTGCTGAGGCCAGAGGGGCCTGGGCCAAGAAACCATTTGCTCCCAACGTGACAACGGCAGCCCAGCCAGCGCCTCCTGTCGCTCAGAGCGCAAAGAAAAAGAGGCATGCCACCTAGGGTGCAACCACCAGGGACGGAGAGCGGGCACAACCAGAAGCCTGCTTCCCCTCTTCCACGACACGTTCCGTTCCTGTCGTTTTTCTCCAGGGCATGTTCCAGCCCGACCAAATGGCTGCAGAGGCCCTGGTGGCCCTCACAGTTCACAGGTAGTTAAAAAGGAGAAAAGAGGTACCCACAGAGAGCTCAGTGGAGCCACAGTTGTGTCCCAGAAAGTGTTTGAAAATGTTTTTAAAACAAACACAAATAAAAAATCCCAGAGGCGCGCAACCAGGCCCCGAGCCAAGGGCGCAGCCTCAACACAAAAAGACAAAAGACATACAAATGACGGGAAGCCAGGTGGGAGCTGCGCAGCTGCACATGAGGCCACAGAAGGGAGCTGTTGATCCACCAGTGGCACAGCAGCCCAGCACCATGGTAGCAACGAGCCCTGCATCAGCGCAGCTCGCATTGGCCACGCCCACCAGTGTCTCAGCGCGAAGCCGCTCGGCCCGCTCTCGGACAAATCACAGCAATGGCGACACTGCGGGTTATAAGCACTGTTACCAAGGGTTACAGACTCGAGTTTGCATCCACCCCTCCCCTTTTCAATGGTATACTGCAGTCGCAGGCCAGGGGGCAAAACGCAAGCATTTTGCAGGAAGAGATCAAAACAATGCAAGGCAAAAGAGCCATCACCGGAGCAGGCTCACAGCGATTTCTACTCCAGATACTTCCTGGTCCCAAAACGGGGTGGAGGTCTGTGTCTGATTCTAGACCTGCGAGCACTGAACAAATACTTGGGAAAGTACAAATTCAGAATGCTAACACACGTCTCCCGAAGAACTCAGGAGGCAGGCCGGGTTGCTCACATCGCACCTAACTGCACTGGGCTTCACAGTAAACTGGGAAAAGTGCGTGTTGACACCAGTGCAAACGATCACTTTCATCGGCTTATCCCTGAACTCGGTCGAGTTCAGAGCGCGACTCTCAGCGTAGAGTGACAGCCTTCCAGGCGTGTCTGTCACAGTTCCGCAGGGGGGCGTGGATAACGTTCAGACGTGCCTCAGATTCCTCGGGCTGATGGCATCTGCTCTGTCCGTCATCCCTTTTGGTCGCTTACACATGCATCCTTTTCAGCGGTGGGTGGCGTTGCTCAATTACAAGTAGAGGGATATCTCTTTCCTCACCACGGGTGTTGTCATGGGAACCGTGCAAACAAGACAGGTGATCACCACAGATGCCTCGCTGACATGCTAGCACACAGACTGATTATGTGGAGCAGCTCCCGACTTCTGTCGCTGCGGGCCATCCATGTACCGGGGATAATGAACCGGGGAGCCGACCTGCTCTCCAGAGGGAACCCGCTCACAAGGAATGAAAGCTCCACAGCCAGGTGGTCACCCAGATATGGAGCATTTACGGTCAAACAGAGGTTGATCTCTTTGTGTCAGCGTAGAACGCTTAGTGTCAGATGTTCTACTCTCTGACGGACCAGAGCGCCCCCCTGGGGGTGGACGCTCTAGCACACGAGTGGCTGTGCCGACTTCTGTATGCGTTCCCACCGTTGGAGTTGATTGCCCCTACCCTCACACGGGTTCGGGAGGGGAAACACTCTCATCCTCGTAGCCCCTCGGTGGCCCGGGAAACACTGGCTAGCGGACATCATTCAGATGCTGCACAGCACACCGTGGCCTCTGCCTTCACGCAGGGACCTCCTGTTGCAGGCCCGCGGGGAAATTTTTCATCCTCATTCGGAACGCCTGGCTCTGTGGGCCTGGCCCGTGAGAGGCTGAATCTCATGGCAGCGGGACTCCCGTAGGATGTCGTGGACACGATCCAGAGTGCCAGAGCGCGGTCTACCCGCTCCACCTACGGCGCCAAATGGCGCGTTTTTGAGGACTGGTGCGTAAAAATTGCCGTATGCCTTTCCAGAGCCCCGTCCCAGTCATTCTATCGTTCCTTCAGGAACTGATTGAAAAAGGTTTGTCCTTTTCCACCATTAAAGTGTATCTGGCGGCCATATCCGCCTGTCACATAGGTTTTAATGATAAAACAGTAGGCCAGCATCCGCTTAATTTGTCAGTTTATGAGGGGCGCACGTCGGCTCCGACCGGTGTCGAAAAGCCTTGTTGCTCCTTGGGATTTACCGGTGGTGCTAGACGCACTGTCATACGCACTGTTTGAGCCACTGAGGCAAGTGAGCCTCAAAGCACTCTCTTTTAAAACAGCTCTGTTTGTTGCACTAGCTTCTGCTAAGCGAGTGAGCGACATCCATGCGTTGTCAGTTCACTCGTCCTGTTTGCAGTTCTCCAGAGGGGATTCTAAGGTTTTGTTGAAACCGATTCCGGCATTTATGCCTAAGGTTTTCAACCCTACCATACCTTACCACCCCATTGAGCTTTTGGAATTCAACCCACCTCCTTTTTCCTCTACGGAGCAAGAGAGGCTTCACACATCGTGTCCTGTCCGGGCGCTGCGCATGTATGTGGAGAGGACGGCTGGCTTTAGAAAATCTGAGCAGCTGTTTGTTTCGTGGGCTTCTCCTCACACAGGTAAGCCCATAACCAAACAACGCCTGTCACACTGGGTTGTGGGTGCTATAACCATGGCTTATAACAGCAAGGGGTTAACACCCCCGGTGGGCCTGCGCGCTCATTCCACTCGCGGCATGGCATCATCATGGGCACCTCACACTTTCATCAGATTTTATAGGCTGGATGTCACTAGACCAGGGCTGCCTCACGCAGTACTAGGTGTGGGGTCCACACCTACACCTGTATGTTCAGCCTGTTTGTTCTCTGTTGGTCTTCGGAGAAAGCTTATCTAGCAATACGGGAGTCTCTACATCCCATAGTGAGAGGCCGAAATGAATGTTGAAAGAGAACTTTAGATTAAGAACTTAACCCCGGTTTTCTGAAACATGAGTGAGGTATCTCACCAGATCACCCTCCTTGCCTGGAGCAAGAAGAGGTGTGCTTACTTAGACTGAGGAGAGAAGATGGCGTCCGGCTCTTATAGCAGGAGGAAGTCCCGCCTCCTGAGAGCAGACGTCACCTTCTGTCTGCCAGTCAAGACTGGCGTAATGAAAAAGAGCTTCTGGGGGACAGCCCAGGGGGGGTGTATCCTTAATGAGATACCTCACTCATGTTTCAGAGAACCGGGGTTAAGTTCTTAACCTAAAGTTTTCCTGAAGTTGGCTGCTCGTTCACATAGATCTGCGGGACGGCTGGCAGTCCAACGCCTCCCAAACGTAACAAAGCTTCCTCCCCGCCCCTCAAACACAAAACTTATTTAGTCCAGCTGCTCTGCTCAGAGACACGGTTCGCTCCGGCCATCGGCAGTCACGCCCTGAGTGCAGGGACCGGAAGTCAGGGGGCACGAAGGGCTCCTCCCTGGCGCCCCCCCCCCGCGAGGGGTGTCGGAGATGATAGGAAGGGAGAGACAAGGAGCCCATGGGGCAAGGGTGGAGTGCAGAGGGGGTCTGCGGAGCAACAGTGTGTCACTGTTGTGGAAGGAAACTTTTGCCGCACACGCTGCGCAGCGGCGCGCGTTCCGCGCTAAGGTACGCGCTTTTAAGTCACTGCTGCTCTCTTTTACTGGTATGTTTTTTAACAAGCCCTGTTACTACCATATTGCTGCCATGTCACAGGCGGAAGGAGAGCTGCTCTCCCATTCTCCCCTCCTTCCACTGCCGCTCCCTGCTCCTTCTTAAACACACACGCGGTTTCAGCACATCTACATCCTCAATCTACAACACAGTGTGGTGACCTGGGGGTTAGCCCCACCTTAAGCCCCTAAGACTCATGGGAAGTGGGGAATCGCAGTTGTAAATTTAACTGAGGGAACTGTGAGCAAAAGTGAGGTTCATGCTTTAAGGCAGATGTGGGGGCACGAAGCCCTCCTCCCTGGTGCCCCCCCTCGCGATGGGTTTTGGTTTTGGAGAGCGCGCGCATAAGCGCGTGCTTATAAGTCACTGCTGCGCTCTTTTACTGGTATGTTTTTCAAACCAGCCCTGTTATTTCCACATTGCTGCTGTGTTACAGGTGGAAGGAGGGGAGATCAGGGGAGGGGAGATGGTCTCGCATTCCGCTGCAGCTCCATGCTCCTTCTTAACCCTTGTGCTATCTTAGATGACCCCACCCTTACATTGACGTGTTCTCCTTACCATGACAAAGGTGGATAAAGGTGGAAAGATTTCATGTAATCCATGGACACCAGTGAAGATCACAAATCATTGAAGAAAAAAGGTTCATGCCTAGATGACCCAACTCCCAATGTTAAAGTGCCTAGTATAGCACTTTTCATCAAACATGCTGTTGAACATAATTTGCTTGACATTAAAAAATATATACATTAGTTAAAATAACATGTCATAAGACACATGAAATTAAAAGCAACATTAATAAAAGACAAACATAAGAAAGAAAGAAATTTATGTGGCTACATTTTTTTCTCCTTGTTTCATTCTTTAAACTTCCATAACTTTTCAACTGTTAATGCAATAAATATAATTCCTGCAGATTCTTAAGTGGAGAAAAGCAACTTTGGGCTGATTGTGTCAACAATTTAATGTGTTGACACAATCAGCACAACTCAGCTGATTCTGACACAGGGAAATAAGGTCTTTGGGCCGATATGCAAGATGTGTTTCATAATGGCGCAAAGACGTTTCTCTGCTTTGGAATCGGCTGATTCACGTTGATCATGTAAATGGACGAAGACTTTTTGTATTTCAAAGTGCGTGTGTTGTTTTTTTTTCAATGGCAACATCTCCATTGTTAAAGGTTTACGTGTTTTTCTACATACATTTCCTCAAGTTCCCATGAGCTCAAGAAGACTATTTTTTTCTTCGCTTCTATTTTCATGGACATCAAATTTTCTTCTAAACGCTCATCCAAAAGTGTGTTCATAAACCTGATGTGGGAGGAACTATTGCTCATCGTTATTCTACTGCGCTCATTGCTAAATTAAACTAAACATGAATGATGTTGAGTGAATAGCTTGAATTAAATTATTTTGAGGGGCACTGCAAATGTGCTGGCAAGCACATCGT
The DNA here is from genome assembly GCA_037389245.1 of Oryzias sinensis. Classification (NCBI taxonomy): domain Eukaryota; kingdom Metazoa; phylum Chordata; class Actinopteri; order Beloniformes; family Adrianichthyidae; genus Oryzias; species Oryzias sinensis. Next base: position 392,778 of record CM074490.1, read on the forward strand.
TGTGTGTCAGTTTACAAGATAGTTCAGAGACTCCCAGTGTGGTTAGGTTCACTATCTACTGCAGGAACTCTTTTTGAATGACATTCACTTTCAATGGTACTTCTATCTCTTGATGACCCAGTCTGACGACTGTCAGTTGCACTTTTAACCCTTGTGCTATCCTAGGCACTTTAACATTGGGAGTTGGGTCATCTAGATCCACTAGACAGTGTGCTAAACCTTTTATTTTCCAATGATTTGTGAACCTCACTGGTGTCCGTGGATTACATGAAATCTTTCCACCTTTATCCACCTTTGTCATGGTAGGGAGAACACGTCAATGCAAGGGTGGGGTCATCTAACACAAGGCCACAAGGCTTAACCACAAAGGAAAATATAAAAGTAGGGAACCTTAATTATTTCTTGTCTGGGTATGAATACAAAGTAACATCATAATGTTTGGGACGAGCACAAATGGCAAGAGTGACCTTGTTGATTTTAGTATCCACCCACTGATCAAATTATCATTACTGAAGCCTTTTTAAGGATTTTTGTTTTTTTTTGTTAGACCCCTTGATTATTGATTCTGACAATTACAAGGAATTGTTGCTGCAAAAGCACTCCATATCATGGCACTACTACCCCCATATTTAACTATTTCTGTGTTGATCTCTTCATGAAATTCTTCATAATGTTATTCACACCTCCAAAATGTTCAACTGTTGCAAAAATACTAAATAAAACTGATATTAACCTTTTCTCAAAATCTTTAGAAGATGATGGTGCAAGCCATAATTCTACAATGAAGAAACACTTTTAAGTAGTTCAGTATTTGACCAGGCTTTTAATGTCCTGAGTTTAGGGGCAACTTTATACATGAATACATATACCATTCTTTTTAAATTAGTTTTGCCTTTTTATCTGTACATTCAGGGTGCTACGAGAGCAATGGATTAGAGCAAAGTATGAGAGGAAAGAGTTTTCTGAGGCTGGCAGAAACTTGATATATGAGGAAGGTAAGTGCATATTTGCCCACTGAAATGCTCACACAGTAGTTGCAATAAAACCTAACAAATAAGATAAATGTTAATAAATGACTTGCTGGCTTCCCACAGGAACTAGGGATGGCATGTTGATGAAGAGGGGGCGGGACAACGGACAGTTCCTAAACAGGCGATTCGTTCTCTCGGAGAGAGAAGGCACTTTAAAGTATTTCACAAAATTTGATGTAAGCAAATTTGCAACAGGGCCTTTACAAAAACATTTTTTTTCTTTTATTCATAGCACACATACAACAAAAATGTAATCAGAGAGCATTCAAAAGCCGCGTCATCATGTTTGGCAATTTTGTTTCTATTTTTTATATAAAGTGGGTTTTTAAAAGACATTAAATTAATATCTTTTAAGACAACACAAGCGAAAGCATTTAAAAAATCAAGATACTCTAGGTGAATCAGCCAATCAGAAAGCAGGTAAGACCGACTATCAAACTGATGTGACTCTTTATAAACATAACATAAAGTACTTTCTTTTTCAAAATTTCTTTTTTTATCATGTTAAGCTTGCCATATTTTACTTCTTAAGAAAGAAACATGTTGCTTATTTCTTCTTTTGTATCTGAAGTGGGATTACACAAATCTAGATATTCATTTCTGTTCAAAATATGATGCAACAAATATGATAAAAGGCATTTGGCAAAATGTTTCAAATGAAACTGTACCAACTCCCTGAGAGAAATATTGTTTCAAAGCATGTCTTCACTCAGTTACATGCTGGACAAAAAACAAAATTAACTTTGGTGAAGGATTGTTTCTGAGGGGATGTATCCTTAAATAAATTATTAAAGGCATCTAAAAAAAATTACCCTAAAAACTCCTGGCGAACATATAATGCATCCAATTTCAGCCAGTGAAACCAGTGCTAGTGACAGTTAGCTATCTAATGTCTAATGTTGTTGAACCCCAAAATAACTACACATTGGTGATCATTATTGTGTCAAACCAACGTTCTTCAAGTTAACATTTGTGTTTAGCTCTAACTTTTACCCTTTTTTCCCCCTTTCTATAGGCTAAGGATCCCAAGGCTGTGATCAAAGTAGACACAATCAATGCAACATTCAAGCCAGAAAAAATAGGGAACCCCAACGGCCTGCAGATCACCTACCTCAAAGCTTACAGCACCCGGAACATCTTTGTTTATCATGACAGTAGCAAGGTTAGCAGTAAGACGTTTCTTTACAGTTTTCAAAAGCACAAGTTCATAATTTTACAAGTGCAACTTACTCCTTTAGATATCCATTTTAACATTGTCAAATTCTTCATGGAATATAATATCAGATTACCTTCAAGCATGGCTTCTATTTTTATTCATGCTTATAAACGTTAAAAAATATGTCTTGTGTTATTCTAAAGCAATGTTTATACCAAATGCGTTTCCAGGCAGAATATAGTTTCAAAGGTAAGTCAGTTTATAGACACAATCAGAGGTCCCATTGTGCGTTTTGTGCATCAGGCACAGCGTGGCGGTCACGCCGCAGTGCATTTTGAGTGGCACTGTGTTTCCAGAGTTCAAATATCTGAACTTAGGCAAAAAATGATCACTTCAACCAATCATGATCTCAGCTTTGGCCCATGAGCTGTTAATGATGTGATCAGTGGGTGGAGTCCAAAACCAACATAGAGAAGAGGCTGATTGTTGCTTTGTGTTTTTCTGAACTCTTTGCATTTCTTATTGGTATCAAGACAATAGTAAGAAGTTCAGCAAATGTCATTCTCATTTTTATGTTTTCCCTCCTTTGACTATTGCGGGACAGCAAGTCATCAAACTTGGGTCACAGAGAGGTCTGGTACACGTATCCAGACACAGCTCCGGCAGTAGATGATGAACTTTACTGGGAGAGTTTGTGAATGATCTCATGAACCCATCTAATTGACTAAAACTTTTGTAAAGCTTTGCAAAATCAATACTTCCATGTAGTAATTTAGCAATGAGGCTAAAAAACCTTTAACTGTAGCTCCTCCCACATACGTCAGGAGTTTTAAGTTTAAGAACACATTTTTGGACAAGCATCTAGATGTAAATTTGACTTGCGTCATAGAGAGAAAAGAGAAACATTTGATTTTTGAATCACGTTTGGTGTAAACGCAGCATAAGATTGTACTGAAAGATTCTGCAACAAAACCATAAGTTTGTAAGTGATTGAACTCCTACATTTGTTAAGTATTGTGGTCTAATAATCAACTTGTTTCCCACTTTTTTTAAATTTGTAAAAGATTAGGTTCACCATACATTTTTGCTATATCCCTATATTTTTTAAAACATGTTTAAGTATACCTCCAATCATAGTGTCCCTTTCTAAAGAATGTGTGCTGAAAAAGAAGAGGTTTAAGGCTGTGGTGCTGTCCACAGTGGCAAAATCCCTGACCTTGCAGGCTTTATCCCTGAACCAGAAACACTCTAAATAATGAGTTGCCAGCAATAAGAAATGACTTCTACTAATATTTGTAACGCTGAAACAAATTGCATCATTTATTGCTGGCTGGTCGTTGACCAGGGCTGAAGTGCGCCTGGAGTGTGCAATGTGCATCACTTTCTCACAATGTTGATCCTGAACTGGCATACATAACTGTGCATCTGTTAGGTATTCCTAACACATTTGTTGACAGGTGTAGAAATATTTGCACCAGTGATGAAGTGCAAAATTTTCGTCATTATGCAATAGCTTTTAGAGGCAATTTTTGCATTTTTGTTTATGTGCAGTTGTTTTGAAGTCGCATTAAAAAAAATATGCGCTAAAAACTTTTGGTTAATTTAAGTGATTCTAAACAGTGACATTTTCTCCTATTTTCTATTGTCTTTCTCCTCAGGAGATTGTTGATTGGTTCAATTCAATTCGAGCTGTTCAGCTTCACTATCTAAAGGTGGCCTTTCCAGGAGCAACTGATGCTGAGGTGAGCATCCCCAACGTATCCTGTTCTTTTTTTCTGACACTCAACACAAACATTTTTTGGTTACTGTTTTTTTATCTTTATGATTTGACCCTTTGGTACTTGTTTATTGCAGTTGGTACCCAAACTCACTCGAAACTTTCTCAAGGAAGGCTACATGGAGAAAACAGGACCCAGGGCGAGTAAACCTTTTATTTGGGAATTGATTATCCTTTTTTTTCTTCATTGTTTCTTTCTCCAGTTCAACAGGAAGTCATTTCTGTTTCAAATATGTTGACCATTTTTAGAAAATAGTGAATGCTGTTTTCTTGTCTTTTTCTAAAGAAAGTTTAGAAAGTTCCCAGGGGGCACATCTTTCATGCTCTATAGTGGGCATATTTAGTCCATGGTGTTCAAATAGGACTGTGACTACCCAATACTAGCGCAACACCTGCAGTTGGAAGAGGCTTGGTGTGAAATGTGAAAGTGTTGCAAATCATTTTCTTTTCACAGATCTATTCTGCTCCCCAGTGAACCGCCACCTTAACATGGTGGGGGAGTTTGAGAGCTCGAGTGATCCCAGGAGCTAAGCTGTCTGGGGCTTAAGCCCCTGGTAGGGTCTTCCATGGTAGACAGGTCCTCAGTGGCAAGGCTCCGGGAGTGGATGAAGTCCGCCCTGAGTACCTCAAGTCTCTGGATGCTGTGGGAATGTCGTGGCTGACTGGTCTCTGCAGCATCGTGTGGCAGTCGGGAACTGTACCACTGGATTGGCAGACAGTGGTGGTGGTTCCCCTATTTAAGAAGGGGGACCGGAGGGTGTGTTCCATCTACAGGGGAATTACACTCCTCAGCCTCCCTGGGAAAGTCTATAGTCAACATGTCTGTCCGTAGTTATGCCGTCGCTGTATCGGTCCATTGTGGTGAAGAGAGAGCAGAGCCAAAAAGCAAAACTCTCAATTTACCGGTCGATCTTCGTTCCAATACTCACCTATGGTCATGAGCTATGGGTCATGACCGAAAGAATGAGGTCCCGAATACAAGCGGCTGAAATTAGCTCTCTCCGCAGGGTGGCTGGGCACTCCCTCAGAGATAGGGTGAGAAGCTTGGTCACCCGCGGAGAGCTCGGGGTAGAGCCGCTTCTCCTCCACATCGAAAGGAGCCAGTTAAGGTGGCTCGGGCCCGGGCATCTAGTCCGGATGCCTCCAGGACGCCTCCCTGGAGAGGTGTTACGGGCATGTCCCACTGGGGGTAGGCCCCGAGGAAGACCCAGGACACCCTGGAGAGACTATTTCTTTCGGCTGGCCTGGGAAGTCTGGGCATCTCTACTTAGACTGCTGTCCCTGTGACTTAGTCCCGGATAAGCGGAGGAAGATGGATGGAGGGATGGAGACCTCTTCTGATATATGAAAGACTTGGTGTCATATAATTCCGGCTGGGGAGAAACCACAGTTAATAACTTCTCTTCCATGATCAATTGTGAAATAGTTGGAACTTTTATGAATTAAAGGGAATGCCATCCATATGTCACTACCAAATCAGAGTTCCTGACTGGTCAAAGCTCAATCTGGTTTACCTTTTGACGTGCATTCAATGCTCGCACATTTTGTACGTAGAGCCTGAAAACTTTCTTAAAAATGTGCGTAGCAATGGGTGAACGCGATAGTTTTTAATGTGGAAGCCCGCATTTACATACACTAAATTGCAAATAGTATTTTGTCACCCGCCTTGCCTCGATATGAACTTAGGTGCCACCCATTCCTAACCCATAGAGTTCAATATGATGTCGGTCCTCCTTTTCTGGCTATAACGGCTTCAATCCTTCTGGGAAGGCTGCCCACATATGAGGCCAGAACAGTCTCATAATTCAGAAATGCACACACTCCGAATCACAAATGCACACACTTCGATTCACAAATGTCATTTTATGCAAACGTGCTAAATAAATTTGGAAATGCACATGGTGTGTTTCACAAATGCACACCCTGTGTTTCACAAACACACACATTGTGTTTCACACATGCACACTGAATGTTTTACAAATGCACAATAAGTGTTTCTTCACAAATGCACACAGTGATTCACAAAACCTTTAGAAAATTCACAAATAAATGTATCAGAAATGCACAGGTAAGTGCTTCACAAACGTGATATTTAGTTACATATGTGATGTGAATCACAGATCATTGGAATTGCAGGATGTGCATTCAAAATCCTGTTCTCGTTTGTGTATCTCTCCGTGTGTGTGAGAGATTTTCATGTGAATATTGAGACTCATCTGACGGAGCAGGCTGACTAATGTCACCATTGGCTAGTGAATCTGTCAATCAAACCTATCAAAGCAAAGCAGGCGGGCTCGCTTTAGCCAATCGAATGGTCCCTTATACTTTCTCTATGCTTTCAGGCAAAAGCCCTGCCCATCTTTGATTCTGTAATTCGTCGATCGTTGGCGTGTTAGCCTTTAGCATGGCTTGTCGGGTTTATTGCCTTCGGTCACAAAATTATTGGCTTGCGCAATTTTTCAGTGACCTGGGAGCAAGGCAACAGTGGTTGAATGCAGTTGATATCGAATCCAGAGAACTCGTCCTGTGATGAGATTTACAATGAACGTTTCACTTTCTACAGCTTTTGATGCTAGCGTCCTTTCCAACACTCAGACAAGGTTCCAATCGGTCTGGACTGGCGCGAAGGTGGGAGGAGAAAAATCTTCAACTCCTGCTAAGAAGGTTCTGTGGAGAACTGGCATCACTTGTTCGCATCACGCAGTGACTACATTACCTGGTTCATCTCACTGTCAATCACAGATACCCACAAATCTACCTCCCTGCTCTCAGCCCTAAGCTACTTTGATGGACCTTTATTTTAATTTTGTAATTACCCAAATGTCATTGATTTTATTTGTAACTATATATTTGCTTCTAACCTCTTGGCCAGGTCACACTTCCAAAAAAAGATCTCATCTCTGCTTCTAGGAACTGGTTAAATACACAACAAAAAGATGGTCAGAACAACAAAGCAAACATACACCTCTTTATTGCAGAGAAAATCTAGTGAAAACATGGACAGATTAAACACGTGGTCAAACTCAATGCCCAGTGCCAAATGGCCTCAGTTTCATCGCTGTAATGTGGCCTGCAAGAGCATAAAAGGTTTTAATTTCTTAAAATAAAAATAGAAATTGTTGTGTATTTATTCATATCTAGGGGGAATTGGACTTGAAATATCGGATTGGGCAACTATACATTAGGAATCAAATTTAAAAGGATTTATGCTAGAGTAACAAGCAACATGTTTTCTGTGCAACTGGAATTGCCACTTAAAAATTATAATAAATAAATGAGTTATTTAACATTATGATAGTTGGCATTTATTTTTCATTACATTTAGTTACATGTATAAGTTGCATCTGGCCCTTTGAGGACAGCCGCTATGCTGATGTGGCCCTCAGTAAAAATGAGTTTGACTTCTGGATTAAACATCAAAATTTAAGCAGATGTGCATCTCTACTGCTTTGAATTTTTTAAACTGAACTAATTTTCAACATCCTCATATACAATAAATTCCCTGAACAATCCAGCAGTATTTATTTGAACCTGTCTTCTCCCCTCAGTCTCTCTCCTTCTGTATGTAATTATGTAGCCTAAATTAAGTTCTAAACAAACTGGACAGTGAAGATAGAGGTCCACTCCCAAACGGTCTGAATTCTGCAATGGATTGATGTCTCTGCAGTTCCAACATTTGTGGACCCAAAAGAGGACTGTCCAATACCGGGACATTGATCCCAGGATGAGGTTCAGCCATGGATCCACTCTCCTCCCATTCAATCTCTGGAACCAGCATACCCTGACAAAAAAAAGATACTGTTTATGAACAGCGCTGCTTTTTTTTTAATGTTTTAGATTATGTAGGCACAGGACCTACTAATTATTACTTATATTGGCTGCTGGCAGGCAGACCCCATGGCATTCCATAACTGTTTTTAATTTGTAAATAAGGACTTTAACAGCAGTGAGATTAGTACAGCTGATGGCTCATAATGCCGCACAGATGCATTTTGAACTTGCAGGATGCTATTCTTCCTACTTGATTTAAAACCAACCAATTCAGGGAAATTGTTTTGAACTAATAATAACAATAATATTTTTCAGTATTCATTTTCGATGAAAATTCATTGTAGTCATTGTGATTTCATGATACTGTTCTTGATGCGTTCCACTTTAGTCCAACTGCACACAAACCAGTTGTCCTGTACAGTGAGATTAAATCAAGCATTTACTCGGGATCAGAAACAGGGTTCTGGGCCGCTTCCAACTGCCAGCCGATTTTGGTGTCGCGCTTTGCTCCGTCCTGATTGGATGGCTGTCCCATCGCTGTCAAAGACATCCAAACTGGCCTGATGCGTGGTAGGAAAATCGTAGTGGCAGCAGAATACGTGATGCTACTGATAGAGCAAGTCTTGGTCCTCAGGAGAGTGCAGGATGTTGTAATGTAAAACTAGTAACATCATGAAGACATCACACCAGAGGGGCTCAATTTGTATTTGAAAAAAGCAAAAGAAATATTATGTTGTCAGATTTACGGTTAATACATCATTTACTTTTATGGTTATATTAAAGTTTAAAAGTAGGTTTAATCTTACCGTTGATTGTGTGTACACTTTCCCACAATGAAGCTGTTTGTGTCAGTTCTACGTATCAGAGCATTAATCTCAGCTTATGCCCATGTTCTCCTCTCCATGATCTCCTCACTCCTGACAATAACATGAAAATCATGTCTCAAACACATCATAAAATGCATTGCCACACGGCACACACTTTCTGTTTTAAAAATTTAATGTTCTTATGCATGTTGCTACTAAGTAAATTTAGGTTAAATAAATTACAGGAGGAAGATGTATCATTAGAAAAATGAGGCAAGAGGAGATCACAGGGGTGCAAAATGTTATCATGAGGAAGAGTTTTAGAGCTTCGAGCCAGAGAGGAGCTCCAAAAGTTTATTTCTTATTTTTGTACAAATAAATCAAGTACTTATACTGCTTGATATGTGAATAAAAATATTTCTTTATGACAGTGATGAAAGTCAGTAAGGAAAAATTCCTGAACTTTTCTTTTTGAGTGATATAGCGTATGAGAATTTTTTGAAAATCCATGGTCTTAGATGCATTCTTGGGTACATTCTGGCAGCTAGTTATTCACTTCTTAATCAAGAAACTGGCACTAATTTTGAGCATCATGGATTTGTCATTCAAAACTCTAGTTTGATCTTAACATGAAGGACTTGCTGGTCCTCTAAAAATAATTTGGATCATTGCCTGTGTAATATAATCCAGTTAATCTAAGCTTTCCTAAAGCCAAAACATAATAGTAAATATCAAAAGTCTCAAAAATGGCAAAAAGAATACCAGTAACTATGATATTCTAAGTGGAAAGCAATTATCTATTTGCAGCATTATTTCAGTTTAGAAATGACTGATGTACAACATCCACTTGCACTGTTTTCTCAAACTATAATATACTCAAAATATGGATCTAAGCCAACCATCGTCGGCAACATATACATCAATTCTTACCAACCAATACTTAGTAATCTGGGAAATATCAAGACAAACATACAAACTAAATTAAACATTGTAAACATTATTTTTCAGGGAGTCTGAGTCCAAACCATCAAATACTTATAATTAATGTCAATAATACTGAATCAAATCATGGTAATTAGGAAATACAACAAATTAGATAGAGAAATGTATTCAAAATAAGAAAACTGAAATTATTTCCAAAATCTATTTTTGAGATTATTTTATACAAAATGTATTGGACCCATAATTACCTTAAAATCTTTTTCCAGCCAAAACGACTTCAATGTGTTTTTTATCGCCTTTTCACAACTGAGGCCGTGGACTCGGGCCACAATGATTTTATGCCCGCGCATTATTTTAATACAAATTTGATCGAAACCTCTTCAGATTTGTTTGTGAAAGTTTAGTGTGGGTCTCAGTTTTGGTCTCTAGGGAATCCACTGACTAATGCGGTACAGACAGGAGCCACCAGAGCCACATGCATCTGAGCACCAAAATGTTCCACACAATAATTAGGCCGGGAAGACGTAGAGATGGCCGCGCCTATAGAGGAGGCGATCCGCGAGGAATATAGGAAAAAGCTAAAATCTACCGATTTCTAGACCATTTTTTCATCTGAAAGCATTTGTTCAGAGATCTGGGGCCTATTCATAAAACTTTACATTGAAGTGGCATTTGATGAAACTCTAGACGGGCGACGCACAGAAATATTCAGATTTATAAACTGCAAGTGACGCAGACATCCTACGAGATCCTTCCCTTTAATAAATCACAACTCAATTCTAAATGTAGCACAGCTTTTGCGGCTTCATGACACGCCCATAGTTGCCCATAAATAGTCCGTGAAACGCCCACAAATGAATATTCATTGATTGCGAAACCATGGCAAACACAGAGAGGAAATAAAAACGGAACTTCACCAATGTGGCGAAGCATTATTTGCGCAGGTGGAAAAGAGGAGAAGAATGCGTTTGGAGGATACAGCCGGCATTAATAATGCCAGAAAGGCACGTGAGCGGTAACCATGGCAGATGCCAGAATGCTGCAGCCTCACAACCCCAGACTGTGGCCCAAATAAAAGAAATGGTCGGATATCAAAGCCGATGCAAACATCGAAGGCTGCATCGCCAGACTGTGTCTCAAGTATGGGGGGACACGACACACAGATGCAGCGGTGACACTCCCAAAAGCTCCAACAGGACGGCTGGAGGAGTGAGGAACTGCTCATAAGCCACTGTCTTCGCTTGCCAGCAAGTCTTCTTGCTGGCAAAGATGCTCACTCTGAATTCTTCCATTTGCCAGCCGTAAGAGCCCAAGATCAGCCAATGTGCGTCATTATTACTGTGATGGGGCATTTATTTCATCCATTTAATTACATTTGACAAGCTACAGATGTCGGTAATAACTACGTGGAAATGGAAAATGTTCCATGCAAAATGTAATTTCTTGTTGTTTTCTGAATGGTTTTATCAAGAATAAAGAAACTAAAGGTATATACATGAATACTCATAATCTCCATAGTTTATGAAGAAATGTTTTAATATGAAAAACAACTTTCTCCCCAGGACACTTAATACGTCTGTCCGCATCTATATCTGCTCCACCAGACGGACACATTAACGAGAATATCAGTTTTGTACATTATTTCGTTCTGTTAACTATATTATTTATGAGGATGAATTGACAACATGCTGAATATTGCAGAACATATTTCACTCTTTTCTTCTGGCAAATATGCGTGTTCATCTCAATTTGTTGTAATTTTCGTTTGATTGTCGGTTTGTTCTACTGATCGATCAAACGGTGCTGTGTAGGCTGTTAATTGTAAGACTTGCTTTGTGAAGCTCCTGCGTTATTTGAGAGGCAAGTATTATTGTCATTTCTACCGTGTTTTTCCATCTGCCGACACGGTGTCGCCGCTTTCATTTCACCCGCTTTTGTGCACACCTGGCTGAGCTTGAAGGACCGCACATTTTCCTGGCTGTTTGCTTTTATAACTTCAACTATTGCAGAGAGAGTGGCGACGCTTCTCTTTGTGCGCATTTAACGCTTATAAATGAGGCTCCCAGGTCTTTATTTCCGGAAGGTACGATCGGGTTTGCTCTAAAAACCCAGGTTTCGAATTCTGGAAGACTTTCATCACTGTTATGAATAAATATGAATACCCCAGAGGAAAGCCATACATGTCTAAGCAGCGCTACTGAAGAAGGCCAGTGGGTGGGCCCGCCCGGCTGCTGTCTGCCATCTTCAGGTACAAGATCTATGGAATACAAGTACAAATACTTTCTTAACTAAGATATTTACAGGCAACATGCTAAATTCTAATTGACAGGTAAAACAGCAATACAACAGGATGATAAAATATGAAATAGAATAGAATAGAAGGGTATTTAATAATCCTTGAGAAATGGAAATGGCTATCATAAAAAAATACAGAAAAACACACACGCATTACAAATAGAAATATTATCAAGCAACTAAAAAGAGATTGATAAAAAGGTAAATAATTGAAAAATCAGTGGATAAAAATTAATTAAAAGAAATTACTTGTAAGAGGCCATCCCAGAGAGTTGTATGGCCTGATGGATCGAGGAACAAAAGATTGCTTCAGTCTTTCTGTGGAGCAGGGCTGACAGCAGTCTGTCCCTGAATGCAGGCCTTCCACATCAACAGGTTGCCTCCAAGATACTCTTGATAGTTGAATGATGCAGACTAGCGATGTCACACTTCAGTAATTTTACAGAATCAGTAAAACATGACATACATGGATTATATCATTTAGCTGGTTGAGATTAAAATTACATAACTTTTAAATATTTGAAAGGGGAATGTTATGATAATGATAATTTGAGCTTGTAGTAAAGGACAGCTTTAAAAATCAGAGATAAGATACTGATCACAGGAAGCCTGTGTGTAATGTTTATGGTAATCTCTACTTCTTATCACTGCTGGACAGCTGATTTCTCCCATCCACCCTTTCTGTGACTACTTATCGACTACAAAACAGCCTAAAAACATCTCAATGTTTGGGATTCTTGTCATTGCGCCACAAGGAAGACACGGATTTTAGCGGTGTCACTCTGACACAATCTCACAGGACTATTCAAAGCACACATGGCTCTAACGCTAGGAAACTTATGACGCTTCATTCAACAGTGTATTCACGTCTGTTATATTTAAAAATGCCGTTTTTGCGAACGTCATATGACCAATTTTTGTTGCACATATCCACCCTGGCCCAAAGTCTGGGTTAGAAATACTGTGTCCGGTACCCACACCGGATCGCGTTTACATAAAGGCATCACACGGAACAGCTAACTAGCTAGTTAGCACAGCATAGCATACGTGTTTAAACAACATCACCGTCAAATCAATACTTTTATTAAATCCTCTTGCTGCTGTAAATCCGCATGTTTCTTAGTTCCATCTGAATCCATGTTAAGAACCTACAGATTACTGCAATAGACGCTAGCTTGGAACTGACACGGATGAATCCCACTCACACACTCACAGGCAGACACAACTGAGCCTGTGCCGGGTTAAGCTCGGTGGCCCCCTGGCACAGGAAGCACTGTGGTTGTGTGAAGAGCTGTGCTGAGCATAAAATCCTGATAAAACCATCATTAGTCCCCGCCTTAACCATAAAAATATGACCAAGACAGGCTGTTTTCAAATCTAAGCTAAGCTTAATCGGCGTGTGGGGTACTTTAAACGACTGCATTGAGTCGCATCTACACATGTCACTGATACAGAATCGTTTCCAACGATTATTCAATAACATTACAAGATGTAAACGAGGAATGATCAAATAATGCACCACTTACGGGCCGAGACTGATCCCGCTCGAAGACTCCGCGTTTGCCGCCTGCCTTCAATTGCTGTGCTGAATAGCTCCTCCTCGCCTGAGAGTGAGGGAGAAAGTGTAAGGGACCATTCGATTGGCTAAAAGCGAACCCGCCTGCTTTGCTGATGGGTTTGATTGACAGATTCACTAGCCAATGGTGACATTAGTCAGCCTGCTCCGTCAGATGAGTCTCAATATTCACCGTAGAAAAATCTCTCACACACACGGAGAGATTCACAAACGAGAACGGGATTTTGAATGCACATCCTGCAATTCCAATGATCTGTGAGTTCACATCACATGTGTAACTAAATATCACGTTTGTGAAGCACTTACTGTGCATTTCTGATACATTTATTTGTGAATTTCTAAAAGGTTTTTGTGAATCACTGTGCACATTTGTGAGAAACACTTATTGTGCATTTGTAAAACATTCAGTGTGCATGTGTGAAACACAATGTGTGTGTTTGTGAAACACAGGGTGTGCATTTGTGAAACACACCATGTGCATTTCCAAATTTATTTAGCACGTTTGCATAAAATGACATTTGTGAATCGAAGTGTGTGCATTTGTGATTCGGAGTGTGTGCATTTCTGAATTATGAGGCTGTTCTGGCCTCATACCCACAAGGTTAAGGAGTGAATATATAGTAATTTTAGAACATTCTTCCAGAAGCGCAATGGTGAGGTCACACACTTATGTTTGTGGAGAAGGCTTGACTCTCAGTCTGCGCTAAAATTCATCCCAAAGGCGGAGGGGGGGGGGGGGGGGGGTTGGATGGACCTCACAGCTATGGGGAAGAAGCTGTTTCTCAGTCTGCTTGTGGGTTCTGATGCTCCTGATGGGAAGAGGTACAAACAGTTGATATCCTGGGTGGGTGTGGTCTGCAGCTATACGACCAGCCCTCCGTCGGACCCAGCTGTCGTACACTGATACGTAAATTTCAGAATGTATAACTGCTGTTTTTATTGCTTTGTGTATTATTCTTGCTTTGATTGCTTGAAATAAAACACTCCAAATCAAATTGTCAAATAAAAAAGTGTAAGTACAGTGAAAATAGAAGCACTACTCTAATGAAAATCATGATGTGTTTATCCAATCCTGTAAGTGTAAGATTGATCTGTACTAAGACACTTTTTTTGACTGTGACTTATTTACTCATTTAAAATAAGTAAAACTGCACAAAAGAGCTTTAACTGATAATACGGCTCACTGTCTTTGTCTTTATAGCAAACAGAAGGGTTTAAGAAGCGCTGGTTCACACTGGACCACAGACGACTCATGTACTTCAAAGATCCTCTGGTATGTCAGTTGTACACTAACAAACAGAAGACCTGTATAGTTATAAATATTATCTTCCATCTATTCTCTTATCTAGAGTGAATAACTAGATGTATTTGTTAAAGAGCCATCAGTTGTCAAACACCTGGGTGTTCAAAATTTGTTCCCTGCATTTGGCAGGTTATTTCGACTTGAAAACCTCGTAAAGTCCCACTGTAACCCTTGTGTCCTAGGCACTTTAACTTTTGGGAGATGGGTCATCTAGACTCACTAGACAGTGCGATAAACCTTTTTTCTTCAATGATTTGTGATCTTCACTGGTGTCCATGGATTACATGAAATCTTTCCACCTTTATCCACCTTTATCATGGTAGGGAGAACACGTCAATGTAAGGTTGTGGTCATCTAAGATAGTACAAGGGTTAATTATCATTTATAACAGTGTTACCAGTGGTCTTTTAATTATTATGCCATTCTTACCCAAAATCTAAAAAAAAAATTAAACTGTTGTTTTCCAGGACATTGTTTCTGCAAAGCCGCAAGAGTTCATTAGAAATTCATCCTTGAGTTGTAGGGGTGTGATGCAGCTGCCTGCCCCCAATTCCTATAATCCATCTGTTTACACTCTCTCCCGGTAGCTTACAGTTTTTAGAAACCCAACCTAGGGTTTCTGAAAAGTCGTGGCAAAAATGAAGAGCAAAATTGAAGCTATCCAGCCGTACATGTTTGAGCCAGATGCCAGTTTGGACGAGGAAAACAAAGATGTACACTGATCTAGTCATCTGCATTGATGCATTAGTATGGAGTGGAGCAGGGTGCTCCAGTGTGCCGATTGTGGATTCTACGTCACAGCTTTTTCCAACAGCATTTTCTTTTGTTTGCACCTGATTCACCACAATTTGAACACTCAGAAATGCAATTTTGAGCTGAATTTTCCTTACACATGTCCTCTATCATCAGAAAAATCCCACAATAACATGGTAAAAACACCCAAAAATGTTTTTTATAGGACTGGGTCTTTAAGGCTGTCATAAAGAGATAACAATTTAGCTCAAGTTTTAGAATCTTATGGATGGCTCGACTAGATTAGAACCCATGACCTCGCTGCTTTAGAAGAGACACTACCCCTAGGCTGAGTGGATGAGTGTACTGTTTTTAATGGTTTGAGCAACATACAGGAGGCATAGCTGAAGAGTGACAAGAATATATAGGATCAGAAATGACAGAGGGACAGACCATGTTAGATATTTAGGAGATAAAAACTAAAATGAGATGATTTAGACATGTTGACAAGAACGACATGATATTGTTGGCAGAAGGATGCTGAGGTTGGAGCTACCAGGCAAAAGGCCAAAGGGTGGTCGGTGTGGGAGTAAAGGATGCCCTCCAAATTATGACTTGGTCCCAAGAACTACCAAAGAACCATTTCCAGTGTCTGATCAAATTTAGTTCATATTTACCAATTTATCAGTTTTTCTTTCTAATATTTTCTTAAAATTACTTCATGCCTGTGTTTCTGTCATGTCTATAAAACAAAAATCTCGAAATGTTAACTAGTGATGTCATTTGTGTGAATAATTAATTTGTGACCTGTAATTGTTTTCACCATTCGGCATATCCTGTCAGGGATTGCCACAGTGAATCAGCTTTCACTTATTCGCATAGGTGGTTTGGGAGAGAGTTTTATGTCAGATACACTTTCTGAAACAACTCTGTATTTTCAAGGCACAAAGAGACTCAGACAGCAGTGTAAAGGGTGTTGCCTAAGGACCCACACTGGATTTAGCTCATTGCACGCCCTGGGAAGCGAACCAGGTTTCCTGCATGACGGAAATCACATTTTTGTTTATCTAATAATTTCTGTAACAAGCTTTCTTTTTTAGATATTTTCATTCAAAATTCATGACATTGTGGTGCACTAAAAGATCAAATTACAGCTAAAAACCTGGCTTTATGAAGTTTTCCTTTTATAATAGACTTTTGCAAGGAGTATATTTTTCAATCTTGAAAAATTAAGAAAAAACAAAACCAAAAAAAGAACTAAACATCAGCTCCAGAGTGCTCTAATTTCACACATACAAGCAGTAGGAAGACTTCTCTGAGCGATCTAAAAAATATTGACCAAAAACGTCTTATTATTAGGATAATACATGTTAACCTGTTATTCCAGCCCTCAGAGTACAGAGGGATTTTTGTGCCATTTTCTGCGTACCCCAATAGTTTATGATACACATCGTCGGGCTTTAGCCTTTACATACATAGATAATAGATTTGGCATTGCAGGCTTGTTTGCGTTAGTTCTGCAAATAACTACAAAGTTGCACATTAACAACGTCACAGCAGCAACACGGTACATGCTGCATACGCAGCTGTACACAGACACCAAGACATGCACTGGGAGTGATGTAAACCTCCCTTTCCGTCCCTGCTTCTGAGAGCTCTTTTGTTTACACCCTCTCCCGCTATCTTAAGGCCCGTACACACCAGGACGAATTTCGCCGGCGATTTTCGCCGATGTTTAACGCCTCGTGACGCGTTGCGTCGAAATCTATTCGACCAATGAGAATTGCGCTTTTGCACACGTGTCTGGAGCTTCTGAAGTTACAGTAAAACACAACTTGGGGGCGCTCAAACACAAAACTGTCTTGCTGAGCACACATACCAGCGAAGAAGATAGACGCCGAGTAGCGTCTACACTGCCGCGAAGAAATAATGACAGACATTCTAAAATATCCCCGAACCAAGCACCAATTGGAGCAACTGGTGCTTGAAATATTCATGTTTTCTTTGTTTGATTCTGACAATTGCGTAAATACTTGCTCTCTTCTTCTGAGTGAAAAGCGACTTTAAGAAGCGTAAAGTTGCGCAGCGCCACCTTGTGTACAGGAGTATTCTGTTTTACATTAAGCGCCATCTAACGTCAGGGAATGAAATTGCATGTTCGCTCGGCTCATCGTCAGCGAAAATCGCCTGGGTGTGAACACAAAAAACGTGGCGAAAAACTCTGGCGAATAACGCCTGGCGAATATTCATCCCGGTGTGTACGGGCCTTTACAGCCCCTAACACCCTAACCTACAATTAACGAAACAAAAACGTTGAAATACTGGAGCTATCCACTTGTACAGTTTTAAGCTAGATGCTAGCTTGACAATAAAGAATAAAGAAATATTCAAAATTGCCATTTTTAGCCTGATTTTCTTTGCATATGGCTTAATAAGAAGAAAAATGTCACAAGAATATGTTAAAAACACCTAAAACTATTATTTACATTCAAAAAGGTTACATTGCAGAGTGATTTATTAGGCTTATCTCTTAACAACGCACTATTCAGGGGCATTCCGTTGTCAATAGTAAGGATTGGTCTCTTTTTTTTTGGTGTTACAAAGGCCTCTTTCGTTGTGTTTGAAGGATGCCTTTGCCAAAGGTGAGGTTTTTCTGGGGAACAAGGACCATGGTTACCAAATCTTTCCTGGTTTGCCCTCCGGGACCCACCACAATGGCTCTTGGCAGCATGGTATCACCATTAAAACTCCAGAACGCTGCTTCCTCTTTACTTGCGAGACAGAGGAAGACCAGGAATCCTGGATGAAACACTTCAGTGATGTCATGAGTGCTCCCATGTCCCCTCAGGAGTTTGCTAGTAAGTATTCAGAACTCCACTTTAATTGTTTATTACATTTGTAAACTTTTGTCAAAAACAATTCTTTTACTAACAATGGGGAATTGAATTTTTTTATTTTTTATTTTTGCTGAATTTTCCGCACTGTAGGGTGCACCAGATTATAAAGTGTACTGTCAATGAATGTTCTGTTTTATAAATAGGGGCACAAAACTATTAGGCGCATTAAGCAGGACAAAAGATTCAGAGGCAAGTCCATTAGTCAGACTTTAGTAACTTGTGCTATCTTAGGCACTTTAACATTGGGAGTTGGGTCATCTAGACCCACTAGGCAGTGCTCTGAACCTTTTTTCTTCAATGATTTGTGAACCTTACTGGTGTTCATGGATTACATAAAACCTTTCCACCTTTATCCACCTTTGTCATGATAGGGAGAACACGTCAATGCAAGGGTGGGGTCATCTAAGATAGCACAAGGGTTAAAATCGCCTACTAATATAAGGGAGTGTTTAACATATCTGGCAAATGAGAGAATAACTAGGTGCATACTGTAAACGTTAGCCAAAATTACAGGAGTATTTTTTTATTTTAGTTACAATTTAAAAAAAATTTACAGAATGGTAAGTCTGAGAAAGGTGAACCACGAGGTAGCCAGGGACCACTGTATATGACTTGCTCACTTTGATTAAATATCTTTTTTGTTTGTATTTCAAGTGGAGGCCACATTTAGGCACAAACACTGATGGATCTGATGCCTATTGACCTGCAGCTTCAAGATGCTCATGTACAAACACGAGGTACCTCGGCCACGCTCCTGAAAAGCTGCTCTCCTCTGCTGTAGCCTGCTGTCAACCAGGACTTTGTTCAAGCACATTTTAAAACAAATTATTTTTCCTTGTGAGTTATGATCAATAAATAAGACATATTATACATGTTTTAAAAGTTTTGTGAACACACAAAGTTTTATTTTATTCATGTGGAAACCTTTTTGTTTTTGTTTTTAATGGAGTTGTGTTAAAAGCTGTCACCAAGTGTCATGAGATGAGTTGCTGCTGTTAAAGAAGGGCGTGTTGTCATACATACAGTTTAATAGAATACATTCTGGTATTCTATTAAGGCCCATGGTAAAAATACAAAACAATCTGAAAAAATTTCAGAAAAAGGCAAAATAAATATTTAGGACATGTGATTTATTGAAACTTTTTTCATTCAAAAACGAACTGTGTAACTGATGTCATTTGAGATTTTTACTGTAAAGTTCAAACACAGTTTAAAGACCATAAAACTGATAAAACTCTAACTTTGTTTCATAAGAAACAATTTATTAACAACTTAACCAATTTTAAAAAAAGTGAACTCCTGTGTTTTAATCATTTGGTAGATAGTACTAATTCCATGTAAAGTGTAACCGCACCTCCATGTGGTATAATTTTACTCAACATAAAATATTTGACCAAATATTAAGTTTCTTTTTATTTGAATGCAAGAAATGGGTATGTAGTTATTTGTGTTTTCTAAAGAACGTAAAACCTCGGAAAATCCTCAGAAAATATCCACATTGCAAAAACAGGCCCCTTAGTGTGTCAAAAAATTGAAATTTGAGAATTCTTCTTTAAATTGGCAAAATAAAAATAAACTGCCAGTGGAGTAGGAGAAATGTATTAACGAGAATTCCTTATTTTGAGAGAAAAATTAGTCACTAAGAAATGTTTTCTTAAACTAAGAATATTTTATTTTTGAAAAGCTTAATTGATCAGACTCTTTTCTTGCAAGACTTAGAATAAGACTTCTTTTTTTTAAATCCTGGTTAAATAAAGGTGAAAAAAAAAAAACAGGGTTCCTTTACTAACTTAAAATTTGGTTTTACAGTGTAGTTGTTGAACTGTTACTTTTTCAAATAATGGGATAATTTACTGGTTAGAAAATGTGAAAAAATAATAATCCCAGCTGATATAACTGCATTCTTCTAATAAAATGACACTAGCTTGCTTGTGTAACTGCAAATGCTCCTGCCAGTATTTTTTTGTTGGTGTCTAAAACTACACCTTGGTGCTCAGAAGCAGCAGGCAGAGAGGCCCTCGTTGGTTTTTACACTATGGTGGCAAAAGAGGGAGTATACATGTGTGAAAGGGAGGAGAGGACTGGAACTAAATACACTTCAGAGATAGTAGTGCTTCAAAACTGGGCTCAAGATTGAAGGGGAAACTGATTATTCGTCTGCCTCCAAGTGATGTACAAAAGCAGAGAGGAGCTTTGGGAATGTATGATTCAGGAGCAAGATTGAAGATAAGTTATTTGGATGAATAATGGCTCCTTTTTTATTTGAAGCTTTGAAAACAAGGAGGTAAATTCTATGGAGCTAAAACACAGTTATACATAAGGAGGAAATTTTTTTCTTTTTCTTGCCTGCTGCCGGGACTCCACCTGGAACAACAGCAGCTGGAGTCCGCTCCAGCACATGTTGTTACTGCACCAGCTTACATCAAGGATTTTGAGCTTATCTGTTTGAAGAGAACCACACTTCACATGTTCTACCAAATGATTTATTTCAGCTCTGCAGAAACCCAGAGAATTGGTAATGAGGGTGCTTCTAACAGAGTTCGTGTGACTGTCGGAGTGCACATTTTTGGGAGCCATCTGCCAAAACATTTTCAAACTGCAAGTCTGCGATGAACTGCACTCCCAATGCCACCTTCACTTCCCAGCTGGGACTTGGCCTAAGCCCAGCGGCTGAGGATGCGGCTCCCCAGAGTGGAGGCAGTGGAGGCGTGTGGATGACCTCCATGCTTGGAGCCATGCTGATGCTGATGTTCACCGTTGGAGGGGCAGGCAACACGTACACGCTCATCATTACGCGCTCCGCCTCGTTGTGCCGAACCGGATCCATGTATATCTACATTGTCAACTTGGCCCTGGCTGACCTACTCTACTTGTCTACCATCCCCTTTGTCGTCTGCACCTACTTTGCCAATGACTGGCTGTTTGGAGATGCTGGCTGTCGCATCCTGTTGAGTCTGGACCTTCTCACCATGCACGCCAGTGTTTTCACCTTGGTTGCTATGAGCATGGAGCGTTACCGCGCGGTGGCAAAGCCCTTCAGCGCCCACAGGACATCGTCCCGAAGCAGGCGTGTTGCTGTGGGTCTCATTTGGGGGATAGCTTTCATCCTTACCCTGCCCATGATGGTGATGATCCGGCTCAGAGAAGGTAAACCCACATCTGCAGGGCTGGTAAAGAAAATCTGTTCCCCCACGTGGACGCCTGAGGCCTTTAAGGCTTACATCATGCTCCTGTTTTTCACTAGTGTTTTAATCCCTGGATTGGTGATTATTGGACTGTACACAGGGTTAGCTAAGCGTTACTGGAAGGTTCAGGCAAGTTTAGGAGGAAGCAGCCGCTCTGCTAGAAGGAGAGGACTTAAACAGAAGGTCATATCAATGGTTTTGAGCATTGTTTTAGCTTACTGGGCTTGCTTCTTACCATTTTGGGGATGGCAGATTGGCAAACTCTTCTCTCCAGACTCCCTTCGATATTTGTCTCCAGCTGCTCATAACTATGTCAATTTTTTTGTTACATGTTTGACTTATGGTAACAGCTGCATTAATCCATTCCTTTACACTCTTTTGACTCGGAACTATAAAGACTATTTGGCCCAAAAAAGTCAGTCATTGGGGTCGAGCAGGGCTGACCCTGCGTCTGCTGTCACTTTGCCAATGCAGGACCTTTAATAGACAATAGTAAAGTGCTCTCCTGCTTTATTGAGGACATTTTAGAAGAACTGTTTTATGTGGGTAACTCAAATTGTAGCTTTGTTTAGCTCAGGGGTCCGAAACTTTCATCTTTTATAGAGCCATTTGGGGTGATTTCTCACTAAAGACAACCCAGTAGGAGCCACAAAGTCGTAATTCACCCTTGTCAAAAAGAAAACAGATTTGTATTTATGATGTTAGTAACAGAATAAGATTCCTAAACAAACAATTTATAAAAGCATTAGCAAGCTGTATGAACGAGTTAATAGGTCATTTATTGGCATTGGTGGATGTATAACAAATGCTTTTTTAGGTATTACTAAATCTAAATGAGATTCGTTAACACATAAGCATTATTAATTATCTTATTAATACTTTATAAGGCATTTGTTAGACATCAACCAGTGCTAATAAATGACAAACACATTAATAATACTTATTAATGTTTTATAAAATGTTTGTAAAAGAATCCTATTCTAAAGTGTATTTTTACTTTTATATTATGTTAACTATTATGATAAATATAAATGAACTGCTGTTTTTTTGAATAAATAAAACATGAACATACAGAGAAAATTGCCTTTTTTCAAAATATGAAATAGTTTATAACTAATGACAGTTCACATGACTACCTTTCAAAAGAAGACACTTTGTGTGACAAAGGATCATCTTAATGCAGCAAATATAGTGGTTGCCAATAATGTTAGCAAGGATTGGATAAAAATGCAAACCAAAACCAACCAACCAAACCAAAATCATTAAGAGCTATCGTATTTTTGTAACCAAAAGGTGCATAAGGCTCCATTCAGATACAATAAAACAAGAACTCCATTAAAAACTTTGGGTACAAAACTACCCCTAACGGAGCTCACAGGTGGAAGACGGCGGGGTGACGAACAGCGCTTGTGGAAATGGATGAAAAGGATGAAGAGCGCACACCTGGTTCTTAAGTAGGCCGCGGAATAGGTGAGTTAATTGGGCTCAACCGGGAGGTGTAAATGCACTGCTGAGCTGACTG
Organism: Oryzias sinensis; assembly: GCA_037389245.1. NCBI lineage: Eukaryota > Metazoa > Chordata > Actinopteri > Beloniformes > Adrianichthyidae > Oryzias > Oryzias sinensis. The sequence continues at coordinate 415,771 of CM074490.1, forward strand.
CCTAAAATTCTCCCATGGTCGTTAATTTAATACTTTTTAAAACATTTTTATGACCCTCATGCAATCCATTGTTTTAGGTCAAATTATCTAAAGCAAGAACTGTGTCTTGTAATGACAGATAATGTGCATAGTTTCTCAGATGATTGTGTAATGGTAACTTTACTGAGCTTGATTGCATATGAACTGATTTTTTTTAACCCTTGTGATATCCTAGGCACTTAAACATTGGGAGTTGGGTCATCTAGACCCACTAGACAGTGCGCTGAACCTTTTTCTTCAATGATATGTGATCTTCACTGGTGTCCATGGATTACATGAAATCTTTCCACCTTTATCCACCTTTGTCATGGTGGGAGAACATGTCAATGTAAGGGTGGGGTCATCTAAGATAGCACAAGAGTTAAATGTGACAAAATTCCAGCGACATCCTTTGAATACTAGTTCAGGCTGAAACATTTTTTTAAATGTTTTTTCATTTGTACTTTAGATATATTCAGGATTAAGCTTATTTAACTTCGAATTCAAAAAGATAACAAAAACACATTAACTTTAATGTTTGATCAAACATTGTAATCATTTTTATAGTATGTTGTTAATTTACAATTACCTGTCAAAAAAACAAAAACAAATACATTAATTGAACAACTGATTTGTAGTATGATATAGTGACACTACCATTATTGCTTTGGAACAGGGTCACTCAACCTCCCCAGTGCAAAGAGACAGAGGACATTTGCTCTCCTAGAGAATTTGTTTGCATCATGCTACATTCCTCAGCCTCGGTTTATGGCCACCTTGAGTCTCTTTGAAAATTGTGCCCACCTCTGCTGTGTGCTGCAATTCAATTTGCTTTATTCCACTTCACCCTCTGCATTTCGAACAGCCAATCATTGGTCTTGTTGCTACACTGCAGTTATGTCTTGTGTATGCGTGATGCATGACGGATATTGCTCACATCCTTGTTTGTAATGCTAGGAGCTTGGAGCTAAGTCTGGTAGGCGAAGCAGCCAGCCTATTCTTATGATATTTTTCTGATTTTTATCGAGACGATAATAGATGGATCATTCTTGCTTCTATTTTTACCCCTATTGAATGCTCACAGAGACACGGAAGTAGCAGCAGAAAGCGGCTTTTGCAGCAAGATGGACGAAGAGCGTACCAGGATCATGAACGTGATTACCGATGCTTTTGTGCTTTTTAAAATAAATAAATCTGATCTCAAAACATCCTCCGTGTCTTCAATGCAATGTAATGAGACACACACAGACAGAAATGTGAAGGTATCTGCTGTAAATCCAACTATTACTCACATCCGTGTCTATGAATAACAGGATAAATGATCGGCTAGAAGTTAGCATGTAGCCTACTAGCCTTCAAATGTAAAGTGACTGCTAAAGAGTATGTTAATAAAAGACAAGTCCTTAATATGATTATTCCTATTCGACCTTGAACTACAATATATATTTTTCTTATATTCATTGAGACGAACGTCGGTCCCAGAGACACGGAAGTTACCGCTGAAAGCGGCTTTTGTGGCCGGACGGAGACCATATCCGTGTTTATGAATGACTTATGACGTGAATAATTATTGCATTTGCACAAATTAATTATTTCGAGGGGAACAAAATAGTATTTTGAGGGAACCAAATATTATCTTGTGGGATCAAAATATTAATTTGTGGGAACAAGACATTAATCTGTGGGAACGAGATATATTTTCGTTTTTTAATGTCAGGACACAGGCTCTGTAGTTTCTGACTTTTTCTTATTTCAAATAATTGTGAATTAGAAAGGGAGGGATAGTGGGTGCAGGCAGCGAGGTGAGCACGGAGCGCAGCATCTGGATCATCACGTGCTATTATTGTTATATGTGCATTATTTATAAACCTATAGTTGACATTTTTTCTACATGTCTTTTTTTTCCATAAAAAATATTTTTTTACGTATCCCTGTCCTTAGTTGGTGTCAGTATTTCACATAAAGACAGCAGGTAATGCAGGCAGTAAAACAGCTGCGCTTTTTGAGATCATAAATAAGCATTAGCTCATTTGTTTATGAATGTTTTGAGGTTTTTTGGAGGATTGTTACTGTTGATGTTGCAATAAAATTAAGAAAATGCCAAATATATTTGGAGTAATCCCAGTGATGAGTTCTATGATTTAGTTTTTAATGTTTTATAAGACCTAAAAATGATATTCACAATAACAGGTTTAAAAAATAAATCAAATACCTCTGATACGTTTCACAAAACACACACAGGACATCACACACCAATAGAAATTAACTTAAAGGTCAAAATGATGCTAGGAGTCCAGTTCTAAAAAATGTACAAAATAGCAAAGAAAACAAAATGATTTGATTTGTTATGTTTTTATTAGATTTCCAGGCTTTGTTTTTTTTGTTCTGCAGCATGTTCATATTTGCATCGTTTTGCAGAATATATTGTTATGGAAAGCAAATTATTTTAGGTTTAACTTGATTTATTCTGGATTAATTCCTGTCTTTATTCAAATGTATGTTCAAAAAGTTACGTTTTAAAGGTTTAAAAGGTAAAAAAGTTTAGCTTCAGTAAATGTTTATCTTGTTCAGCCCGCAATCTAAAGCGTGTTTTGGATTTAGGCCCCCTGTGTGACTGAGTTTGACACCCGCCCAAATGGACGGGAAACCGCCCAATTTGGCAGCACTGCTCTAAACATGTCCTACAAAATAGTCCTGATATGTCATGAGCAGCCTGTAATAGCAGTTCCCGGCTATATTTTTCTCTTTTTTTATGCGTTTATGTTTGTCTATCTTTCGTTTTTTGTTTTGTACCAAGCTAGTTCTACAACCAGCCAAGTATTTATCCATTGATTGATTTTTGGATACTTCTTCTCTTCTTCTCCTTGCTCTCTTTTTGGGGCTTGGACTACTCATGGCCCTTAGCAGCCATGCTCTTGTACGGACCCAGCAGGACTATCCAGAGGCGAGTATCATGTGTTTCACAGAAACCTGGCATCACGAACTGATACCGGACTCTAAGGTGACGATCGCTGGCTTCCACATGGCGCGAGCAGACCAAGACACCACCGCGATCGTTTAGAAGAAAGGAGGGGGACTCGCTGTACTTGTGAACAACAAGTGGTGCAAAGGAGCATATCCCCGTAAAGAAGCATGTGTACAGTGCCGACATGGGGCTTTTTGCCATTGGACTTCACCCATATTACTTGCCACGAGAATTGACAAACGTGATAGCCATCAACGTCAATATTCCTCTGATCGATAAAGCTGATGCGACCTGTGACCTCATCCACTCAGTCACTGCCGCCCTGCAAAGTAAACATCCTGGTGCTTTCATTTTCATCACAGGGGATTTTAAACATGTCTCTCTATCCCCCACTCTCCCTAAATTCCATCAGTATGTCCAGTGTACAACAAGGGACAAAATGACTAAGGACTTACTGTATGCAAATGTAAAGTATACAGATCCACTGCACCACCCCCAAGTCCGGAAGACAACCTCATCCTGCTATCCCCATCATACACACCAGCCAGTCACTGTGAAGACTGCTACAAAATGGTTTGACAGTGCCACGGACTTCCTGTGTGATGCCCTTGAAACCACAGACTGGTCAGTTCTGTATGAACCTCATGGTGACGACCTGGATGGGCAAACAGACTGTGTTTCGGATTACATCAAGTTCTGCACGGACAACTCCATCCCGTCCAAGAGGGTGCAATGTTACCGGAATAACAAAACCTGGATAACTAGTGATCTGAAGTTCCTTTTGAATGAGAAGAAGAGGGCCTTCATGGCTTGAGACCGCGCGAACCTCATTATAGTCCAGAAGGAGCTGAAATGCAGTCTGAGGAAGTGAAAAGATGCTTACGGGAGGAAGTTGGGTGAGAGACTGGAGAGGAACCAGACCAGGGATGTGTGGAGAGCGATCACTGGTTTTCAGAGGAAGGGAAGATCAGCTGAACCAGTTCTTCCGCAGGTTTGTTTCCAGCCCCCACTCCCCAGTTGTCCCCCCACTCCTCTTAGTTACCACTGGACTTCTCCTCACCTTTCAGGGTCATTAACACCTCTGCACCCCCCCATCTCCCCTCCCCAGAGTTGACATCATTTCCAGGCCCTACAATACCCCCCCAGACTGGAATGTTGATTACATCCATTAAGGTGAGGAGAGAGCTGGAGAGGCTCAACCGCATTCTCTCCAGGGATTTCAATCAAGGAGGTGCTTTCTGGCAGTCCAGCCAACGTCACTCTCATCCAGTTTGTGGATGCAATTCTGATAACAGCTGAAACAGTTGATGCATGTTTAGAAGCCACAGGCGTAACTCTTGGCCATTTAGCAGCCACAGGGTGTAAAGTTTGCAAAAATTGCAGGTGTGCCGCAGACAAGTAGATTTCTTTGGACAAGTTATTTTCCAGTTGGGAGTTGGTATGTCCCCGCCCCACAAATCAGCAGTGTTCTCTCATACTAAGCCCATAAAGGTCAAAGACGTGTTGTCATTTTTGGGTCAGCTGGCTCCAGCAGACATTACATCCCCAACTACATTGGATTGACCCAACCACTCCGCAACATGGTCAGACAGCAAGGTATGAGGAACCTTGAAATAGACCTGTACTAGGCTGCAGAGGCTAAAACTGCTTTCAGTGAACAAAAATAGGCCCTGGCTGCAGCCCCTGAGCTGGCCACACCAGATTATGTGTAATAGTCCGTTCTTTCTTTATGTTTCTTGAACGGAAGATCTTTCAAACAGTGTCATGTTCCAGAGAAAAGGGGGAGACAAATTAATACTTGTGTATCTAAGTGTTATGTTGGACAAGAGACATCACAAATGCAACAAACATGCAACCAGGCTACTCCAGAAAACAGCACACACAGTCATGGGACACCCATTACAAATACTGACCACACATGGAGTAGTGGCTTATGTGAACTCTCAGGTATTCATGCTCTCTCTGAACAACATCTTAGAAGCACCCAACATCCTATTCACACACAAAGGGATCAAAATGACAGATCAAATGACCAAAGAGAGCAAAGAGTTGTACACAGGTGGTTGTTTTCAGGCATGACAAGGATGCATTGAGATCAGCATATGCAGTAGTGGAAGATCAGAATGATCAAAGTCAAAGTCAAAGTCAAAGTCAGCTTTATTGTCAAATGTACTGCATCCATAAAGACATACAGCACAGATGAAATTCCTTTCCTCTCACCCCACAGTGCAAGCAGCATATAAAAAAAATTAATAAATAAACGACTTAAAAAATAGATAAAAAGACAGCAATAATAAGAAGAATAATAATAAGAATAGCAGTAGTTTAAACAGTGCAGAGAGCAATGAGGTGGTTAAAGTGGCAGTTTAAAGTGACAACAGTGCTGAGAACAGTAAGTGGATGAGTCAGTGATGGCAGTCTTTGGTGAAGATGGTGTTCTGAACTGTTGTGAAAGTTTTCAATGTGAGCTTGTAGGATGGAGTGGAGGGGCCAGAGGGGGGAGGGCAGGGAGGGAGTTGAGTGTCCTTATTGCCTGATGGAGGAAACTGTCCTTGAGTCTGCTGGTTCTGGCCTGCAGACTTTGCAGCCTCCTCCCTGATGGCAGCAGGTTGAAGTGTCTCTGGGATGGGTGGGAGGGGTCCCCTGCAATCCTGATGGCTTTGCGGGTGAGGCGGGAGCGGTAAATGTCCGAGAGGCCAGTAATAGGGACACCAACGATCTTCTCAGCTGTTCTCACAATGTGCTGCAGAGTTTTCCGGCAGGACGCATTGCAGGCTCCGTACCACACGGTGATGCAGCTGGTCAGGATGCTCTCGATGGCCCCCCTGTAGAAGGTCTGCATGATGGGGGGAGGAGCTCTGGCCCTCTTCAGTTTGCGGAGGAAGTACAGGCGTTGTTGGGCTTTCTTGGCGAGTGATGCAGTATTATGTTTCCAAGACAGGTCGTCGGAGATGTGCACCCCCAGGAACTTGGTGCAGCTCACCCTTTCCACAGCAGCACCATCGACCATCAGTGGGGCGTGGGGGGTGGGAGTTCTCCGGAAGTCCACAACCATCTCCTTTGTCTTCTCCACATTCAGGTGGAGATTATTGTCTTTGCACCACAGAGCCAGCCTGTTCACCTCACTCCTGTAGGTGGTCTCATCGTTGTTGTTGATGAGACCCACCACTGTTGTGTCATCCGCAAACTTGATAAACAGGTTGGAGCTTGATGTTGGGGTGCAGTCGTGAGTCAGCAGAGTGAAGAGAAGGGGGCTCAGCACACATCCTTGGGGGACCCCTGTGTTAATTGTAATGGTGCTGGAGGTGTTGTTGCCGACACGAACTGCCTGTGGTCTCCCTGTCAGAAAGTCCAGCAGCCAGTTACACAGGGAGGTGTTGAGTCCTAGCTGGTCTAGCTTGTGGATGAGCTGCTGGGGGATGACTGTGTTGAAGGCGGAGCTGAAGTCAATGAACAGCATTCTGACATGAGAGTCTTTTGTTTCCAGGTGAGTGAGGGCTGAGTGGAGGGCTGTTGAGATGGCATCATCGGTCGAACGGTTTGACCGATATGCAAACTGGTAGGGGTCCAGAGTGGGGGGGAGGGTAGACTTGATGTGCTGCATGACCAGCCGCTCAAAGCACTTCATGAGAATGGGGGTGAGAGCGATCGGGCGGTAGTCATTGTAGCAGGAGGGAGAGGACTTCTTTGGGACTGGGATGATGGTGGTGGCTTTGAAGCATGAGGGGACAACAGCCTGGCTCAGTGAGAGGTTGAAGATGTCGGTGATGACATCTGTCAGCTCATCAGCACAGTTCCTCAGGACACAGCCAGGAATGTTGTCAGGTCCTGGGGCTCTCTGTGGCTTAATCCTTCCCAGTGAGCGCCTCACGCTGTCACGTGATAGCATCAGCACTAGGTCACTGGGAGGGGGAGGAGTCTTCTGTGCCGGGATGCTGTTGTCTGCCTCAAAGCGGGCAAAGAAGGTATTTAGCTGGTCCAGCAGAGGGGTAGAGTAGTCGCAGGCCTGTGGGGCGGGCTTGTAATCCGTGATGGTCTGGATGCCCCGCCACAGGTTCCTGGTGTCACCACTGTCGCTGAATCGGTCAGCCACCTTCCTGGAGTGCTCCCTCTTGGCCAGCCTGATGCCTCGTGACAGGTTGGCCCTGGCTGTTCTCAGACCAGCTTCATTCCCAGCTCTGAAGGCAGCGTTCCGTTCCTTCCAGAGTCTGTGGACGTCTCCTGTCAGCCATGGCTTTTGGTTGGCTCGAAGGGTTATGGTTTTGGTGACTGTGACATCGTCCATGCACTTCCTCATGTAGGATGTGACAGTCTCTGTGTACTCCTGGAGATCAGTGATGTCATTATAGGTGGCTGCTTGTTTGAATATACTCCAGTCAGTGGTGGCAAAGCAGTCCTGTAGAGCCTCAGTAGATCCCTCAGGCCACACCCGAACCACCTTTTCAGCTGGTCTGACGGCTTTCACCTTTGGCCTGTATGCTGGCATTAGCATGACAGTGGTGTGGTCTGAGGCGCCCAGGTGGGGGAGGGGAAGGGCTTTGTAGGCTCCTTTGTGTGCGGTGTAAACATTGTCCAAGATGTTTTTACCTCTTGTGGGGAAGTTGATATGTCCATGGAGTTGTGGAAACACGCTCTTGGGGTTTGCATGGTTGAAGTCCCAGGCCAGGATGAGGAAGGCATCAGGGTGTGCTGTCTGCTGCTCACTGATGTGCTGGTGTAGTTCATACAGAGCCTCACTCCTGTTGGTGGTGGAGCTGGGAGGGATGTATGCTGCTACCAGCAGTATGGAGCTAAATTCTCTTTTGCGTAGGATCCATTAAAATGTGATCAAAATTTTCCTTTACCAGTTTTTTTTGCTCATAAGTTTTCATTTATAGGTTGTGACTATTTTTCATCCCAAAATCTCACCTGAAAATATAATTTGTCAGTGTCTCATTAGGGCGGATCCCACCTGACTGAATGTACCAAGTTCCTGGACCTCCAGCTGCATCACTGCTCCTGAACACACTTTTCTGTCTGATTGCAGGTTGGAGGACTGCAGTTTGACAGAGATCAGCTGTGAAGCTCTGGTCTCAGCTCTGAAGAAAAACCCGTCTAATCTGACAGAACTGGACCTGAGCAAGAACCAGAACCTGCAGGATTTAGGAGTTTTTCATCTGTGTGGTTTTCTGGAGAGTCCAAACTCCAAACTGCAGACTCTGAGGTCAGACTCCATGTTTCAGTTGTGTTCAGATCAATATGATGAGTGTAAATGACTGACTGATGACATCACTACAGAACGATCACTGAGACCCCCCCCCCCATTTCCACCCTACTGTGCGAAGCTTCTGACTTCACTCGCTGCGACTCTGAAGCTGCTTGTTTTTTTCCCCACAGGTTGAAAAAAAGAAAAAGATATACTTATATCACGCGTATCGGGAATGCACTGGGGGTGTTAGAAACAATCAATTCTGCAATATATCGTCCGGAAAACTTTGGTAGTTATACTGCACAGATTAAAAAAAAAAAGACAAGCAGGCCAAAGACACATATTTCGACTATGTTTTTACCAGATTAGCCCGACTTTAGGCAACCTTCCGAGAAAGGAATTTTCGTTTGAAGAAAGACTCGTCAATGCAGCGGCGTGCACAGGTCAAATCACTGTTGTGGAAGAAAATATTTGTTGGAACAGGCACTTTTTAATAGAATAGAATAGAACATTTTTATTTCTATGGCACTTTTCACAGAACAAAAATACAATAATAATAATAATAACGATAATAAAACAAAACACAGTAAAAGTAGTACAACAAGGACTAAAAACAACTAAAAGCTATCCTGAATAAAAACGTCTTGACCTGAGATTTAAAACACTCAACGGAGTCGATCGCAACGACAATGGGAGGGAGTTCCAAAGACGAGGAGCAACAGCTTGAAATGACAGATCTCCTCTGGTCCTAAAGCTGGTTTTTGGAGTGCTTAAAAGATTCTGGTTGGAAGACCTCAAGGTTGGGCCAAAGAGTAAGGGGTTAAAAGGTCAGATAAGTACATCGGAGCTTGACCATTCAAGGCCCTAAAGAGTAAAAGTAGAATTTTAAAATCAATTTGAGATTTGACAGGTAACCAATTTAAAGCAGGCAGCAGAGGAGTGATGTGTGTCCGTTTACTGGTTCCTGGTAAAAGCCTCGCTGCAGAGTTTTGGACAAGCTGAAGACGGTTTAGGGAATGTTTGCTAAATTATATTCTAAAACAACAAATTCAAATTACTGGATACAGCAAAAATTGATTTACCGACCGTCCCTAAGGCCAGATATAATTTACCCACCAGGCTGGCTGCTCCAAAGCCTTGAGTTTGACACAAATGGCTCAAACCAGCGGTCCCCAACCATTTTGCTGCTGCAGATTGATATGAATTCATGCAGTGTTTTCACAGACCGGTCTTAGAGATGTTGTGGCAGATTATTGTACAAACGCTACTGTGATAGAGGAACAGAAACATGACAAGACAAACTATGAGCTTTTATTTTGACATGCATGTCAGTGTACATCTCACAAGTGTCATCATCCTCTTCCCTTCTCACACTCAAGATGCAAAAAAGAAGTACTGTCTATTAAATCTAGCTTTGTTTGTTTGGAAGTCGAAGGTTCCTCTTCTGTCTCCTGGCTGGGCCTTTTCCCTTTGGCAAAGAAACTTACCTAAGACGTTTGTTTTTACTCATTTTGCTAGCTCCTGGGTTTTATTGTAGCGGTAAACTATCACATGACCGAGACGAACGAATATCAGTGTGTCAAGAGTGACAGATAGATGTAACAGAAAATCGGGCTTTTTTTTTTTCAAAATAAAACATCTTTTCGATTCTGAAATACATAAAACTTCTTGACCAAATGAAAACAAGGACAGGGGGTTAGGGACCACTCTTCTAAAGGATTTCTGGGATCAGAAAAATGAAATTTGGGAGCAGCAGAACCAAATGAAACCCCTAGACTAACAGCAGAACCATCAGCACCTCCTCTACAGGGCCACATTCAGACATTTTGGGCCCCTGATATTTTTAAAGTGTGGGTGACATGGTCTATTTTAATAAGCCAAAATATAGTAAATAGTCTCTATTTCATGTTGCGATTGTTTTTAATATTTTTCGAAAAAGAATAAATAGCGAAAAACGCAATATAAACAACGAGGACGGCCGCCGGCTTCACGCATTCCGCCGAATTCTCGCCCCCCTGTTTGTGACGTAACGAAAGGAAGACAAGGCAGACAACATGGCTAGCACCGATAGCGAAGCACAGAGTGATGCTACCGTCTCTATTAGCGATTTATCATCAGATGAACAGAAAGATGAAGAGGAAAGTTGCGGAGATTATCATGATGATGAGTCACTTTTGCAACCGTATCGATTCGAACCCTTTTGCGAAAGTGAGGAGGATATAGTATAGCAGAAAGTAGTAGGTCTAGTGATGCCGATGACGATAGCCAGCATGAAGATTCGGCTAGACTCCAGTAAGTCTAAAAAATGTATAAAATTAAATTACTCCACTTACCCTAAAATATACTCAAAATGTCCCCTTTTGGCCTAATCTAAACAAAGGTAAACACTGGTTTTCAACCCAATTTACAAAATAAATGTCACAAAATAAAAGTTTCCCAGATATTACTACTCTTTAGTTAAAACACGAAAATCGCCAATTCTCAGAGTTCGCCACAAAATGGCCGCCAAGCCGTAGGTCGTGCGGCCGTCCCATAATGATTTCAAAACATCTTTGGGATATCCCCGACACGTGTGTCT